>CM069131.1:187371504-187577269 GCA_035221665.1 Okamejei kenojei | reverse complement strand
TCCCCCCGCGAAAACGTTCTCGCCTAATCTACTTCGATCCTTAGATGCTGCTGATCCGATGAGTTTCTCCAGCTTTTTGTTGTACCCAGCGAGGAGAGGAGGAAACCTCTTCTGCGCAGTTGGGGAGCCTCTGAGCCCGTGGATCTTGTCCGATTGTTTTCGCTCGTCTTGGAAATAAGTTGGCAGGAATAAAGGCTGGGTGGGAATTCAGGGAATTCCTGCACGGATGGAAACTGGTAACGGGGGAAATACGTATAGGAGAACGTCGTCCCTCTGGTCCCCCCCCCCCCCCCCCCATTTCATCACTGGCATCACCACACACACTCCCATACACACACAAAGTATTTGCTAACTTATAATCGGGCAAAATCCGGGATTCTACGATAGGTTAATCGTACCGACCCGTAAGTGGCCAATTTTCCGTAGAATTAGGGAAAATACTATCCAGTTGGCATTCTGCTGTGCACGCGCGGGCCACTGGGCTCGGCAAACCCTCCCCCACTGCGCAACGCGCGGCCAACTAGGGCCGGCAAAGTGCCCGCTGATCGCGCGGGCCGGCAAACGGGGACACGTGGCGCCGGCGTTCACCACGGGATGCGAAGAATTTAGCGGGATAATTAGGGTATAAATCGGGCTGGCGGGAAGGAACACTAAAAAGGGGAATATCAGCCAAGCGCGGATAGTTGGGTGGTCTGTATAAATGCACGTTTTAATCCTATATCACAAAAGCCATTGTTGCTGCTGTGAGGCTATTGCCTAGTGGGCTCGAGATACGCTCTGGGCTGAGGTGGGGGACAATCACCTGAAGAGAGAAGAGAGGAAGAGAGAGGGAAGGTTTGATCTGGGGTCATTCATATATCCTAGGATACATCTTATACCCCATGGACAACTCCTCGCCCATTGGCCAGTCATGTGACTACCCGTATGCCGAGGGTTTCGTGTAGAAAGTGCCAAACACGGGTTTCCTTCCACTGGTCCCCCCTCACCCCAGAACAGCTGGCATGAAAACTAGCAGGGTCGACAAACGCGGCAAGCCATGACTCGTTAAAAAACCTTCAGGAAAGACCATGTGGACAGAGGTCGGAAAGGGGATGGACACGCACCTCACCTTCTACTGGAAGGTGCACAAGCATGGTTGAGGATCTGCTGTGGGTCGAGATGGTGGGGCCCGTGGGCGCAGTCAACGCACCAGGCTTGGGCCATCTCGGCCGTATGCTGACAAGTGCAAGGAGACAAACGCAAAAGCGCAGGATGGGAGATAGGTGCCGGGACCCTCAGTGGAGACCTGCGGGGGATTCGTGGTTCCTATGAAAATACCATCGATGCCTAGGAAGACGTCACAACAATGGAAATACAGCAAACAACAAGAAAAAACATGAAAATAAGAGTAGAAACTGACTAAGTAGGACCCGTTGGGTTGGGGGGTTGGTCCACAATGAACTTTACACCTCTCAAACTTTCTATATTTGTGGCCAGTTGGGGGGTGGGGGGGGCTTGCGGAGTGCTTAGCATGGGTGTTGTGGGCGAAGGGACTGGTTTTCCAGAGGGCTAGTTATGGACATTGTAGGCCGAATGGATTCTTTGGGCTGGCTGCTCAGTCACTCAGGACTGATGGGCTGGCAGCTCTGACATCAGGACAGGTAGGCTGGCAGCTCTGTTCACTGAGGCCTGGTGGGGCTTGACAACTCAGTCACTCAGGCTGGTGGGCTGCAACTCAGTTACTCCAGGGCTGGGGTGGGCTGGCAGATCAGTCAATCAGGGCAGTTCACTCACGGCTACTATTTCTTGAATTTCCATTTCAAGCAGAGTGCAGGCCAGCGAATTCAATTTCTTTGATTTCAAGCCAAGTGAAGGCCAGCAAATTCAATTTCTAGAATTTCAGCAGAGAGCAGGCCAGCAAATTCAATTTTAATAGTATTTAAACTCCGAACAAATTTTTTATTGCATGTACATTGCATACTCACAGTTCGTTGATGCACAGATTAGAATAACAGTTGTTGGACTATCCCTTGCTATGTTACTGAGTGGACTGACTCGAGTCAGGCATTCCGGGGTTTTATAGTCCTGCCCCCCCTGAAGGGGCGTTACCTTCATTGTGTGGATTGATAGGCGTGAGGACCAAACAGATGTCTCAAGATATTTTAAAAAATCATAACGTTTTTATTTTTCATCGATATGAAAAAAAATCTTCGGGGCTCCTCAGCGGAGGAGGACGGTGAGTAAGATGGCCAATAATCATTAGCGCTATATAGGGTAGTATTTTTTCCAATTATTATATTTCAGCGCAGCAGGAGGAGGTCAAGATGAGACATTAATTTATATAGATATTAGGTGGGTCATTCATTGTAACTGAGAAAAAAGGAAACTACAGTGAGTAATCATCTGCGAAGACCAATTGGTCAGGAGGCCGAAAATTATGGTTCTATTCAGGCTGGGTAGGTCTGGAAAACCAAAAGTTTGGATTTTCAATTTCGCTCATGAAGCTGAGCTTGAAATGGTGACTGTAGTGACACCATCACAGAGGTGGCACTGTTTGACGGCGGTCAGATTGCAGAGACACATCCGACCTGAGGTGGAGCAGTTGACGGGCAATCAGGCTGCAGAGACGGCATCGCCGGAAGGTGGCAGTGTTGACGGTGCTTAGAGCAGGGCGTAGAGCCATGCCTGGCCGGCCGCTAGGTCCATTTTGCCAGTCGCAGTGGCGGCCATTGTGGTCATAGGCCCAATGCGGCCATTTTGGCAGCCGACGCAGACGGCTTTTCTGGTGACCATCCGAGGCGATCCCCGGTTGCCCAGTGGCGGGCGAGGCCGACATCGTCAGGGCCTTGTCCCAACCTCTGCAGGTAGGACTCCACCCAACGTGCCAGTGTAGTCGGGACAGGATGCGCTGCACGCCCTCGGCAGGAGACTGGAAGCTGAAATAGCGGGAACTCAAGACCCGGCCGTGCTCCACCCCGCTAACTGGGCCGAAAGAAGCCGGACTGGACAGCAGCAAGCGGCTCTGGGGATTATCGATATCCGAGGTGCAGAAAACAAGTATTAGGGCCAGCTGCCCCAGGTAGGCTGCTTCATCGGGAGGTGGGGTGTTCGGGACGGGCCCGCTCTTTCCCACTCTCGGGGCTGGCGGCGGCGGGGCGGCCAGTGATGATGGGGACGGGTTGGCTGGATATACTGCGCTTCCGCATGCAGTGGTGGGGGAGCGACAGCAACCGTTGCACTCTCACCCGGTGGTCGGCTACCAAGTTGGCATGTGGGAGAAGATTGCCGGCCGTCATCAAGGCCAGATCGCGACATCCACCCAGGCGCGGCCTGCAGCTGCGAGACCAGTCACTGGTGCGCTCTGAATGCAGTCGGCGGTGGCACACGTTACGGTTAGCGGGCAGCATCGTTCCCAGCAGGGCGGGTTTGTTGCAGACATCAAGTCACACTGTGGAGGTGGGTAGACGGCTGCATGCAATCGGGAGACATATATACATGCACGTTGTAGATTGATAGTGTTTATGTCACATTTAATTGTTATAACGAATGTCCATGCTAACCACTCCCCCCACAGTTAGTATAATTCAACCCACTCGCACCTAGCTCCCTCTCTTTCTTCTGCTAGACGGTAAATGTGAACCACTGCTCGGCTTCGTGGAGAGCCTGCGAGGGAACCTCGGTTATTGATGTGCTTCCACCAGTGATGTCCACCTGTTAGAGGCCACCCTGAACCCGCTGGCCGAATTTCCCGGACCGGTTTTTGACACTCGAAGCTGGGGAAGTGGCCTGAAGCTTCAAGGATTGCCCTCAATCCCGACATCACGCCGGTTCATCCGTCCACCGCACCGCGTGTCCTTTCCATGAGGGCAAGTGGTCGGAGTCTCGCTCTTCACGAGTTGGTGGCAAAGGGCTTCCTCGGCGCGATATGCGGTATTATGACGGACGTCGCGTACTGCGTGACTAGCGCCGTATGTGGGTTTCTACTATGGTTGTCGCTGCGAAGAAAGACAAGAGCGATTACGGATCTGCAACAACCATAGGACTTGAACTTGGCTTCAGGGGCCCGCACGATCCCATGACGGACGGTGGAGGTTGTTGCCTGCGCAGGTCGGCCCTGCCACCGTGTTCTCGGTTCTTGATGCCATGAGTTCGTTCTGGCAGTACCTCGGGCGAGCGGGGGATCCTCGAAAATGACAAACCTTCAGCACGCCCTTCGGCAGGTATTGGTATCGCTTCCTCCGCATGCCGTTTGGGATCAACTCTCCAGGCGAGGTGTTCCAAAGGACATGGAACAACTGTTTGCTGGAATCCCGTGTGTGCCTTTCATTGTGACTGACATCCTGGTCTATGGGATGAATGTCGTGAGCACGAACCACCACCTTCGCAGGTGCTGCAGCGGGCACAGGAGGTCAACCTGAAGCTCAACCCGATAAGAGCGATTCCGGGTCCCTGAGGTCACCTAACGTGGGGCATGTTTTCCACGCATCGGGGCTGAAGCCCGACCCGCAAAAGACGGCCGCCAATATCCGAGATGCCTGCACCTGTCTGACGTTGCTTGGCCTGCAGCGCTTCTTGGGCATGGTCAAATACTGGGAAAGTTCATCCCCGACCTGATGCGACTGGAGTGCCCCATCGGCGGGATCTGGTTGAAAGAAGGACAATGACTGGCATGGTTCCCGCAACACCCAGCGTTGCAATTTGACACCCTCAAATCTAAGCTGATTGCATGCCAACGATGAAGTACTTCGGACCTCAGCGCCCCATCGTTCTCAACAAGTAATGCATATATATGTGGCCTCGGGGGGGCCCCGCCTGCTGCAGATCCTATGGACTGCGTGGCAAATGCCTGTATCCTACGCGTCCCGCCACAATGACGTCCGGCTGAACAACACTATGCACAGATTGAGAAAGAACTGCTGGCGGTTGTCTTTGCCGCTTCCAAATTCAAAGTCTATATCCTGGGCTACTCCTTCACTGTCGAGACGGACCACCAGCCTTGGTCACCATCTCCAACAAAGCCAATAACACGTGGCATCTCCCGGGCTCCAGCGCATGATGCTCCACTACTACGCTTCACTTTCACGTGGTTTATATCAAGGGCAAGGACATGGTTGTTGCGGTCTCGATTGTCTAGCGGCGGCCTCTCTCATCACAACCGACATACGTTCGTGACGTACGATCTGATAGTCCTGGGCGTGAACTTCGTGACCTCCGGTCAGTTGAAGTCCCTCGCCGAGCACACGGCGGCAGACGTTGGCTACAGCAGTGGCCCGGATCATCAAGCAGGGGTGGCCAGACCGCGTTCTTCCCTGGCCTGGCCGACCAGCGGGCCTTACTTCCTGGTTCGTGACGAGTGGTGCTGCGCTGATGGTGTGATTGTGAAGGGGCACAAGGTGGTGGTTGCTCACGAAAGCATACGGGTATACAATATCCTGCGAAATCCGCTCATCGTGGCCTTCCGGTGCTGAGGCGACCCTTTCTGTCGCTCAGGCCAGTTCTTCTGGCCGACATGCCTCGCTACTCCGGGATAGGGTCTCCGCGTGCCCTACCAGCAACAGCCTCGCTTCCACTGATCAGTGGCAGCCGCTCCTGCACGCAGCCAAGCTGTGACCTGCCATGGTCGCGTGCAACCGACATTTTCGAGTGGCACGGAAAGCACTTCCTGGTGCTTGTCGATCTTACTCTGTGGTTTGAAGTTGACCAGCTCCACTCCCCTCTCTTCCTCAGCGCGTCATCGACAAGTGCGCCGCCACTTTGCCACCTTCGGGTCACAGGCCAGCTTGGCAGTCGGACAACGGCTGCCAGTTCACCAGTGCCACGAGTTCCGCGATTTTGCTGAGCGTTGGTTGAACACTTTCGTCAGTACACCGCATGCCCGGAATACCACAGAGCAATGGACTGGCCAAGCGGCTCGGTCCGCAGGCTATAGGATTGTTTGGAACGTAGGGCCGCCTATCCAAGCTCCTGACATCTAACTGGCCATGCTGAACTCTGCAACATCTCCCGTGCCATGCCCTGGGCTCCACGGCCCCCCCTCAGCGACTCTCTGTCCGTTTCACGAGGGCCACGGTCCCGGTGTATCATCAGTCCCTGTCCCCTTCCGTCTTTTAAAGCTGCTTGGTCCGGGAAACGCATTACCGAAGGACACAGTATCCAGAAGCGTTCCCCGACAGGTCCTGCGTGCATCTCCAGACTCCCCTTTCTCCCCGGCCGGTCGTCCGTATGTGGTCCTCTTCTGGCCGTTCCAGGCTGGCCGTGGTGGCGGTTCTGCCGCGTTCCCTCGTTTCACCCTTGTCAAACCACTTCGGAAGGGTTGTACCGCGGTAGCCAGCATCTACGGCTCGTGATATCGAGCCTCTCCCTCCCACGGAGGCTCCGTATGCCCCCCCCGATGACCTGTCGTGGCCCTGAGCTTTGCCCATTCCCTCTGGGCCAAACCTCCCCTCGTCCTCCTCCTGAAGCCTCCCGGCTGCAGTCCCGCTTTTCTCGGCTTCGCGACCTTCTCTTCGCAACCCTCCCCGTTGCTCGTCGCCAAGGCAGTTCTCATGCGTAGCCCCCACCTTGGACCCAGCGTCCCAGCTGGTTTCCCGTTCGGGGAAGGAGGTGATGCGAGGTGCGGACACGGGTATGGTCGCCTGGTCAGGCCGCGGTCCGTTACGGCGATTTACGTGTGATCCTGTATCCTGTGCTTTACTGTTTGCACTTCACCCTGGCGCTATGAGACCGGTGGTCGCTGTACTCACTGTCTTGTTTTGGGAGGAAGAGCTCCCCCCCCCCCCTGACGCATGAGATGGGTGTATCCTTTAATTTAGTAGTAAAGTGCGACTCATTGCTAACCACTCCCCCCACTGTTAGTATAATTGCAACCCACATGCCCCCAGCTCCTCTCTCTAGTGTTCGTGACAGACCACGTACAGCCAGGGCTTGTATAATGTGTGCTTAATAAGTACTGAAGACTTTAGGTGGTCTGTGTACCTTCTCTAAACACGTTTAACACAAACAGCATGTTGCTGACTGCGAGCTGTTGCCTCGTGGGCTCTCCTTCTTCTTTCTCTTCGGGTGTGTGTCTGCCACTCTGCAAGGGGCTCAGCTCGATCCAACGAGGCAACAGTCTCGCAGCAGCAACAATTACTTTGTGTTAGAGGACTAAACATGCATTGTACATCTTAACCTATAATGTTGAATAATGATGGAAACCGTTTATTCATGAAGTTTGGTGCCTTGCAATAGGGGGGTTATGCACGTAAGGTCATCGGGTCAAATGGCGTTACGCAAGGAGCATAAAGAGCTCATCTTTCTGAGAGGACATGGCAGCCTCCCGCCATACACTGTTACACATGAAAACGCCATACTTGCTACGTTGTAAACTTGCCAAAATGGCAAATTTTGCTCTTTAATTAATTGCGGAGGGTGGTCTGAGCACTCTGTACCAAATGCTCTAGTTTCTTTGCTCTAAACCCGAGCTCCAAGGTCTAAAGTGGGGCGCCGATGGAGGAAGATCCCTCGGGACAGCCCCCACTCTTCCGCGGGGTCAGTGTTTTCTGGCCACGGTGCCCTTGGCACACCATCCTTATTGCCTCCCCCAAGCGGCCGCACTTTCACGGGTTGTGGGTTGCTGCACCCACTCACGGGGCTGGGTGGAGCTGGGACGCGCTTCCTGGCAGAGTTACAGGGGAAGAAACCCGGCAAAATTCCCCTTCAGTGGATGCTGAGATGGTGGACAGTCTGGTCTCTGCGCCAGCCACAGTCATGACCGTGCTGCACAGGCACCAGACCCCCCCAGCCCCACCACCGAGCCCCACCGACCACTACCACCGCAACCGGAACCACCCTCCCGACCACATCCGAACAGACCCCACCCCACCGACCCCCCCGACACAGCCACCTCCCCGACCACCCTCTGACCACCCACACCCACCGACTCTACGACACCCCGCAACCCCACGACCCCCCTGACCACCACCCCGTCCATCCCAGGACCAGCTCCAACCAACCAACCCCCCCTGACCAGCCCTCACCCCTCGAATTCCCCGACCACTCCCAACCCCTCGACCACCCCCCACACCCCCCGACCTCTCCCACGGGAACACACCACGGAACATCCCCCACCCCAACCACACCCCACCGCCCCGACCAACCCCTACCCCACGACAAAACCCCCAACCTACCCTCCATATATGTATGGAGGTATGTCATTTGCATTCAGTCATATATTTATGTGTATTTATGTACGTATGTGCATATGTATATATACACCCACAGTTTATTAGTGGGTAATTACTTGAAGGTCGCAAGAGCAGCAGAGCCAGGCCAGGTTGGTGGTAGTTTGGCTGTCTCTAGGTGAGTAAGGTTCGGGTGGTTTTATAAGAGTGTGTATATGTATGTGTGAGAATTGTGACTATAAATACTCACGCAGAAATATTTATTTCTTGTTTATTTTATTATTTACAGAGTTCTGTGTGTGAGTATAGGGATTTTAACACACACGGGAACTTTTTTATCTTTTATTACATTGATTTCCAGTGCACTATGTTTAACATTTTCTGTTGTGCTGCTTCATTGTTCTATCTGGGGACATATGTCAACAATACACTCTTGACACTGAGAATATAACATTACACAAGATTCATTTGCTATTTGCCTTTGTTGCTCTCACTCTTCTAACCCAAGTCCGATTGATGGAAACAGGAGGTTATGTTCGACATTACGGTTTTCATATTTTGGAGATACCGGGGATTTACTTGCAGGTCATTTTCAGTTTCTCGGTAACTCTCACTTGCCAGATATCAATTCTACCTGTAGGAGGTGTTTCAGTGTAAAAGTTAACCAGACAATCGTACTCTCTCACGGAGCGTGCTATTCCCACAGTTGGGAATATATAGCTATATCAGCAAACTACTTAAATTACCCCATAAATCCAGGAAGCTAAGGCGGGCACATGGATCCCAATCGTCACGCGCGCACTCAGAGTAAGATTTTGCATTCTCAAATGTTGGCAGGTATTGGACAGTAGAACGGTTTTGTATGTGGGAGGTTTTGCGTCTCACAAATTCTGAATTGACATTTGTTTGGGGATGTGACATAAAGGTTGATGAACACAGGCTGTAGTTGTTGTGTACTGGACTTTAGTAAAGGCGTTCAACAAGGTGCCGGCCAGGTTAGATCACATGGGAACATGAGAGGATAGCTGAATGGGTAGCAAATTGGTTCACGGAAGGAAGCTGAGGGTGATGGGAAGGTTGTTCTCAGACTGGAGGCCTGTGACGCGTGGTGTGCCTCAGGGTTCGGTGATGGGCCAGTTACTATTTGTAATGTTCATTATTGGCTTGGAATGAAAACATACACGGCAAGATTAGCAAGTTTGCTGATCGTACAAAAGTTAGTGCTTTTGAGGTAAGTGAAGATGGTGTTGTGAACAATTGCAGTGATCTGGATCGATTGCCTGGTGGGCAGATTGAATGCGTTGATGGTATTTTCATACAGAGAAGTGTGAAGTGTAGCATTTTGGAAAAGTCAAATAAGGGCAGGACCTACCAAGTAAGGAGCAGCAGGACCTAACAGGGTGCATGGTTCCTGTAAAAGTGTCAAGTCACTGGTGATAAGGTGGTCTTATTTCTTGGCCTTCATCAGTCAGAGTATTATTATAAAGTTGGTGTGGCCATGTTGCATAATTCCCCCCCCCTACTAAGACGATGGTGAGACGACATTTGAATATTGGGTTCAGTTCCTGGGGCACCCATGATTAGAGGAAAGATATTGTTAATCTGGTAAAAGGGCTTCAGAAAAATTTACGAGTATATTTGCCTGGACAAGGTGGGTGTGACTATAGGGAGATGTTGAGTAGGTTAGGGTCTCTGTTCCATGGAGCGCAGGGGATGAGGGGGATCTTATAGAGGTAATGCCTTTCCGAGGCACTGTGAAAAATCATGAGAGAAATATATCGGGTGAGCACTGTCTTTCACCAAGGTAGGGGTATCGAGGACCAGAGGACAATAGGTTCATCGGGAGAAAAGATTTAATAGGATCCGAGGAGTAACAAGCTGCCATGAGGAGGCAGGTAGTTGCGGTGAGACTATTCAATCGTTTAAGGAAACAGTTGGGCAGGTATGTGATGGGAACTGGTTTGGAGGGTAATGTCCAAGCGCCGTCAAGTGGGACTAGGGTAGCAGGGACACTGTGGCGATTGTGGGCGAGTTGGGCGAGGGCCTGTTTCTTACTCTTGTATTACCCTATGACCTATGACCATATGACTTAACTAACTTTAAAATAAATAATTTCATGTCCCAAATAATTATGTTTTTCATTAACAGCGACATAGATATCTTAGTTCAATCTCTTGCCCAGTTATAGGGAACTATCTCTTGGGTCCCAACTCACTCGTCTTATACAACTTGAAAAAGTGTTACCTCTGGTGAATCTTTGACACGAATTCCAGGAAAGGTCTTTTGAAACATGCCTTCAGTGAACAGACTCTGGGGGGTGGTGGAGAGTTTTTTGTTAACACATCTGCTTTGTTCTGAATCATAAAAGTGAAGAATTTCAGAAGTCACTTTCTTTTGTTCACCTTTTTTTTTTTTTGGGCTTTTATTTACCTGAAACTGCAGTTTTCAGTCTTAATTATCGACTGGGAGAGTTGGAAAGAAATGAAAAGGAGAATATAGATTTATTTGTGAAATTTAGAATCTCACTGCTTAGTAGCAATTTATTGTAGAAATATAGTAGAAATGATGAACCTCACTGCTTAGTATACAACATAGCAGTCATAGAGTTGTACAACAGGAAACCAGACCTTCAGCCCATCTTGCGCATGCCGACCTAAATGAATCCTGCTTTTGGCCTCTATCCCTCCAAACCTTTCCTATCCAGGGTGGTTCAGTGGTGCAGCGGTAGAGTTTCTGCCTCATAGTGCCGGACCCAGGATCAATCCTGACTATGAGTGCTGCCTTTACGGAGTTTGTACGTTCTCCCCGTGGCCACGTGGGTTTCGTCCGGGTGCTCCGGTTCCCTGGCACTCTCCAAAAATGTGCAGGTTTGATGGCTAATTGGCTTTTGTAAATTGTCAGTTATCATTAGTGTGTGTCAGATAGTGTTAGTGTGCGGAGAGATCATTGGTCGGCGTGGAACCGGTGGGCCGAAGGGCCTGTTTTCACGCTGTATCTCTTAACTAGCTTAACATGCTTTCTATGCCACATGTGTAGACGTTGGTGAGAGTTGTTGGGGATATGTCGTACTTCCTAAGCCTTCTAAGGAAGTAGAGGCATTGGTGTGCCTGGGTGGTCCAGGAGATGTTGCCGAAACTGTGAACACTGAAAGTGTTTACATTGTTCATTAAACCAAATGCAGCACATCACATTGGAAGAAATACAGGTGAATCGTTATCAGACCTAGAAATATGGTGAGGTCCCTGGATGACGGGAAGAGAAGGGATGGAAGGACAAAGTCATAAGGACAAAATGTCATAAGTGATAGGAATAGAACAGGCCTTACAGCATAAATATGTATGATAAATATATATAGATATCTGTGCATCTGTGTATTCATAAGTTCACAGGTGATAGGAGCAGAATTAGGCCATCTGGCCCATCAAGTCTACTCCAACATTCAATCATGGCTTATCTTTCTCTCCCTCCTCACCCCATTCTTCTGCCTTCTCCCGATAACCCATGACACCTTTTTAATCTATATATTGATGATCTGTCTAAACAATTGAAAGCCTGTAACACTGGGTGCATGATTGGTAATATTTTAGTGAAACATATTATGTATGCAGATGATCTTGTGGTCTTTAGTCCATCTAGCGCTGGTCTCCAGCAGCTCCTTACTGCATGTTCCGTGTATGGTTTGGAACATGACATTAAAATAAAATGCTAGTAAGAGTGCTGTTATGGTCTGTAGAACCAAAGAGGATAAAAGCCTAAAATATCCTGATTTTAAATTGTCTGACAACAATCTTAGTGTCTGTAATAAGATAAAATATCTAGGGCATATTATTACAGAACAAATGACAGATGATGAGGATATTTATAGGCAACGACGCATGCTGTATATACAAGGCGAATATCCTCTTGCGTAAATTTGGTGCGTGTGCAGATGTGGTGAAGATGTCGCTATTTAGAGCATACTGCACACCCCTCTACACTGCACAATGCGGTCCGAACTATTTAAAGACAAGTATGCAGAGACTAAAGGTGGCATATAACGATGCCATGAAAACACTGCTAAGGCAACCAAGATGGTGTGGTGCCAGTAATATGTTTGTGGCTGCAGGAGTCAGTACTTTAGAAGCTATCCCAAGCACCACGTGTATAAATTCATTTGCGGATAAATGACTCTAAAAATGTGCTTATTGTGGCCTTGACAAACATAAGGGTTAGCACTACACGCTACGAATCCCAGTTTGTGGAGACACTGGTATCGTTGTCTCGTTGTATGACATTGATCATTTTTTACTCTGGATTTTTAAATTAAGTATTGTGGGTTTTTTTTAAAATATATAAATTATGATGTTTTTTATGTGATTTACCATGATTTTATATATATTTATGATATTTGATATGCAATGCATTTTTAATGTAATGTTGCCCCTTGTCTGGACCTTGAGTCTGCAATAAAGTTATTATTATTATTATTATTATTATTATTATTATTATTATTATTATTATTATTATTTAATCAAAAATCTATCCATCTCTGCCTTAAAAATATCCACTGACTTAGCCTCTACATCCTCCTTTGGCAAAGAATTCCACAGATTGACCACCCTCTGACTAAAGACATTTTTCATTGTCTCCTTTGTTAAAGAATGCCCTTTAATTCTAAGGCTATGACCTCTAGTCCTAGACTCACCCACTAATGGAAACATCCTCTCCACATCGACTCAATTGAAGCCTTTCACTATTCTGCATGCTTCAATGAGGTTCCCTTCATTCTTCTAAATCCAGCGAGTACAAGCCCAGTGCTGCCAAACCTACTAATTCCTGGGATCATTCTTGTAAATCTCCTCTCAACCCTCTCCAGAGCCAGCACATCCTTACGCAGATATGGTGCCCAAAATAGTTCATTATATTAAAAATGCGGCCTTACCAGCGCCTTATAGAGCCTCAACATGACATCCCTGTTTTTGTACACAAGCCCTCTTGAAATAAATGCTAGCATCGAGTTTGCTCTCTGTACTACTGTTTCGACGTGCTGATAAACGTTGTGGTAATCCTGCACTAGCACTCCCAAGTCTCTTTGCACCAATTTCTGGATTCTCTCCCCATTTAGAAAATAGTTTACACCTTTATTCCTACTAACAAAATGCATGACTCCACACTTTGCTAAACTATATTCCATCTGCCACTTCTCTGCCCACTCTCCCAAACTATCCAAGTCCTTCTGCAGAGCCCCTGCTTTCTCTACACTGCCTGCCCCTCCACCTATTTTCGTATCATCTGCAAAATTGGCCACAAAGCCTTAAAACCCCTTATCCAAACCATTAATATACAACGTGAAGAACAGCGGCACCAGCACCGACCCCTGCGGTAAGTATTACAATTTCTCTGCAGTTTCTCATGAAAGACTCTGACGTATTACTTCGTTTTAAGTTTATTATTGTTATGTCTTTCCTGAGGTACAGTGAAAAAGCTTTAATTAAATCAGAAAATACTATTCATGTGTACAATCAAGCCAAACGTACGTACAATAGGTATAAAAAAGGGGAAGAGACAAGGTATAGAATATAATTCTCAGCATTGTCGCCCAATGTATTGTCTGAAGCATCCAGCCTTGTTGCACCATAGCTGGAAATTGAGTGGTTTTAATACAGGCTTTGTTACCCTGTTCACACATACACCTGGATTTGGCCATAACAGAGTAATACATAACTTGAAATCTATTTCATTTGTTAAATATATAAAAATGAATACAGCTTATGGAAGGACCATTCAGAAGCCTGATATTGAGAGAAAGAAGGTACTCCTGAGTCTGGCTGTGTGCGCTGTAAAGTTTTTTTTATCAACAGCTGGATGGCAGCAGGGAAGAAAGAGGAATGACCATGGTTTAGAAGCACAGGTGCTCCTCAACTTACGATGGGGTTACGTTCCACTAAACCCATCATAAATGAAAAATATTGTAAGTCGAATATGCATTTAATACACCTAACCTAGCAAACATTCTCGCACTTCTGATAAGGCTGGAGAATAGTGGGAGAAGACACTGGGGCATCAGCACTTGTTGATTGTTTAGCGGGCAAAGTGTTCTTCAGGAAGATATCAAGTTTTGACTATAGAGTTTATTTATTGTTTATTCTTTTCATTATATATTTCCCTATAGCAGGCAAGAGCATCCTGTATCTGCCTGTCAGTTTTTGCGAATCTCTCGTAATTGACGTCCATTTCTTCCAACATCCGTACGCCACTGCTGATAGCAGCAAACGCCTCCGCCAGTTTCTCTGTTGTGAACCTTTTTGGTGCCTCGAGTATAACTTCTTCTTCCACTGCCTCAGCTTCTTTTCTTCTTTCTTCCTCCAGTTCGATCAGCTCCTCATTGGAAAGTTCTTCAGCCTCAATGCCAACAAGCTCATGAATATCTTCTTCATCAATGTCCAATTCTAGCCGGTTCCCAAGCACCAATATCTTGTTTCTTACTATGCTGTCAATAGTAGAATCTTTGTTAAAACCTTTGAATGTGTCCACATATGCCTTCATACGTTTCTTCCAAACGCCCTTCATGCATTGCTGTGTGACATCTTTCCATGCTGCAGTGATGTTCCGGATAGCATTTAGAATGTTAAAACCGTTCCAAAACTCTCGGAGTGTTTGGCCAGATTCAGTCGCACCAACAGCCTGCGCAAACGTTTGGCCTAAATAGTAGGCTTTGAACGTAGCTATTACGCCTTGACCCATTGCTTGAATGAGTGCGGTTATGCTCGGTGGCAAATACACAACCTTTACATCGGGATGCATGGTGCCGATATGCTGCGGATGGCCTGGAGCATTATTCAAGATCAGAAGAATTCTGAATGGGATGTTGTTTTGCCTAAAATAATCTCCTGCCTCCAGTATAAAACAGTTTAGAAACCAGTCGGCAAATAATGCTAATGTCATCCAGGCTTTCTCGTTATGGCGATAATAAACGGGAAGTGTCTGCTTGCTCACATTTTTCAATGCTCTAGGGTTCTCCGAGTGGTAGATTAGTAAAGGCTTCAATTTGAACCCTGCGACATTTCCACCCAAAAGCAGCGTTACACAGTCTTTGTATGCCTTGAATCCTGGCATTGTCTTGGACTCTTGATGGATGTATATGTGCTCTGGCATACGCTTCCAGAACAAGCATGTTTCATCAACATTGAATATTTGTTCTGGCAAATATTTCTCATTCACAATTATCCTATGTAGCTCTTCCTTAAAAGCTTCAGCACCTTCCGTATTGGCTCTTGCTGTCTCACCGCTGACCTTCACATTATGAAAATTATGACGCATTTTGAAGCGTTGGAACCATCCAGGACTTGCTGTAAACACTTGCGTATACATAGGATCATCAGAATTCTCTTTTAGCACATTGAAAAAACTTCTTGCCATAGCCTGGATCGTTGATAGGCTAAGCGGTTTGTCCTTCTGTATCTGGTCTTTCATCCACGTGACAAGTAATCTCTCCATATCATCAATTGGCCGAGCTCTTTTCTTCCTGATGACCGTGGATTTAACCAATGCTGACAATTTCACTGCATCTCTGATTTGCTTCTTCTTCTTCAAGATGCTCGAGATCGTCAATGGCGAATGTTTAACCGATGCTGACGATTTCACTGCATCTCTGATTCGCTTCTTATTCTTAATGATGCTCGAGATCGTTGAGTGCGGACGTCCTAAATCACGTGCGATGGCCATTACTGGTTTGCCGCGTTCATGCAGGCCAATTATCTTGAGTTTCATCTCAAGAGAAATTGCCTTAGACTTTTTCTTCTTTGGGCAGTTTGTAGACATGATGGGATGTAAAAACACACAACACAATACACTCTATCCAGAAAACGTTGGCAACACAGACTACAGTCGTGATCTCGTGGTTCAGGAACATCTGTAAACAAGAGATTATAGAATAGACTACTTTAGCTTGGCATCAAGTTCGGCAAGGACATTGTGTGTTGAGGAGTCTATTTCTATGCTGCTTGTTCTATATACTATATAGAATATATATAGTATAGGATATATATGTTCTAAAAGCTATATAGTCTCCCGTGGGGGGATCACCGTTAGGGAGGTGAGGAAAGAAAAATGGACAATTTGAAAGGAGGGGGGAACAAAGGACAATGGACACCACCCTCCCATTCCGAATCCGACCTTTCTGTCCTCGGCCTCCTCCATGGCCAGAGTGAGGACCACCTTAAATTGGAGGAGCAGCACTTCATATTTCACTTGGGCAGCTTGCACCCCAGCGGTAGGAATATTGACTTCTCTAATTTCAGATAGTCCTTACTTTCTCCTACCTTTCTCAGCTCCCCCTCAGCCCACTGGCTCCTCCTCTTCCTTTCTTCTTCCCGCCCCCCTCCCCCCCCCCCCGCCCTCACATCAGTGTGAAGAAGGGTTTCGACCCGAAACGTTGCCTATTTCCTTCGCTTCATAGATGCTTCCTCACCGCTGAGTTTCTCCAGCATTTTTCTCTGTCCCTATTAATCATTTTTACCAGCACTTGGTCAACTAAGCTTTGGTGATACAAGTGCTTATCCTATCACTTCTTATAGATGGAGAGTATCTCTTCCACTGATTTTCCAGTGAATGCATTCTCTGAGTGAAACAACATTTCTTCCTCACAGCAACAAGAGATTAGTGTGCAAAATTAGAGCACATGGTGTTGGGTATTGACATGGATAGAGAACTGGTTGGCAGACAGGAAGCAAAGAGTAGGAATTAATGGACCCTTTTCAGAATTGCAGGCAGTGATTAGTGGCATGCCACAAGGCTCAGTGATGGAACCCCAGTTATTTACAATATATATATTAATGATTTAGACAAAGGAATTCAATGTACCATCTCCAAGTTTACGGATGACACAAAGCTGGGTGGCAGTATGAGCTGCGAGGTGGATACTATGAGGCTGCAGGGTGACTTGGATGGGTTGGGTGAGTGGGCAGAAGAATGGCAGATGAGTATAATGTAGATAATTGTGAGGTTATCAACGTTGGTGGCAAGAACAGGAAGGCAGATTATTATCTGAATGGTGTTGGATAAGGAATCGTGGAGGTGCAACCGGACCTGAGTGTACTTGTACATCAGTCATTGAAAGTAAGCATGCAGGTACAGCAGCAGCGAAAAAAGATAATGGTATGTTGGTCTTCATTGCGACAGGATTTGAGTTTAGAAGCAAGGAGGTTCAACTGCAATGGTACAGTGCCTTGGAGAGACCACACCTAGAGTATAATGTGCAAATTTGATCTCACAATTTGAGGAAGGACATCTATATTACTAAAAGGAAGATCTTGACCATTTGTTACTCACTGCGATGCGATTTCCAAGAGAACGCCGCCACTTACGGCCGTAAGTTTTGGTCACCTCTCTCAGGGCCCCCCTCCGCCCGACTGGACTGGAGGATTTTTCCCATCGGTGAAAGATCAGAGAGATATTAATGTTTTAATCAAATTTTGCCATTCTCTCTGGTACCCCTGCTGGTGGGAGGGTGGAGGGACTATAAAACCCAGAAGTGAGTGCCTCACTCAGTCTCTGCAAGATGGAGGAAGCAAGAGGGTCACGTCTCTCTGAGCTCTGAATAACACTGATCACATGTCTACTCAACTGTGAGCGCCCTGAATGTGGTTTTGAAAATTAAAATATGGTTGTTTTGAAATGCTGCACTGCAAATAAATTGATGATGTTGGTGGCGGTAACTGCCTTTAAATGGCTGCACTGCAAAAATAAATGACTGTTGTTGGTGGTGGTAACTGCTTTGAAATCCTGCACTGCAACAACAATAAAAGGCTGTTGTTGGTGGTGGTAACTGCTTTGAAATGCTGCACTGCAAAATAAATTGCTGTTTATGGTGGTGGTAACTGCTTTGCAAGGATGTACTGCAAAAAAAATGTATGTTGTTGGTGGTGGTAGCTGCTTTTAAAAAGCTGCACTGCAAAACATATGGCTGTTGTTGGTGCTGGAAACTGCTTTTAAATGGCTGCGCTGGAAAAAAAATGGCTGTTGTTGGTGGTGTTAACTGCTTTGAAAGCCTGCACTGCAAAACAAATGGCTGTTGGTTGGTGCTGGTAACTGCTTTTTAATGGCTGCACTGGAAAAAAATATGTCTGTTGTTGGTGGTGTTAACTGCTTTGAAAGGCTGCACTGCAAAACAAAAATCGCTGTTGTTGGTGGTGGTAACTGCTTTGTAAAGCTACACTGCAAAACAAATGGCTGTTGTTGGTGGTGGTAACTGCTTTTAAATGGCTGCACTGTAAAAAACATGGCTGTTGTTGGTGGTGGTAACTGCTTTGAAAGACTGCATTGCAAAAAAAATAGGCTGTGGTTGGTGGTGGTAACTGCTTTGAAAGGCTGCACTGCAAAAAAAAATGTATGTTGTTCGTGGTGGTAACTGCTTTTAAAAAGCTGCACTGCAAAACAAATGGCTGTTGTTGGTGGTGGTAACTGCTTTTAAAGGAAGCTGCACTGCAAATAAAAATGGCTGTTGTGGTGTTAACTGCTTTGAAAGGCCGCACTGCAAAATAATGGCTGTTGTTTGGTGGTGGTAACTGCTTTGAAAGGCTGCACTATAAATAAATATGGCTGTTGTAGGTGGTGGTAACTGCTTTGTAAGGCTGCACTGCAAAAAAAATGGCTGTTGTTGGTGGTGGTTACTGCTTTGAAAGGCTGCACTGCGAAATAAATGGCTGTTGTTGGTGGTGGTAACTGCTTTGAAAGACTGCACTGCAAAAAAAAATGGCTGTTGTTGGTTGTGGTAACTGCTTTGAAAGGCTACACGGCAAAAAAAAAAGTATTTTTTTCAGTGCAGCCTTTCAAAGCATTTGAAAAAGGCAGGAGAATGGGACTGAGAAGGAAACATAGATCAGCCATGGGTAGCAACGAGTCAGAAGTGGTTTTATGGTACATGAAGATGACCATGCAATTTGACATTAAATAATCTGCATGTTAACAACTCCAGTGCCCTGCAAAGACCAAATAAAAGGTTTAACAAAATGGTACCGAATGACCTACTCCTGCACCTATTGTCTATTGTCTATTGATTGACCATTCAATTCACACACTGCTAGAAATGGAGGATATTTTAAGAATGAAAGGGCAGCCCAGTGACACAGTTTGTAGAGCTGCTGCTTCACTAACACCAGGGAGCTGGGTTCAATCCTGCCTGTCGGTTCATAAGTTCATAAGTGACAAAAAAATGTGTGAATGGGCCATTCGGCCCATCAAGTCTGCCATTCAATCATGGCTGATCTATCTCTCCCTCCTAACCTCATTCAATCATGGCTGATCTATCTCTCCCTCCTAACCTCATTCAATCATGGCTGATCTATCTCTCCCTACTAACACCATTAATCTGCCTTATCCCCATAACCCCTGACACCTGTACTGTGTGGAGTTCTGTCGGCGTGGAGTTTGCATGTTTCTTCCTGTGACTGTGAGTTTCCTCCAGGTTCTCCAGATTCATTCAACATCCCAATGACGTGCGGGTTTAGAGGTTAATTAAACTTGATAAAATTTGCCCCTAATGTGTAGAGACTGGATCCAAAAGTAGGATAACAAAGGTCTAGTGTGTCCTGGTTATTGATTGACTCAGTGGGCTGAAGGGCTGGCTTCCATGATTTGTACCTAAACTTTTTTCAAGGTGGCAATCTTGTTTTATTACCAATTCTAAGAATATGTCCAAAAATACTTACCAATACAATTATTGAAGGAGGAAAAGAGACTTCACAATCTGGACAAATTGGTACTCTTCTAATATGAGGCCAAAAAAAAAGATATAATGTTAAAAAATTTCACTACGCACCAATTTACCATTGGCAAATGCCATGTTACTTAACCTTGCAGTAATCAGGCAATACACAATATCAGAAACAGTTTGTTCAAGACAGTGTTAATGTGAACAACAGTTGTGGAAATGTTCAGTGGGTGGAAGGAGATTGGAAATAATCAAAGCAGGAGATGGCTAAAGAATACGAGGGTTCATATATAAGGACGGTTGACTCTTCCTTTCCTGACGTTCTCTGAGCGAGGGCTATTTGTATATATGTATGTAGCCTGCTTGTGTATACTACTCTTATAACAAATGTAAAGCACTTTTGTCAACAAGAGTTGTTTTTTAAATGTGCTATATAAATAAATGTGACGACTTGACTTGTCATTGGGCGGCACAGCTCTACAGTGATAGTGTGATACAGTGTGGAAACAGGCCCTACGGCCCAACCTGCCCACACCGGCTAACATTTCCCAGCTACACTAGTCCCACCTGCTTGTACTAACCAGTCCTATCTATGTACCTGTCTAACTGTTTCTTACACAATAGGATAGTCCCTGCCTCAACTACTTCCTCTGGCAGCTTGTTACATACACCCACCACCTTTTGTGTGAAAAAGTTACTACTCAGATTCCGATTAAATCTTTTCCCCTTCACCTTGAACCTAAGTCCCGTGGTCCTCGATTTACCTACTCTGGGCAAGAGACTCTGCATCTACCTGATCTATTCCTCTCATGATTTTATACACATCTATACGTAGCAATGTTACACAATTTTGAGATTTAAAAAATCAAATCTGCAATTTATCCCATCAGATAAAGCATACAAAGAAGTTTAAGTTGACACCTAATTCACTTTCATATCATCAGTATTAAAAAAGTTATGGCCATTTTCATACTCGGAAGTTAGCATCTTGTTCCCCATTGCCTTTCCATTGACTTAACACAAAAGTTGTGATCGAGGACAGTCAAAAGCCCATAACTTAAAAATTAAGAGAACTGAAATTTGTTTTCAGTTATTATGGATTGAAGCATTCTGAAACAAATTTTCTGGAACGCGATGGATTGGAACGTTGTGGTTGCGGTGAATTTAAACCCCATATCAGCAGGAAAAATTCTGCCAGTTCGTATGGGAACTAAATCACCATTTCTCAACATGAAATATTGATTAAAGTCCCCTAAACAAGCAAGTGTATATGTAAAAATAAACAGCTTTCACTTACCTGTCCCCTACGTAAAATTGGCCCCCGTTTTCGGCGTCACGGCATTAAGAGCTCATTTTTATTTTACTGCAGCGCAGAAATAGTCGGGCGATTAAAAAAAAATTAACTTACCGGCAGTCGGAACGAATCTCCAGAAATAGATCGCACTCCGACAAAATATTATTCCGGATGGCAAGGGAAAACCGTGTTTTAACCCCGGCCCCCCCCCCCCTTAAAGGTTCCAGTGGAAATCCAGTGGGCGGGAATGGCTGCGCCACCGGAGAGCAGCTAAGAGTAGAAGGGGGTTGGAGTGAGTGCAGTATGCCCCACCCCACACACATGCCAGCTCCTGATAGCCCCAGACAGAAGCTGCCCTCTTACCCCGGCTGCAGGATGCACACTCCCAATGGCCCCTGCCTGGAGACGTCCTGTCCCCAACTGCAGGGCACCCCCACCCCACTGGTCCCTGTCTGAATCCGTCCCCATCCCCAGCTGCAGGATGCTCCCCACTGGTCCCCGCCTGAAGCCGGTGGGGTGCGGCAGCGGTAGGGGTAGGCAGCGGTAGGCCCGGGAAGCGATAGGCCATGGCAGCGCTCCCCACCTGCCCTCGACAGGCCCTACCAGAAGCCGGCTGCAGGATGCTTCCCCCTCCCCCACAGACCCCGACAGCCCCCGCCTGAAGCCATCCCCCTCCCCCGGCTGCAGAATGCAACAAGAGACACAGCAAGACAGAACTGAACTAAATAAATCTCATCTTTAACATTTAAATTGTTGTTTTACTTCGGAGTCACGTGAGTGACTTCGTGAAGACCCCGCCAGCACGCATGCGCGGCATATCGTCGCGTGCATTTGCATCGGCAGGCTGGGGGGGGGGGGAGTGCGCTCTCTCCTCCGGCTCCTTCATAAGGCCGGCAGGTAAGTACTTACCTTTACTCCACAGGATGGACAAGGGCAAGAGGAAGGCGACGCTGTCGAGGAGCCGAGCTGCATCGACCAGCCAACGGCCCTTGTCCCCGGAGCTGCAAGCACCACCGGCAGCTTTGAGGCATGTGGGGGCAGGAATGCGGAGGTCGGGCGCTCCCGCTACTTTAGCGCTCGACTCACCCGAGTGGTTTACCGCCCCGGAGCTGGATGCAACGGATCCAGACTTCGAGCCCCCTTCCCCCAAGAAAAGAGGGGGGAAACAGGTACGTGCAAAGGGGCCTTGCTCATCACAAGCGACCTCTCCCCGAGTTCCAGAAGACCTGAGGGGGCTGGGCCGGGGGACTGCTGCACGACAGGGGAGCCCTGCAAATGTGCACCACCACGTACCACTGCCAGGGAGATCTGCCGTAGTGCAGTCTGGCAGCTCCACTGCTGTGTCGAGTAGGCCTGCAGGAGCAGATACCGCCATCAGGCTGCGGTCAAACACCCCGTCAGGCTGCGGTCAAGGGCGGAGGTGGCAGCAGTAGACGGTCGGTCAGCTCAGCTCTGGGAGCGGCCGACCATGCGCCTCCACGCCAAAAGATGGGCAAGTGTGGAGGTAAGCCTGCACGGACTCCGTGGAGCCAGGTTCCGGGGGCCGGCGCCGATTCAACTCACCTGCCTTCATATCAGACAGGTGGGCCGCCACAGTCTGGAAGAAGACAGACTAGCGGAGAGTCCGTGCGGGAGTCGTATGAGCCTACTTGGGCGGTAGGTCACGACAACCTGCCATTGGACCCAAGACAGCACCTTACGGAGGTGTGGTCCGATGGTGGAAGCCCCAGTGAGTTCGCAGGGCCTGGGGAAGTCGGCTTGTCCGCTGCAGATAGCAGGGACGGTCGCATAGAGCGGTTGGAGCTCTTAGTGGAGCAACTCCTTCAGCGGGACCGGGAACGGGAAGAGCGGGACTCGCGGGCATCCACTAGCCGTGCGAGGAGCCCACTCAGCATCTCATCGTCACTAGCCAGAAGTGCTAGCAATTGCCTAGCTGCTGTGTTTGAAGACGACCTGGGACAGCCAGTGACCACTGAGCCAGAGCATGAGGAGAATATGCTGGATGTGGTGGGTAAGTTTGCCGCTACTACACAAACAGGGGACCTTCTGCACCACAAACTGGCGGGCACCATTGATTACCTGACTACGCACCAACTTCAGAGTCAGGTTCTCAATGATACCATGGAGAATATAAAACCGCCCGAGAACTGCATCAACCTCAGTGTGCCCTTGGTTAATGCCCAGATCTGGGGACACTTGAGTACGGCCACCAGGATGCAGGATCTTAAAGGTTCTCTCCACGGGCATAACGGCGTTTGCTAGGACCCTGGACGGGGATAATGTGTCCAGTGAACAACAAGATGCACTGGCACTCCTATGCAACGCCCAGTATGAGATAAACTGCCTGCGCAAGAGCTCCATAAAGCCCACACTCAACCCCAAATTCGCGGGGTTGTGCCGACCATCAATCGCTCCACCGCCGCATCAATTGTTTGGAGACATGTCCAAATAGGTGAAGGAACTGGACGAGGAGGTCAAAACAGCTGGCCTCATGAAACCTCCGACGGCCAGACTTCACCCATACCACCGGCAACAGCCAAACACAACCTGGAAACCATGACTGCCGGACAGGACACAAAGGTCCTACCCACCTCCACTTCCGCAAACACAACGACCTTTTTAGGGCAAGGCCAACAGCGGCCTGCATGGAAGAAGCGGCCGCCACCCCGTCAACCTCCACAACGTCCAACCAAAACACCATACGTAAGGAACCGCCGCTAACCATGGAGGTAAGGGGGTCTGGTTCCTCTCACGCCGTAGCATCCCCTCCTGCACGAATAGGTGGACGATTGCGGGCTTTTTTGGACATATGGAAAACTGTCACCACATATGAGTTTATTTTACAAAGTGTTCAAGGGTATGTTATAGAATTTATTGGAGGTATAAATCCCCCTACCCAGCATTCGCCTCATAGGAAGTTTACACTATCCCAAAAAGCAGCAAAAGGGGTAATTGGCAAAACCAAGCATGAACCTATTGCGTTTGTGTCCAACATCTTCACCAGAATTAAAAAAGATGGGGGATGTCGGATTATAATAGACTTAACTGAGATGAACACTTTTGTACAATATACCCATTTCAAAATGGATACTTTTGAAACAGCCAAGCAGATGCTTTACCCAGGGTACTTTATGGCATGCATCGATTTGAAAGATGCATACTATACGGTGCCCATCTCTGAGGCTCACAGGAAATTCCTAAAGTTTGTCTGGAAGGATCAATTATGGGAATACAAGGCATTGCCCAATGGAATCACCACAGCCCCTAGGTTGTTTACAAAATTGGTAAAACCTATATTGGCTCTTCTCCGACAACAAAATTATATGGTAATGGCATATTTGGATGATATCCTTATAGTGGGTCAGACACTCCAATTGGCAACACTGGCAGTGACTGCAACTAAGGCTCTCTTCGAGAAGCTGGGGTTTGTAATCCATCCAGACAAATCTAAATTGCACCCGGTACGGGTTATGGATTATTTGGGGTTCACCCTAGACACCAATTTAATGAAGATTACCATCCCAACCAACAAAGCTGCTGCTATAATAGAAGAGTGCCACAGTCTTACTTGCGCCAGGGTACCGACCATTCGGCAAACAGCAAATGTTATAGGGAAATTGGTAGCTACATTCCCAGCTGCACAATTCGGACCACTACACTACCGAAATTTACAAAGAACAAAGATCACAGCATTAAAAACGAATGCTGGGCACTTTGATCGGCCAATCCGGTTACCAGCAAAGGCTAGAAACGAGCTACAATGGTGGGTTGACAAGATTAGAGAGTGTCACAGACCCATCATAGTAAGCAACCCTGACGTTGTGCTATAAACTGACGCAAGCGCACAAGGCTGGGGAGCAACTGATACGATGTCCAGTTGTAGTGGCAGATGGAACTCTCGTGAGTCTACATTCCTGGAGTCACACGGGATAAACTATATAGAAATGCTGGGGGCATTTCATGGACTGCAGGCTTACTGTACTAATTCACGGGATTGACATGTCCGCCTTCAAATAGATAACACTACAGTGGTGGCTTACATCCATCATATGGGTGGTATCAGGTCGCTATCTTGTGATGAATTGGCTAACACAATTTGGCACTGGTGCATTGAAAGGAATATTTGGATTACGGCGACCTATTTGCCTGGGAAGCTTAATACAGTGGCGGACACCAGATCACGAGTATTCAATGACAACATCGAGTGGATGTTGAACCCCCAAATTTTTGGAGACATTATAGCTCACTATGGGACACCAGATATTGACCACTCATCCAGGCGGGCATCTCCTCACGAACCATAGAACTTCTCGCCGCATCATGCCGAGAATCAACTCGGAAACAGTACCTCACCCAAATCAGGAAGTGGGAGGCATTCTGTGCTCGTACCAACAAGACTTCCAACTCGGCAACGATGCCTGATGTCCTGGAGTTTCTAGCTGGCCTCCATTTCGATGCTGACCTTAGCTACAGTGCCATCAACAGCGCCAGGAGTGCGCTGTCTTCATACCAGGGTATAGGTATCAGCTCCAACCACCTGGTGTCTAAACTAATGAGGGGAGTGTTCAACACCAACCTTCCGCGACCCAGATATACTGTAACGTTGGATGTGGGGATCGTGCTGACCCTACTGAGGAGCTGGGCTCCAATGAATGAGCTACCACTGAAACAGCTCACCCTCAAGGTGGTGATGCTGATGGCACTGACTACAGCCCAACGAGTCCAGACGTTACAAAAACTGCGACTGGACAGCATGGTGGCCACCCCTGGTCAACTAAATTTCTTTGTCCAAGATTTATTGAAGCAGCACAGGCCAGGGGCGCATGGGCTGCAGTTGGAGTTTTGGGCGTACCCTGTAGATGCCACTCTCTGCATAGTCACCCATCTCCACCACTACATCAGGGTTACAGGAGTCATCAGGATGAAGGAACAAGGGCTCCTCATCAGCCACAAACCTCCGCATCATCGGGTGACTGTACAGACTATCGCCAGGTGGCTCAGGGTAGTGCTGGATGCAGCAGGAGTTGCTACTAACATTTTTAAGTCTCATTCCACCAGGGCTGCATCCACATCAGCGGCGAGGGCCATGGAGGTGCCCATGGACCACATCCTCGCCACTGCGTGCTGGGCCAGTGAAGAAACCTTTCAACGGTTCTACAACAAGCCACTGGTCGCCCCTGCGACATTCGCAGAAGCTGTCCTGGGAACCGCTCAGTGAATGTCTGTCCCCGAATTAGGGGTTATTTGTTGTTTATTTGATTAATAAATTGTGTTGATTTTTCAGCCAGTTTCGACTGAACTGCATTAACAGCCTTCCTCCATCAGACTGGCGGCAGTGTGATAAGCATGGACGTTGTCCAGGGCGTGAAATCACAGAGCTTTGAAATCTTCACGAAGTCACTCACGTGACTCCGAAGTAAAATAGTAAGATTAAACGAGAACTTACCAAGTTTGAAGGTTGATCTGTATTTTACGAGGCGTCGCGGTGAGGGATTTCGTGCCCACCGCTCCCACCCTCTATCATGAGGTCAACTAGGTGATGTGTTTCTGTGTTTCCACACCGCTGCTTTCAAGGATGCCGCGCATGCGTGCTGGCGGGGTCTTCACGAAATCCCTCACCGCGACTCCTCGTAAAATACAGATCAACCTTCAAACTTGGTAAGTTCTCGTTTAATTTTACTATTATATTATAAGAGTTATTTACATTTTAAGCTTCAGTATATATTTGTGCTGGAAGGTAAAGGTAACAATAAAGGATTGAACAGGCTAGATGCAGGAAAAATGTTCCCCATGTCGGGGGAGTCCAGAACCAGGGGCACAGTTTAAGAATAAGGATTAGGCCATTTAGGACTGAGATGAGGAAAAACTTTTTCACCCAGAGATGTGGAATTGTCTGCCACAGAAGGCAGTGGAGGCCAATTCACTGGATGTTTTCAAGAGAGAATTAGATTTAGCTTTTTGGGTTAAAGGAATCAAGGGATATGGGGAAAAAAAGCTAGAACGGGGCACAGATTTTAGATGATCAGCCATGATCATATTGAATGGCAGTGCTGGCTCGAAGGGCCGAATGGCTTACTCCTGCACTAACCTATTTTTTTTCTTTATTTCTAATACAAAACAGCCATGAATTTGTATTAGGAAGGGAAGTAAGTTGAGACTCTGGAAAATTTCAATCACCAGAGATCTTCTCTAAACTCTTTCAATCCTACAACAGGGTGACCACTGGCGGACCGTATCCGAACAGTAATGGTGGCGCAGCAGTAGAGTTGCTGCCTTACAGCAAAATGCAGTACTGGAAACCCGGCCGATCCTGACTACGGGCGCTGTCTGTACGGAATTTGTACATTATCCCCGTGACCTGCGTGGGTTTTCTCCGAGATCTTCGGTTTCCTTCCCCATTCCAAATACCTACAGGTTTGTAGGTTAATTGGCTTGATAAATGTAAAAATTGTCCAGTATATAATTGTCCAACTTGCAGTATTGTCCCTAGTGGATATAGTGCTGAGTGATGCTCTGCCTAGAGCTCTCAGCATCCTACATCCAGATCCAGATCCAGACCAAAAATGAACACGATACTGAATGTGGAGTCTAGTGCATCTATAACAGGACTTCCCAACTTCTATACTCAGTACTCTGACTGAAGAAGGCCATTGTGCCAAAAGCCTTTGACCACCATATATACCTGTGACGCCACTTTCATGGAACCAAGTACCATTTCGATGGAGTTCCTGCAAAGTTTTTAAAGAATGTTTTCAACAGTTTATCCAGTTCTCCTCTTACAACTAGAAACATCTCGCTTGAGACTGGAATTTTCCCAGATATTGATAAAACCACTGTCGTAAAGCCTCTGTTAAAGAAACTAAATTTAGACAGTGGGCTAATGAGTAATTACAGACCCACATCAAATCAACCCTTTATCAGCAAGGTACTGGAAAAAATGGTATCCAACCAAATACAACAATTTCTGAATCAAAATAACATTTTAGAGACATTTCTATATGGTTTCAGGGCAAATAACAGCACTGAGACTGCCCTGATAAAAATAGTCAGTGACCTTAAAGATAGCACTGATGAGGACAAAGTCTCAATGCTAATCCTCTTAGACCTCACAGCAGCTTTTAACACCATAGATCACAGTATTCTCATGGATCGCTGGGACGGCCAGTCAGATCAGGTACCAAGTTGGTTCCAATCATATATAAGTGGAAGGAAGTGCTTTGTTAGCCTTGGAGACTATGTGTCACAGCTACATGATATAATATGCCTTGGTAGCTGCCTTGGACCGTTAATCTTTTCCTTGTATATGTTGCCGCTAGGAGGAGTTATCAGACAACATAATGTAAATTTTTGGTTATGCCGATGACACTCAGTTATACCTCTCTGTTGAACCCATTGATGCAAATGCCTCAAGTTCTTTGACCTGCCTATTTTCCATTAAAAAATGGATGAATGCTAACGGGCCTGTCCCACTTGCATGTGATTGCATGCGTCTGGCGCGACCAAACGGAAGCGGAGTTCGCGCTATGTTCGCGGTAAGTACGCGCAAATTACGCGTTCATTTCGCACGTCACGTAATTTGCGTCATACTTCTCAATCAGCTGGGCAGGAGGCGGGCTGACTGAATTTGGACGTCGCACGGCGTCGGGCAGTGACGCCATCACGCAACGGCACGCCGGGCGGTGACGTCATCACGACGCCACTCGCTAGTCATACGCCGTCAAGACGCCTGCGTATGGTCAAGACGCTGCATACGCCGTCAAGACGCTGCGTACGCCCTCAATGCGCCTGCATGCCGACAGGCCGTTGGTGCGCAAAATGTTTGGACAGTGCAGGATTTTCGGAGCCCCGCACAACTCCATACGCCTCCGCGCTTGGAAGTGGGACCGGCCCCGCGCGGCCCGTATGCCTCAAGCAACCGTGTTTGGTCGTGCCAGACATGCAAGTTGGACAGGCCTTTAACTTTCTTAAACTCAACGATGACAAGACAAAAATGTTATGAATTGGTTCAAAACCCAAGAGAGAGATGTTACTCGGTAAACTGGGCATTAGACTGCCTATTTCCACCAAGAAGTCACAAGCCTGGGGGTAAAAATTGACAATTATCTTAATTTTAAATCTCACATAGTAAGGTAACAAAGTGTGCTTACTTTCACCTCAGAAATATTGCTAAAGTACGGCCTTTCTTAACTCAACATGACTGTAAAAAATCTCAAACATGCTTTCATATCAAGGGAATACTGTAATGCCTCCAAAATACACCAACAAGTTACAGCTCATAAAAATACCGCAGCCCAGCTATTAACAAATACCAAGAAAAACGAACATATCACTGTGAGATCCAGGCTAGACTATAAAGTCCTCCTTCTTGTCTATAAAGCCCAAAATAGCTTTGCCGCAGCAATAAGAAAATTGGAGAAGCAGCCTTTTTCAATGACGCCCCAAGCTGTGGAAAACCCGGCTATGAGAGTCGCCCACTCAGTTGACATTGTTAAATTGCAGCTAAAAAGTTACCTTGTTAATCATTTTAATTTTTGTCTTTTTACATTCTCAATTAAATATTTTAAATATTTATATAAATGTGTGTTTTTACGCTGTTAACTGCCTATGTCCTTACTGTTTTAAATTGTATTTTTTGTTTAGACCTGTGTTTTTGTGAAAGCACTTTGGGTTGCATTCAATTGTATGAAAAGTGCTACACAAATAAAGTTATTAATAGTATCATTATAATAATAATTATAATAATAATAATTATTATTATTGCTATTATTATTAATATTATTATTATTATTAATATTATTATTATTATTACCTGTACTAGATCCCTCTGCTCTACAACTCTCCCCAGAGCCCTGCCATTCGATTTTAGGTAACGAATGTAACTAAACTGATTTTTCAAAATTCTAGATATTTTAAAATGCAACTGTTAACAAAAGAAAAGAAGACAAAGGAGAAAACCACAGGCCACATGGAAGGAACAAAGGAGGTACTGGCGTGGGGAGACCTCTGTGAGGGAGGGGGGAAGAATAAATGTGGGCCTGGCACAGTGGGGGGGAAAATTTGAAACTTTGGAAGAGCCCTTCATGGGCAACTATTTGGCAAGCAAATAATTTCACTCTGATTTGTCACATGTGACAATAAACTATTGAAATCAATTCAATTCAATGTCGTGGATAAAATATGAAAAGATATTGACTTTACAGCGTGATAGGTTGAAATTTGATATTAGTAGGCACGGTCAAAATGGTTTTGTGAAAGGGAACCATTACGAAGTAACCTCCTCAGTCACCACCTCAAACCTACTGGGTCTGATCTGTTCACTCAGTTAAGGAGTGCTAGCTGCTTATCTAATTACCTCAGAGAGTTGCGGGTACCAGTTCCTGACGACCACTGAAAATCAAAGTTGAATGGATGAGCACACAAAATGGTAACAATAAAATTAAAGAAAAAATTAAACCAACCTTTAACTCACCAAAGTCTTCACTCAGTCAACAATGCACCTTCTTTTGAGTTTGAGTTTAGTTTACTTTTGCGTGCTTACAATCAAGCCAACCAGTGTATATAGAGCTTGCTGTCACCAGATAATAAGTAGCCAATTGTAGACTATGCCATCTGAAAATTACCAGATTAACTGGTTGAACTATCCCATTGTAACTTGTTGTCCTTGACTCATCTCCCAAGAGAAAGCAGGACACATCCCTTTCCAAACATCAACTGCACCTTAATGCTATTTTTGACAAAGGCAACAACATCAACCACGTAATCAATGAGGGCATTACTGAAGGGATGGAGTTGAAAGCCAAAGTTGTCAGTAGAGAAGGTTTAAAGCTTATGTAGGTGGCGGTACGTTTAAATGACAGGCCATACAACCCCATGAATATAGTGAACTACTCAGACAGTGGACACTAGGTCATTTTAATTTAGATAATTTCGTTAAACATCAATCTGGATTACAAAGATACTGTCAATTATGGTGTCCATGAAAACATTACATTGCCCTAAAACAATTTATTCCCAGGGAATGCACGTCTTGGTGCACGTGACAATAAACTAAACAAAACTAAACTAAAAATAACATACTATGCGTTGGTGACTCAAAGGCTCAGTCAAATGGTTCTTAAATTTCACAATAGTCACTGTCTCCACTATCCTCTCAGGAAACTTGACTTATAGAGGTGTACAAAATCATGAAGGGACTATATAGAGAGAATGCGCAGAATCTTTTACCCAGACTAGAAGAATCAAGAACCAGAGAATACAGGTTTAAGGTGAGAGGTAAGAATTAATAGTAAACTGAGGGGCAATCTTTTCATTCAGAGAGTAGTGGGTGTATGGAATGAGCTGCCATAGAAGATTTGTGAGGCAGGTACTAGGAGCATGCAAAAGACAATCGGAGAGGTACATGGATAAGAAAGGTTTAGTAGTTCTCCAGAGATGTTGCTTGATCTGCTGAGTTATTCCAGCACTTTAAATTATTTTATGTATCAACCAGCATTTCCCACTCACTCCTACTCTTTGCTTCCTGTCTGCCAACCAATTTTCTATCCACGTCAACACCCTACCCCCAATACCATGTGCTCTAATTTTAGTCACCAGTCTCCCGTGCGGGACCTTAACAAATGCTTTCTGAAAGTCTAGATACACTACATCCACTGGCTCCCCTTCATCCATTTTACTTGTCACATACTCAAAAAATTCCAGAAGATTAGTCAAGCATGATTTCCCTTTCATAAATCCATGCTGATTTAGACTAATTCTTTTACTGCTATCCAAATGCCCCATTATTACCTCTTTAACAATTGACTCCAGCATCTTTCCCACCACTGAAGTCAGGCTAATTGTCTGTAATTCCCCGTTTTCTGTCTCGCTCCTTTCTTGAAAAGTGGGATAACATTAGCTATCCTCAAATCCACAGGAACTGATCCTGAATCTATTGAACATTGGAAAATTATCACCAATGCGTCCACTATTTCTAGAGCCACCTCCCTGAGGACCCTGGGATGCAGACCATCAGGCCCAGGAGATTTATCATCCTTCAGTTCCATTAGCCTACCCAATACTATTTCTCGCCAAATGAACATTTATTTCAGTTCCTCTAACCCCTTAGATCCTCTGTCCTCCAATACTTCTGGGAAATCGTTTGTGTCTTCCTCAGTGAAGACAGATCCGAAGTACCTGTTCAACTCTTCTGCCATTTCCTTGTTCCCCATAATAATTTCATCCATGTCTGCCTTCAAGTGACCCACATTTGACTTTGCTACTCTTTTTCCCTTAACATATCTAAAGAAGCTTTGACTGTCCTTCTTTACATTCCTGGCCAGCATCCCCTCATACTTCATCTTTTACAGCCCGTACTGCCCGTTTTGTTTCCTTCTGTTGTCCTATGAATGTTTCCCAATCCTCTGGCTTCCGGCTACTCTTTGCTGTGTTATACATCTTTTCTTTTAGTTTTATTCTATCCCTAACTTTTCTTGTCAGCCACGGTTGCCTCCTACTCCCCTTAGAATCTTTCATCATTTTTGGACTGAATTGATCCTGCGTCTTCCGGCAACTTCTCCTTAACCACTCAAGGCACACCAACGCCTCTACTTCCTTAGAAGGCTTAGGAAGTACGGCATATGCCCAGGAACTCTCACCAACTTCTACGCATGTGGCATCAAAAGCATTTTAGTTTAGTTTGGAGATACAGCAGGAAAACAGGCCCTTCGGCCCACCGAGTCCGTGCCGACCAGCGATGCCCGCACACATACACTATCCTACACACATTTGGGACAATTTACAATTACAATTTACAATTATACCAAGCCAATTAGCCTACAAACCTTTATGTTTTTGGAGTTTGGGAGGAATGTAGAACACCCGGAGAAAACTCACGCACCCGGAGAAAACTCACGGGGCAAATGTACAAATTCTGTATAGACAGTACCCGTAGTCAGGATCGGACTCTGGCCACTCCCTCTTTTACCCTTTCCCATCCAGAACAGTCCGGAGTAACCATCTACCTCATTGGAGACCCTCAAACTATCTTTGATTGGACTTTATTGGGCTATCTTACACTAAATAATATTCCTTTTATCGTGTGTGTGGATGGCTTGATGGTCATCATGTGTAGTCTTTCCGCTGACTGGATAGCACGCATTAAAAAAAGCTTTTCATTGCACCTCGGCACACGTGACAATAAACTAAACACAAACTCAAAACGCAATGGGCTCTTCTCTACATGACATTGAATAAGGTCTGACAAACAACAGTGACATTGGTTGCCAATGTCTGTTTGTCCGTCTGTTCATCTGTCCATCTATCCGTCTGTCCGTCCGTCCGTCCGTCCGTCCGTCCGTCCGTCCGTCTGCCTGTCTGTCTGTCTGTCGGTCTGTCTGTCTGTCTACATTACTAAAAGTCTGATCTTGACTGCTTTTCGCTCACTGTGCTGTGATTTCCGAATGAACGCTGCCACCTACGGCCGTTATTTTTGGCCAGCTCGAACAGAGCCCCCCTCCGCCTTCCTCGAGCAAAGGATTTTTTCCATCGACGAAAAATCAGATTTGCCATTCTCTCTGCTGCACTACCTGGAGGGAGGGGGAGAGACTATAAAACCAAGATGTGGTTTGCCTCACTCTGCAAGATGGAGGAACCAGGGGGTCACGTCTCTCTGAGCTCTGAATAGCACTGAACACATGTCTACTCATCTGTGAGTGCCCTTAATGTGGTTTGAAAATGAAAATATGGTTGGTTTGAATTAAAAAGGCACTGCCTGCAAATGTTTGATTGGGGAGTTTGTGTTGAAGTTAAAAGGCACTACTGCAAATGGTGGCTTGGGTGCTTTGGCCTGAAGCGAAAAGGTGCTACTGCAAATGGTGGCTTGGGTGCTTTGGCCTGAAGTGAAAAGGCGCTACTGCAAATGGTGGCTTGGGTGCTTTGGCCTGAAGTGAAAAGGCACTACTGCAAATGGTGGCTTGTGTGCTTTGGCCAGCTTCCTGTTTGCACTGTATATTGATTTTAGATAAAACGCTACCACTTACGGCTGTGATTTTCGGCCATCTTACTCAGTCCCCCTCCGCTCAGCAGGTGCAGAGGATTCTTCCCATCAATTAAAAATAAAAGTGTTATTAGTGTTTAAAAAATTTTGAGAATCTCTCTCCTGTCATGAGGACACACCTTTTCCGGTGGTAGGGGGAGGGGTTGTAACACCCAGAAATGTGGGTGTGGCTCAGTCACTGCATGATGCGGGAGGGAGAGGTCACGACTCTGTCTGAGCTGTGAATAAACTGAACACACTGAATGTCTACTGAACTGTGAGTTTGGTGTTTTGTGTGGTTTTATGGTGGTTGCACCCTGCTTGAAATGATATGAAACTGCATTTGAATGTGGTGGCCTAGCACCCTGCATGAAATGGTATGAAACTGCATTTGAATGTGGTGGCGTTGCACCCTGCATTAAATGGTATGAAGCTGCATTTGAAGTTGGTGGCCTTGCACCCTGCTTGAAGTGGTATGAAACTGCACTTGAATTTGGTGGCCTTGCACCCTGCTTGAAGTGGCATGAAACTGCACTTGAATTTGGTGGCCTTGTACCTTGCTTGAAGTGGTAGGAAATTCCACTTGAATTTGGTGGCCTTGCACCCTACTCAAAGTGGTAAGGAACTGCACGCAGATTGGTCTCTTCTCCTTCCTGTCCTACCGGCAGCGGCCTGTCTTGCCTCACTCTCAAACTCCTCTCTCCCCTCCGCACAGTAACTTGTCTATCGTCTCCCCCACCTCTGGTGACATCTGGGTTGTGGGGCTGGGGGGGGCGGCTGAGGGGGGGGGGTTCATTGGAGGCCAAGTGAAGGCCCAGTGGAGGCCCGGGTCCCATCTCTCTCTCTCCATCATCACTCACCCCTCTCCCCTGCCAACCCTCTGCAGCAATGGCGATCCCATCTACCCGTCCACCCGGGTCCGTCTTCTCTGCCGCCGCCGTTGCGATAATTAACCCTCACGGCACTTCTCAGAAGAGATCTTCTCCACAACCTCATAGAAACTCGTGTGCCCACTGTGACAAACACCGGATCCATCCCCCCCCCCCCCCCCCCCCCCCGTGGCCCGTCGGCGGCAGCGAGCGTGCAGGCAGGTAGGTAGGCGGGTGGCCAGGGTGGGGACGGGCTGAGCGGCAACAGCGGGTGGGAGAATTCAGGGGTGGGAGATGGCAACCTTCATGTGGTCCGCCCTTTTTCAACTAATGCAATCAACCTGGTGTTCACAATCAAATAAGATTAAATAGAACATGTTGTCCTGCAACTTTAGGCTGTGCACACCATATGCAAGAAGAGAAGAAGAAGCAGCAGGTGGGCGTGCAGGGCGGGGACGGGATGAGTGGCAGCAGCGGGCGGAGTGGGCAGTGGGAGAGTTGCGTTGCAGGGTGGCTGAGCAGCTTGCGCGGAGTTTGTGTAACTCACACACATACACACACAAACGATGCAAACTGGTCCAATCGTCAAGTAAATGGGTGTGGCGGCGCCTATCGGCAGCGGCTGGACTACAGTCCGTCTGTCTTTTTTAAAATTTTCGTCTTGTTAAATGTATGTCTTGAGTCTAGTTTTTATTCGTTTTCTTTGGGGGGGCGGGAGTGGGCGGGGGGAAACTGTTAGTCTCTTCTCTGTATGGGGACCCGACTTTTTCCCAGTCGGGTCTCCGATGTCGTTGGTCTAACATCGGTTTTAAAGAAAAAAAGAGAGATATCTACAATAATTATAGGAGGCATGGAGTAAATGAGGTGCTAGAGGAGTATAAAGAATGTAAAAAGAATCTTAAGAAAGAAATTAGGAAGGCTAAAAGAAGATATGAGGTTGCTTTGGCAAGAAAGGTGAAAGTAAACCCAAAGGGTTTCTACAGCTATATTAATAGCAAAAGGATAACGAGGGATAAAATTGGACCATTAGAGAACCAGAATGGACAGCTATCTGCAGAGCCAAAAGAGATGGGGGAGATATTGAACAATTTCTTTTCTTCGGTATTCACCAAGGAGAAGGATATTGAACTCTGTGAGTTAAGGGGAAAAAAGTAGAGTAGCTATGGAAACTATGAGATTCAAAGAGGGAAGTACTGACACTTTTGAAAAATATAAAAGTGGATAAGTCTCCAGGTCCTGACAGGATATTCCCTAGGACATTGAGGGAAGTTAGTGTAGAAATAGCAGGAGCTATGACAGAAAATATTTCAAATGTCATTAGAAACGGGAATAGTGCCGGAGGATGGCGAACTGCGCATGTTGTTCCATTGTTTAAAAAGGGTTCAAAGAATAAACCTAGCAATTATAGACCTATTAGTTTGACGTCAGTGGTGGGCAAATTAATGGAAAGGATACTTAGAGATAATATATATAAGCATCTGGATAAACAGGTCTGATCAGAACAGTCAACATGGATTTGTGCCTGGAAGGTCATGTTTGACAAACCTTCTTGAATTTTTTGAAGCGGTAACTAGGGAAATTGATGAGGGTAAAGCAGTGGATGTTGTCTATATGGATTTCAGTAAGGCCTTTGACAAGGTTCCTCATGGAAGGTTGGTTAAGAAGGTTCAATCTTTGGGTGTTAATGGCGGAGTAGCAAGATGGATTCAACAGTGGCTGAATGGGAGATGTCAGAGAGTAATGGTGGATGGCTGTTTGTCAGGTTGGAAGCCGGTGACCAGTGGGGTGCCTCAGGGATCTGTGTTGGGTCCACTGTTGTTTGTCACAAATCAAAATAGGACGTACATGGTAAATGGTAGGGAATTGAGGAATGCTGTGGAACAGAGGGATCTAGGAATAACTGTGCATAGTTCCCTGAAGGTGGAATCGCAAGTAGATAGGGTGGTAAAGAAAGCCTTTGTGTGCTGGCCTTTATAAATCAGAGCATTGAATATAGGAGTAGGGAAGTAATGTTAAAATTGTACAAGGCATTGGTAAGACCAATTCTGGAGTATGGTGTACAATTTTGGTCGCCTAATTATAGGAAGGATGTCAACAAAATAGAGAGAGTACAGAGGAGATTTACTAGAATGTTGCCAGGGTTCAGCAACTATGTTACAGAGAAAGGTTGATACAAGTTAGGTCTTTATTCTTTGGAGCGCAGAAGGTTAAGGGGGGACTTGATTGAGGTCTTTAAAATGATGAAAGGGATAGACAGAGTTGACGTGGATACGTTTTTCCCATTGAGGGTAGGGAAGATTCAAACAAGAGGGCATGACATGAGAATTAAGGGACAGAGGTTTTGGGGGTAACGTGAGGGGGAACTTCTTTACTCAGAGGGTGGTGGCTGTGTGGAATGAGCTTCCAGCAGAAGTGGTGGAGGCAGGATCGATTTTAACATTTAAGAGTAAAGTGGATAGGTATATGGACGTGAAGGGAATGGAGGGGTATGGTCTGAGTGCAGGTAGATGGGACTAGGGGAAAACAAATGGTCGGCACGGACTGGAATGGCCGAGAGGGCCTGTTTCCGTGCTGTAATTGTTATATGTTATTGTTATATGGTTAACATCGTGGAGTCGGCGGCGGCCTCCGGCCGGGACCAGCCTGAGGGCTCCAGTCGCAGAGCCTGCGGACCTGACATCACGGAGCTGGCCGATTTTGGAGCGAGGGGAGCTGTGGTGGCGCGTGGCTGTGACCCGACTTCAGAGCTTCGGAGGCTCCAGCCACTGGCCCGGTGGACAGGAACATCAGGAGCTCGCAAGTCCCTGGTGGGAGAAGTCTTTTCAGAGCTCCCGCAACAGCAACTTCTCCCGCTGGACTTGCGGGGCTTAAAGGGCATGGAGCGGGGCCTAACATCGCCCAGCGCGCCTTAAACGGCCACGGGACTTAACATCACCCGCAGGGGGCTTTAACATCGGGATCCCCAGTTCGTCTCAACGCTGCAGGTGGACTGCTGGACCACGGGTGAAGAACAAAGGGAGGCGATAAGACTTTTGCCTTCCATCACATTGAGGAGGTGTTGGAGATCCACTGTGATGGATGTTTGTGTAAACTGCGTTAAGTGTGGGTCTTGGGTCTTTTTTTGTAATGTAAGACTGTAGAAAATGAAGAAATTACGTTGAAATCAAGCTGTTTGAATGACAATAAAGGGCATTCTATTCTACTCTATTCTACCTAAACCACAGCTAACAATGAATGACCTGTGGAGGAAGGAACTGCAGATGCTGCTTTTTATGGATGGAGGGAATGACTCAGGGTAGGGGAAGGGAGAGGGAGGGAGAGGTGAGGGAGGGATTGGGGGATGGGAGGGGAAAGAAGAGAGAGGGTGAAGAGTAGGAGGAGGGAGTTCTGGGAGGTGGGAAATGAGCTGTGCCTGCGCAGTTGGGGCCGATGTGTGAGGGGTGGAATATTGCATTGGGGGAACGGGTGAGTGGCGGAATATTGCACTGGGGAACGGGTTGCGTTGGGGGACCTGGTCTCCCATGCGACAGGGACCCTGCGGGTCCCACTTAGACTAGTAAGATTTAAAGGACACTTGGGCAGGTACATAGATAGACTTTGGAGATACAGCACAGAAACAGGCCCTTCGACCCACCATGTCCGCACTGACCAGTGATCTCTCTGCACACTCGCGCTATCCGACACGCACTAGTTATAATTGACAAATTTACAAAAGCCAATTAGCCTTCATACGTGCACATCTTTGGAGTGTGCGAGGAAAAAAGAGCACCCGGACAAAACCCAAGTGGTAACGGGAAGAACATACAGACTCCATACAGACAACACCCGTAGTCAGGATTGATCCTGGTGTCTGGCGCTGTAAGGCAGCAACTCTACCGCTGCAGCACTGAACTGCCCTGGATAGGAAAGGTTTACCAGGATAGGGACCAAAAGCAGGAAAATGGGGTTCATTTAGATGGCGCATCTTGGTCGGCATGGGTAAGTTTGGCTGAAGGGCCTGTTTTCCTGCTGTACAACTATGTGACTGCTATTTTGTATGATTCTAAGCAGTGGTTCTAAATTTCACAAAAGGAATCTATATTCTCCTTTTCATTTATTTCCAACATCTCCCAGTCTAGAATTGAGACCAAATACTACACTGCAGTTTCAGATAAATAAAAGCCCAGAAAAAAATGAAGAAGGGTGAACTAAGGAAAGTGACTTTTGAAATTCTTCACTTTGAGATTCAGAACAAAGCAGATGTGTTAACAATAAACTCTCACCCCCAGAGTCTGATCACTGAAGGCATGTTTCAAAAGACATTTTCTGGAATTCAAGTGTCGACGATTCTCCAGAGACAATACCTTTTCAAGTTGTATAAGACGATTGAGTTGGGACCCAAGAGATAGTTCCCTATAACTGGGCAAGATAGAACACGAGAACTTGTCGGCTGTTTAAGCCTTTAATGAAAACATTTTTTGGGACATAAATCTCTTATTTTAATTTAGTTAGAATCATAGGGTCATAGAGTCCTAGTGTAGAAACAGGCCCTTCGGCCCAACTCGCCGATACCAGCCAACAATGTCCCAGCTACCATAGTCCCACTTGCCTGCGCTTGGTCCATAACCCACCAAACCTGCATGGGTTTTTTCTGAGATCTTCGTTTTCTTCCCACGCTCTAAAGAGTACAGATTTGTAGGTTAATTGGCTTGGTGTAAATGTAAGTCGTCCCTAGTGAGTGCTAATATCTGGGGATAGCTGGGAAAGACAATGCATGATTACAATCTAGCCATTTACAGTGTATAGGTACATGTGAGGGAATAACGTTTAGTGTAAGGTAAAACCAACAAATTCCGATCAAGGATTGTCCGAGAGTTACCAATGAGGTGGATAGTACTTTCTGATGCAGCGACCGCAGGCAGTGAGACTGGGGCCGCACCTGTCCTCCACTATCACCCTGAGCACCAGCACACCACAGGGTTGTGTACTGAGCCCCATGCTCTGCTCCCTCTTCACTCACGAGTGTGCCCCTGCATTTGACAACAACACCATTGTCAAGTTTGCAGACGACACAACGATGATCGGGCTGATCACCAACGGTGATGAAACAAACTATAGAGCGGTGGTGCAGAACCTGGCGGACTGGCGCTCATGGAACAACTTGTCACTAAATACCTCCAAGACCAAGGAGCTGATTATCGACTTCAGGAGGTCACACAATGGGGAATACGCCCCAATCTCCATCTACGGAGACAGTGTGGAGAGAGTGTCCAGCTTCAAGTTTCTGGGCACTCACATCTCAGAGGACCTCACATGGTCCACCAACACCACTGCGCTGGTCAAAAAGGCACAGCAACGACTGTTCTTCCTAAGAACATTGAAACAGATTTGTCTGCCCCAACAGCTGCTGACAAACTTCTACCGTTGCACAACAGAGAGCATACTAACGTATGGCATCTCTGTGTGGTATCTCAGCTGCACGGAGGCTGAGAGGAGAGCGCGTTGTCCACAGAGCGCAACAGATTATTGCAACACCGCTACGAGCCTTGGAGGGCATCTACCACACACGATGCCTCAGGAAGGCCGTCAGCATCCATAAAGACTCCTCTCACCCTTGAAATGGACTGTTCGAACTACTCCCTTCCGGCAGACGTTACACGGCCTTCTACGCCCGCACCACCAGACTCAGGAACAGCTTAATTCCCAGAGCTATAGCGGCTCTGAACCGGCCCTGCTGAGTACCCCTGCACCCCCATGGACTGTCTCCCTCGGCCTCGCACTTTAGTCTGTGTTGATTTTACTGGTCTAATGTTCGTTTTTACAAACCTGACATCGGATGGAAGTTGCAAACCAAATCTCGTTGCACTTATGTGTAATGACAATAAAGTATATTATTATTATTATTATTATTATTATTATTATTAGTAGTAGTAGTAGTAGTAGTAGTAGTAGTTCAGAAGATAGACAAAAAAAGCTGGAGTAACTCAGGCAGCATCTCTGGAGAGAAGGAATGGGTAACGTTTCGGGTTGAGACCCTTGGTCAGGACTGCTCTCTGGTTGTGATAGGATGGTACAGTTGCCTGATAACAGCTGGGATGAAACTGTCCCTGAATCTGGAGGTGCGCGTTTTCGCACTTCTGTACCTCTTGTCCGATGGGAGGACGGAGGAGGGAGTGGCCAGAATCACCTTTGTTTAAGGTTTCCTTTCGATCTCATGGGCACTTCATGTTGCTGAAGCCAAGCAACATGAAAAGAAGGAAGCCATTGCCATTCTTAACGTTGTCGTTCTACATGCCTTACATTTGCCTGTATTTACACCACTTAATTTCCAGCTGCACCTTTAAGCGGCAAACAATCAATTAAACAACAAAGCGTGTACAGGTGATAGCAATATATCTTGTGTATGTATATTGTTAGTGACATTGAGTCAAGAGTTAAGAATGTTTCATTGTCACATGTCCCAGATAAAACAATGAAATTCTGAAGGGCCAGTCCTACTTACAAGTAAAATTATTAAAGAGGCAATAATGGGGCATTTGGATAGCAGTAAAAGAATTAATCCAAGTCAACATGGATTTATGAAAGGGAAATGATGCTTGACTAATCTTCTGGAATTTTTTGAAGATGTGACAAGTAAACTGGATGAACGGGAGCCAGTGGATGTAGTGTATCTAGACTTTCAGAAAGCCTTTGATAAGGTCCCGCATGGGAGGCTGGTGACGATATTTAGAGCACATGGTATTGGGGGTAGGGTGTTGACATGGATAGATAATTGGTTGGCAGACAGGAAGTAAGGAGTAGGAGTGAACGGCTCCTTTTCAGAATGGCAGGCAGTGGCGAGTGGAGTGCCGCAAGGCTCAGTGTTGGGCCCGCAACGGTTTACCATATATATTAATGATTTGGAAGAGGGAATTAGGAGCAACGCATGCAAGTTTGTGGATGGCACAAAGCTGGGTGGCAGTGTGAACTGTGAAGAGGTTGTTAGGAGATTGTAGGGTGACCTGGACAGGTTGAGTGAGTGGGCAGATGCGTGGCAGATGCAGTATAATATAGATAAATGTGAGGTTATCCACTTTGGCAGCAAAAACAAGGGGGCAGATTATTATCTCAATGGGGTTAGGTTAGGTAAGGGGGAGGTGTAACGACACCTGGGTGGCCTTGTACACCAGTCACTGAAAGTTAGAATGCAGGTACAGCAGGCAGTGAAGAAAGCTAATGGAATGTTGGCCTCCATAACAAGAGAATTTCAGTATAGGAGTAAAGAGGTTCTTCTGTATTGTATAGGGCTCTGGTAAGACCACATCTGGAAGGAAGGACATCCTTGTGATTGAGACAGTGCAGCGTAGGTTCACAAGATTGATCCCTGGGATGGCGCGACTGTCATATGAGGAAATATTGAAAAGACTAGGCTTGCATTCACTGGAGTTTAGAAGGATGAGAGGGGACCTTAGAGAAACATGTACAATTATAAAAGGACTGGTCCAGCTACATGCAGGAAATATGTTCCCAATCTTGGGCGAATCCAGAAATAGGGGCCACAGTCTTAGAATAAAGGGGAGGCCATTTAAGACTGATGAGAGAAAAAACGTTTTCACCCAGAGAGTTGTGAATTTTGTGGAATTCCCTGCCACAGATGGCAATGGAGGCCAAGTCACTGGATGGATTTAGGAGCGAGTTAGATAGAGCTCTAGGTGCTAATGGAATCAAGGGATATGGGGAGAAGGCAGGCACGGGTTATTGATTGGGGACGATCAGCCATGACCACAATGAATGGTGGTGCTGGCTTGAAGAGCCAAATGGCCTCCTCCTGCACCTATTTTTTATGTTTCTATGTTTTTGGCCTTACAGGCTACAGCTCTTGGCATAAAACCGTAGTGGATAAAATCAGGATGACTAATGGAGAAGGGAAGGGGGCCCGAAAGAAACTTTGTACCCACTGATAAAATTCCTCTCGGAGGCCCTGCATAAGGTCATAATGTCATAGTGATAGGAGTAGAAACAGGCCATTCATATATATGTATGATAAATATGTATATATGTATCATACATGTGCATATATATTCGGGTAGAAGGGGCTTGTCAGCCTGGGAAGGCAGTCCATCCAGGAGTGGAGAACTCTGATCTAAACCCTCCACTGCCTTGTGGCTACATCCATTCATGGAAAAGTCTCCAGGTGTAAACCTCAAGAAAATCCGGAGTTGGAGTCTCTCAGGCAGTTTGTCGTTGTCTGCAGGGGGTACACAAAAAGCTGGAGAAACTCAGCGGGTGCAGCAGCATCTAAGGAGCGAAGGAGATAGGCGACGTTTCGGGTCGAGACCCTTCTTCAGACTGGTCAGGGATCAGGGAAACGAGAGATATAGACTGTGATGTGGAGAGATAAGGAACAATGAATGAAAGATATGCAAAAAAGTATCGGTGATAAAGGGAACAAGCCATTGTAAGCTGTTTGTGGTGTGAAAATGAGAAGCTGGTGCGACTGGGGTGGGGGAGGGAGATAGAGATAGAGGGAATGCCAGGGCCCGAGGGCTGAAGGAGAGGTGGGAAGGGGAGGAGACAGCAAGGGTTAACAGAATTGAGAAAATTCAATATTCAAGCCCAAAGGATGCAGACTCCCGAAGCGGAATATGAGGTGCTGTTAGAGTTGGAGGGAAGGGGGTATCACAGAGGGGGAGCAGTTAGAGAGGAGGTTGTGAAACTGTCTCCGTAGGGAGGAGGAGAACTTCTTCAAAGTAGGCATACCGCTCCTCGCTCTTGCAGCTCCTGCAATGCCGCTGGTACCAATCTGTAACTGCCCTGCTGTTCCTTTGGATCGATCAGCGACGTGGAGAGCGGGGACGCGGGGAACATACGACAACGACAATATGTATAAATATATATCTGTGTATGTGTGTGTTTATACGTTCAGAGGTGATAGGAGCAGAATTGGGTCATTTGACCCATTAAGTCTACTCTGCCATTTAGTCATGGGTGATCTATCTCTCCCTCCTAACCCCATTCTCCTGCCTTCTCTCCATAAGCCCCGACATCCGTACTATTCAAAATCTATCTATCTCTGCCTTAAAAATATCCACTCACTTGGCCTACTGTGGCAAATAATTCCACAGATTCAGTACTCTCAGACTAAATAAATTTATCTTTGTCTCCTTCCTTAAAGAATGTCCTTTAATTCTAAGGCTATGACCTCTAGTCCTAGACTCTCCCACAAGTGGAAACATCCTCTCCACATCTACTCAATTCAAGCCTTAAACTCCAGAGAGTAGATCCTGCACTAGCAATCCCAACTCTCTTTGCACCAATTTCTGGATTCTCTCCCCATTTAGAAAATAGTTTATGCCTTTATTCCTACTAACAAAATGCATGACTCCACACTTTGCTGCACAATATACCATCTGCCAATTCTCTGTCCTCACTCCCAACCTGGCCAAGTCCCTGCTTTCTCTACACTGCCTGTCCCTCCACCTATTTTCGTATAATTCCAAAATTGGCCACAAAGCCTTAAAACCCCTTATCCAAACCATTAATATACAACTTGACGAGTAGGCCCCAGCACCGACCCCTGTTGCATCTTCTCTGTAGTTTCTCATGAAAGACTCTGACATATTGCTTCGGTTTAAGTTTATTATTGTTACGTATTTCGTGGGTACAGTGAAAAAGATTTCTATTGCATGCAATCCAATTAAATCAGAAAATATTATTCATGTATACAATCAAGCTAAATGAAAGTACAATAGGTATAAAAAAAGGGGAAGAGACAAGGTACAGAATATAATTCTCAACATTGTAGCGCAAAATATTGTCTGAAGCATCCAGCCTTGTTGCATCATAGCTGGAAATTGAGTGGTTTTAATACAGGCTTTGTTAACTCATTCACACATACACCTGGATTTGGCCATAACAGATTAATACATAACTTGAAATCTATTTCCTTCGCTAAATATAAAAATGGGAACACCTTATGGAAGGACCATTCAGAAGCCTGGCTGTGTGCGCTGTAAAGTGACTGTCCCACTTGGGCGTAATTTGTGTGTCATTAGTGGGAGAAGGCACTGGGGCATCAACACTTGTTTGTTCAGCAGGCATAGTGTTCTTCAGGAAGATATCAAGTTTTGACTATACAGTTTATTTATTCTTTATTCTTTACATTATATATTTCCCAATAGCAGACAAGAGCATCCTGTATCTGCCTGTCAGTTTTTGCGAATCTCTCGTAATTGGCGTCCATTTCTTCCAACATCCGTACGCCACTGCTGACAGCAGCAAACGCCTCCGCCAGTTTCTCTGTTGTGAACGTTTTTGGTGCCTCGGGTATAATTTCTTCTTCCACTGCCTCAGCTTCTTTTCTTCTTTCTTCCTCCAGTTCGATCAGCTCCTCATTGGAAAGTTCTTCAGCCTCAATGCCAACAAGCTCATGGATATCTTCTTCATCAATGTCCAATTCTAGCTGGTTCCCAAGCACCAATATCTTGTTTCTTACTATGTTATCAACAGCAGTATCTTTGTTAAAACCTTTGAATGTGTCCACATATGTTTTCATAACTTTCTTCCAAACGCCCTTCATGCATTGCTGTGTGACATCTTTCCATGCTGCAGTGATGTTCCGGATAGCATTTAGAATGTTAAAACCGTTCCAAAACTCTCGGAGTGTTCGGCCAGATTCAGTCGCTCGAACAGCCTGCGCAAACGTTTGCCGTAAATAGTAGGCTTTGAACGTGGATATTACGCCTCGATCCATTGGTTGAATGAGTGCGGTTATGCTCGGTGGCAAATACACAACCTTTATAAAGGGATGCATGTTTCCGATATACTGCGGATGGCCTGGAGCATTATCCAAGATCAGAAGAATTCTGAATGGGATGTCGTTTTGCCAACAATAGTCTCTTGCCTCCGGAATAAAACAGTTTAGAAACCAGTCGGCAAACAATGCTAATGTCATCCAGGCTTTCTCGTTATGGCGATAATGAATGGGAAGTGTTTGCTTGCTCACATTCTTCAATGCTCTAGGGTTCTCCGAGTGGTAGATTAGTAAAGGCTTTAATTTGAACCCTGCGACATTTCCACCCAAAAGCAGCGTTACACGGTCTTTGTATGCCTTGAATCCTGGCATTGTCTTGGACTCTTGATGGATGTATGTGTGCTCTGGCATACGCTTCCAGAACAAGCATGTTTCATCAACATTGAATATTTGTTCTGGCAAATATTTCTCATCCACAATTATCCTATGTAGCTCTTCCTTAAAAGCTTCAGCACCTTCAGTATTGCCATTTGCTGTCTCACCGTTGACCTTCACGTTATGAAAATTGTGACGCCTTTTGAAGCGTTGGAACCATCCAGGACTTGCTGTAAACATTTGCGTATACGTAGGATCATCAGAATTCTCTTTTAGCACATTGAAAAAACTTCTTGCCATAGCCTGGATCATTGATAGGCCAAGCGGTTTGTCCTTCTGTATCTGGTCTTTCATCCACGTGACAAGTAATCTCTCCATATCATCAATCGGCCGAACTCTTTTGATTCTGATGACCGTGGATTTAACGGATGCTGACAATTTTACTGCATCTCTGATTCGCATCTTATCCTTGTAGATGGTCGAGATCGTCGATTGTGGAAGTCCTAACTCTCGTGCGATGGCTATTACTGGTTTGCCGCGTTCACGCATGCGAATTATCTTGAGTTTCATCTTAAGAGGAATTATCTTCCTCTTCTTCTTTTCACCAGAAGCAGAAGACACAGATGGGCAGTTTGTAGACATGATGGGATGTAAAAACACAAAACACAATACACTGTATCCAGAAAACGTAGGCAACACAGAACACTGTAGAGTATCGGTTGTTTACAGTCGTGATTTTGTGGCTGAGGAGCATCTGAAAACAAGAGATCATAGAATAGACAACTTTAGCTTGGCATCAAGTTCGGCAAAGACATTGTGGATTGAGGAGTCTATTTCTATGCTGTCTTGTTCTATATACTATATAGAATATATATAATATAATATATATGTTCTATATACTATATAGTCTCCCATGGGGGGGCTCGCCGTTAGGGAGATGGGGGAAGAACAATGGACAATTGGGGAGGAGGGGGGAACAAAGGACAATGGGGACCCAGTGTGGGGTGGGGGATGGAGAATAAAAGGAGAAGCCGGTGTACTTTGTAACTTTGTTTGCACCGTAGGTGGCTGCAATTTGTATACATTGAAGGTAGAAACAAAATGCTGAGTAACTCAGTAGGCCAGGCAGCAGCTCTGCAGGGAAGGAATGGGTGTTGTTTCAGGTCGAGACACTTCTTCAGATTTGTATACATTGGGTATGCAAGCAAGGAATTTCACTGTGCCTGGTCACGTGACAATAAAGTATTCCATTCCAAATTATTTTCTTTGAGAAAATCTGTATCTCTCGGCTTTCAGTTGTTGCTACTCATGGTTCAGTTTGAATGTCATTCTCCTCTCTCTCATCTCTCTCTCGTCTCACTCGTATGTCTCTCTCTCTTCTCTCTCATATCTATGTTCGCCTCTTTCCCTTCGCTCACTCTTCTCTCCATTCTCTCTCTGTCTGCACTCTTCCCTCTTCACTCTCCTTTCTTTTCTCCTTCTCTATCTCTCTTTCTCTTCTCTCTCATCCTCTCTTTCTCCACATCACTTTCCACCTCTCTCTCTTCTCTCTCCACCTCACTCTCGACCTCTCTGGGTACAGTTGCATTAGATGCCACCCTGACCCCCCCATTATTAACAGTAGCATTATTTTCAGAAAGACATTCTTGCCATAGAGGGAGTACAGAGAAGGTTCACCAGACTGATTCCTGGGATGGCAGGACTTTCATATAAAGAAAGACTGGATAGGCTTGGCTTGTACACGCTAGAATTTAGAAGATTGAAGGTGGATCTTATAGATACTTACAAAATTATTAAGGGGTTGGACAGGCTAGATGCAGGAAGATTGTTCCCGATGTTAGGGAAGTCCAGAAGAAGGGATCACAGTCTTTTAGGACCGAGATGAGAAAATCATTTTTCACACAGAGTGGTGAATCTGTGGAATTCTCTGCCACAGAAGGTAGTTGAGACCAGTTCATTGGCTATATTTAAGAGGGATCTTAGAGGGAGTTAGTGGCTAAAGGGATCGGGGGTATGGAGAGAAGGCAGGTACAGGATACTGAGTTGGATGATCAGCCATGATCATATTGAATGGCCTATTCCTGCACCTATTTTCTATGTTTCTATTTCCGCTTGTTATCTGGCTTCCAAAGAAATCACGTTCAAGATTTTCTGGCCAATTCATTGACGAATTTCTTTCCTTTCACAATGTCTTCTCAAAATTTATGCACTGACTAGGCTCCGTTTGCAATTTTTATCCACAGTTTAGCTGGAAGATTACAAAGACAGTATCTTCGTTATTTCATCCAAAATTCAGCACACATACTGGCATGACACGTATAGTCCTCAAACAGAAACATATGATGAGACTAAAGTGGGTGATATCATAGATACTGAAGATGATTATCAAAAATGACGTCAGGACCTTGATCAGTTGGGCAGGTGGGCTGAGGAATGGTTAATTAAGTTTAATACAGAGGAGTGTGAAGTGATGGATTTTGGGAGCACTAACATGGGCAGGACATTCACAGTGAATGTTCAGGCTCTGGGGAGTGTTGTAGAGCAGAGGGATCTGGGAGTGCCTGTAACTGGTGTCACTGGTAAGTAGAGTGGTGAAGAAGGTTTTTGGTACATTAGCCTTTGTCAGTCAAGGTGTTGACCATACAAGTTAGGATATTATGTTACAGTTGTAGAAAACGTTTGTGAGACCACATTCGGAGTATTGTATACTGGTTTTGTCTCCCTGCTCTAGGGAGGACCTCATTAAGATGCAAAGAATGCAGTGAATATTTACGAGGATGTTGCCATTCCTTTATTCATTGAATCATAGAAGACTGAGAGATGATCTTATAAAGGGGTATAACATCATGGGGGTGGAATGAATGCACAGTTCTTTACCCAGAGTAAGGAAATCAAGAACCAGAGGACGTAGGTTTAAAGTGAGAGGGGAAAAATTTAATAGAAAAATCTGAGGTGCACCTTTTTTACTCAGAGGGTGGTGAGTATACTGGACGATCTGCCACAGGTAGTTGAGGCAAGTACTATAACAATATGTGAAAGATTCTTGGACAGGTACATGGACAGGAAAGGATCGGAGAGTTATGGGCCAAATGTGGGCAGGTGGTACCATCACAGATGGGGCATCTATGTCGGCATGGTCAAGTTGGGCCGAATTCCTGTTTCCGTGCCGTATGACTTCGACTATGTCTCTAAATTTGATGCTTCACTTTTCATTCTAATTTCTGATGAAAAGAGTAGGGGCCAGAATGCAATTGGGCCATCAAGAAATTGGTAATTAATGGGATAACCATATAACCATATAACCATATAACAATTACAGCACGGAAACAGGCCCTCTCGGCCCTTCCAGTCCGTGCCGACCATTTGTTTTCCCCTAGTCCCATCTACCTGCACTCAGACCATACCCCTCCATTCCCTTCCCGTCCATATACCTATCCACTTTACTTTTAAATGTTAAAATCGATCCTGCCTCCACCACTTCTGCTGGAAGCTCATTCCACACAGCCACCACCCTCTGAGTAAAGAAGTTCCCCCTCACGTTACCCCTAAACTTCCGTCCCTTAATTCGCATGTCATGACCTCTTGTTTGAATCTTCCCTACCCTTAATGGGAAAAGCTTATCTACGTCAACTCCCTTTCATCATTTTAAAGACCTCAATCAAGTCCCCCCTTAACCTTCTGCGCTCCAAAGAATAAAGACCTAACTTGTTCAACCTTTCTCTGTAACATAGTTGCTGGAACCCTGGCAACATTCTAGTAAATTCTAGTAAAATCTGTACTCTCTCTATTTTGTTGACATCCTTCCTATAATTAGGCGACCAAAATTGTGCACCATACTCCAGAATTGGTCTCACCAATGCCTTGTACAATTTTAACATTACTTCCCTGCTCCTATATTCAATGCTCTGATTTATAAAGGCCAGCACACCAAAGGCTTTCTTTACCACCCCATCTACATGCGATTCCACCTTCAGGGAACTATGCACAGTTATTCCTAGATCTCTCTGTTCCACAACATTCCTCAATTCCCTACCATTTACCATGTACGTCCTATTTTGATTTGTCCTGCCAAGATGTAGCACTTCACACTTATCAGCATTAAACTCCATCTGCCATCTTTCAGCCCACTTTTCCATATGGCCGAATCTCTCTGTAGACTTTGAAAATCTACTTCATTATCCACAACACCACCTATCTTAGTATCATCTGCATACTTACTTATCCAATTTTCCACCCCATCATCCAGATCATTGATGTACATGACAAACAACAGTGGACCCATCACAAATCCTTGAGGCACCCCACTGGTCACCGGCTTCCAACCTGACAAACAGCCATCCACCATTACTCTCTGACATCTCCCATTCAGCCACTGTTGAATCCATCTTGCTACTCCACCATTAACACCCAAAGATTGAACCTTCTTAACCAACCTTCCATGGGGAACCTTGTCAAAGGCCTTACTGAAATCCATATAGACAACATCCACTGCTTTACCCTCATCAATTTCCCTAGTAACTGCTTCAAAAAATTCAAGAAGGTTTGTCAAACATGACCTACCAGGCACAAATCCATGTTGGCTGTTCCTGATCAGACCCTGTTTATCCAGATGCTTATATATATTATCTCTAAGTATCCTTTCCATTAATTTACCACCACTGACGTCAAACTAACAGGTCTATAATTGCTAGGTTTATTCTTTGAACCCTTTATAAACAATGGAACAACATGCGCAGTACGCCAATCCTCGGGCACTATTCCCGTTTCTAATGACATTTGAAATATTTCTGTCATAGCTCCTGCTATTTCTACACTAACTTCCCTCAATGTCCTAGGGAATATCCTATCAGGACCTGGAGATTTATCCACTTTTATATTTTTCAAAGGTGTCAGTACTTCCTCCTCTTTGAATCTCATAGTTTCCATAGCTACTCTACTTTTTTTCTTTACTTTACATAGTTCAATATCCTTCTCCTTGGTGAATACCGAAGAAAATAAATTGTTCCATATCTCCCCCATCTCTTTTGGCTCTGCAGATAGCTGTCCATTCTGTCTCTCTAATGGTCCAATTTTATTCCTCGTTATCCTTTTGCTATTAATATAGCTGTAGAAACCCTTTGGATTTACTTTCACCTTTCTTGCCAAAGCAACCTCATATCTTCTTTTAGCCTTCCTAATTTATTTCTTAAGATTATTTTTACAGGATTCTTCTTCCCTTTGGTACGCTTTCTCACTTTCAGAACTCTTCACCTACTCCATTCCCTCTGTTTCTATTATCTTTCTTTACAAGCCTTAAAATTAAGGGGTACAATGATTGTAACAATATATACGTGATGTACAGTGATGTATTTAGCTCTATTAAATAAAAATATATATATTTAAAATATATATATATATATATATCAGAATTATGTCCATATTAATCTTGTTTACCAGCACTTGCTCAATGGTTAACTAAGCTTCGGTGATACAAGTGCTTATTCTATCACTTCTTATAGATGGAAAGTATCTCTTCCACTGTTTTCCCAGTGAATGCATTCTCTGAGTGAAACATTTTTTTTCCTTACAGCAACAAGAGATTAGTGTGCAGAAATAGAGACACAAGAGATTAGTGTCCAAAATTAGAGCACATTGTATTGGGGGTAGGGTATTGACATGTATAGAGAACTGGTTGGCAGACAGGAATCAAAGAGTAGGAATTAACGGGCCCTTTTCAGAATGGAAACATAGAAACATAGAAATTAGGTGCAGGAGTAGGCCATTCAGCCCTTCGAGCCTGCACCGCCATTCAATATGATCATGGTGATCATCCAACTCAGTATCCCGTACCTGCCTTCTCTCCATACCCTCTGATCCCTTAGCCACAAGGGCTACATCCAACTCACTCTTAAATATAGCCAATGAACTGGCCTCAACTACCCTCTGTGGCAGAGAGTTCCAGAGACTCACCACTCTCTGTGTGAAAAAAGTCTTTCTCATCTCGGTCTTAAAAGATTTCCCCCTTATCCTTAAGCTGTGACCCCTTGTCCTGGACTTCCCCAACATCGGGAACAATCTTCCTGCATCTAGCCTGTCCAACCCCTTAAGAATTTTGTAAGTTTCTATAAGATCCCCTCTCAATCTCCTACATTCCAGAGAGTATAAACCGAGTCTATCCAGTCTTTCTTCATAAGACAGTCCTGACATCCCAGGAATCAGTCTGGTGAACCTTCTCTGCACTCCCTCTATGGCAATGTCCTTCCTCAGATTTGGAGACCAAAACTGTACGCAATACTCCAGGTGTGGTCTCACCAAAACCCTGTACAACTGAAGTAGAACCTCCCTGCTCCTGTACTCAAATCCTTTTGCTATGAAAGCTAACATACCATTCGCTTTTTTTCACTGCCTGCTGCACCTGCATGCCTACTTTCAATGACTGGTGTACCATGACACCCAGGTCTCGCTGCATCTCCCCTTTTCCTAATCGGCCACCATTTAAATAATAGTCTGCTTTCCTGTTTTTGCCACCAAAGTGGATAACCTCACATTTATCCACATTATACTGCAATCTGCCAAACATTTGCCACTCACCCAGCCTATCCAAGTCACCTTGCAGTCTCCTAGCATCCTCCTCACAGCGAACACTGCCTCACAGCGAACACTGCCCCCCAGCTTAGTGTCATCCGCAAACTTGGAGATATTGCCTTCAATTCCCTCATCCAGATCATTAATATATATTGTAAATAGCTGGGGTCCCAGCACTGAGCCCTGCGGTACCCCACTAGTTACTGCCCGCCATTGTGAAAAGGACCCGTTTACTCCTACTCTTTGCTTCCTGTTTGCCAGCCAGTTCTCTATCCACATCAATACTGAACCCCTAATACCGTATGCTTTAAGTTTGTATACTAATCTCTTATGTGGGACCTTGTCGAAAGCCTTCTGGAAGTCCAGATATACCACATCCACTGGTTCTCCCTTATCCACGCTACTAGTTACATCCTCGAAAAATTCCACAAGATTCGTCAGACATGATTTACCTTTTGTAAATCCATGCTGACTTTGTCCATGATTTCACCACTTTCCAAATGTGCTGCTATCCCATCTTTAATAACTGACTCTAGCAGTTTCCCCACTACCGATGTTTAGACTAACTGGTCTGTAATTCCCCGTTTTCTCTCTCCTCCCTTCTTAAAAAGAGGGGTTACATTTGCTACCCGCCAATCCTCAGGAACTACTCCAGAATCTAAAGAGTTTTGAAAGATTATCACTAATGCATCCACTATTTCCTGAGCTACTTCCTTAAGTACTCTGGGATGCAGCCTATCTGGCCCTGGGGATTTATCGGCCTTTAATCTATTCAATTTACCCAACACCACCTTCCCGACTGACCTGGATTTCACTCAATTCCTCCTTTGACCCACAGTCCCATGCTATTTCAGGCAGATTATTTATGTCTTCCTTAGTGAAGACGGAACCAAAGTAGTTATTCAATTGGTCCGCCATATCCTTGTTCCCCATGATCAACTCACCTGTTTCTGACTGCAAGGGACCTACATTTGTTTTTAAACTAAACTCTTTCTCTTCACATATCTAATAAAAACTTTTGCAGTCAGTTTTTATGTTCCCTGCCAGTTTTCTTTCATAATCTATTTTTCCTTTCCTAATTAAGCCCTTTGTCCTCCTCTGCTGGTCTCTGAATTTCTCCCCAGTCCTCTGGTATGCTGCTTTTTCTGGCTACTTTGTACGCATCAATCCTTTGCTTTGATACTATCCCACCAGATTTCCCTTGTTATCCACGGATGCACTACCTTCCCCGATTTATTCTTTTGCCAAACTGGGATGAACAATTTTTGTAGTTCATCCATGCAGTCTTTAAATGTCTTCCATTGTATATCCACCGTCAACCCTTTTAGATTAATTGCCAGTCAATCTTGGCCAATTCAAGTCTCATACCCTCAAAGTTACCTTTCTTTAAGTTCAGAACCATTGTTTCTGAATTAACAATGTCACTCTCCATCCTAATGAAGAACTCAACCATATTATGGTCACTCTTGCCCAAGGGGGCACGTACAACAAGATCGGCTAATTACCCCTTCCTCATTACTCAAAACCCAGTCTAAAATAGCCTGCTCTCTCGTTGGTTCCTCTACATGTTGATTTAGATAACTATCCCGCATACATTCCAAAAATCCTCTTCCTCAGCACCCCTGCCAATTTGATTAGCCCAATCTATATGTAGATTGAAGTCACCCATTATTAACTGTTTTGCTTTGTCGCACGCATTTCTAATTTCCTGTTTGATACCATCCCAACTTCTCTGCTACTGTTAGGTGGCCTGTACACAACACCCACCAGCGTTTTTCTGCCCCTTAGTGTTTTGTAGCTCTACCCATACCGATTCCACATCCTCCAAGCTAATGTCCTTCCTTTCCATTTGCGTTTAATCTCCTCTCTAACCAGCAACGCTACCCCACCTCCTTTTCCTTTCTCTCTATCCCTCCTGAATATTGAATATCCCTGGATGTTCAGCTCCCAGCCTACGTCACCCTGGAGCCATGTCTCCGTGATCCCAACTATATCATAATCATTAATATCTATCTGCACGTTCAACTCGTCCACCTTATTACGGAATACTCCTTGCATTGAGACACAAAGCCTTCAGGCTTGTCTTTTACAACGCACTTACCCCTTATACAATTTTGCTGAAAAGTGGCCCTTTTTGATTTTTGCCCTGGTTTTGTCTGCCTGCCACTTTTACTTTTCACCTTGCTACCTAATGCTTCTACCCTCATTTTACACCCTCCTGCTCTCTGCTCTTGTACCCATCCCCCTGCCACATTAGTTTAAATCCTCCCCGACAGCACTAGCAAACACTCCCCAAGAACATTGGCTCCATTCCATTCCAGGTGCAAACCGTCCTGTTTGTACCGGTCCCAACCTCCCCCAGAACTGGTCCCAGTGCCCTTAAAAATTTGAATCCCTCCCCCTTGCACCACTTTTCAAGCCACGTATTCATTTGCATTATCCTCCTATTTCTACTCTGACTGGCCCGTGGGTACTGGTAGTAAATCCGGAGATTACTACCTTTGAGGTAACTTTTAAGTTTATCTCCTAGCTTCCCTAAATTCACCTTGTAGGACCTCATCCCTTTTTTTAACCTATTCGTTGGTGCCAACATGCACCACGACAACTGGCTGTTCACCCTCCCCCTCCAGAATGTTCTGCAGCCGTTCAGTGACATCCTGACCTTTGCACCAGGGAGGCAACATTACCATCCTGGAGTCTCATTTGCGGCCGCAGAAACGCCTATCTATTTCCCCTGACAATTGAATCCCCTATTACTATTGCCCTTCCCCTCTTTTTTCCCCCGCATGTGCTGCAGAGCCACCCATGGTGCCATGAACCTGGCTGCTGCTGCATTCCCTGATGAGCCATCTCCCTCAACAGTATCCAAAATGGTATACCTGTTTAGGAAGGAGATGACGCAGGGGATCCTGCACTACCTGCCTACTGCTTTGCTGGCTATTGGCCACCCGTTCCTTCTTGTCCTCTTACCTTTTGCCTGCGGTGTGACCAACTCACTGTACGTGCTATCCACGACTTTCTCCGCATCGTGGATGCTCCAGTATGAATCCAGCCGCAGTTCCAATCGTTCAATGCGGTCTGCCAGGAGCTGCAGCTGGACACACTTCCTGCAAAACGTAGTCACAGGGACACCGACCATCTCCTGATCTCCCACATGTTGCAGGCTGAACAAACCACGGGGCCAATCTCTACTGCCATACCTTACTCCCAAATTACTCTGTACTCGGAAGGCAGTGATTAGTGGGTTGCCACAAGGCTCAGTTATGAGACCCCAGTTATTTACAATATATTATTAATGATTTAGACAAGGGAATTAAATGTAACATCTCCAAGTTTATGGATGACACGAAGCTGGGTGGCAGTACGAGCTGCGAGGAGGATGCTATGAGACTGCAGTGGTAACTTAGATAGGTTGGGTAGGCAGAAGAATAAGCAGATGCAGTATAATGTGCATAAATGTGAGGGTTTATTAACTTTGGTGGCAAGACCAGGAATGCAGATCTCACTATCTGAATGGTGTCAGATTAGGGAAAAAGGGAGGGGGAACGAGACCTGGGTGTACATGGTATATCAGTCACTGAAAGTAAGCATACAGGTACAGCAGGCAGCGAAGAAATGCTAATGGCATTTTGAGGGGATTTTATTTTTGGAGCAAGGAGGTCCTATTTCAATTGTACAGGGCCTGGGTGAGATGGCACTTGGAGTATTGTGTGCAGGAATACACTGTCATGAACAAACTGTTTTCTGATATTGTGTAGGGCCTGTTTCCACACTATCACTGTGGAGCTGTGCCGACCAATGACAAGTCAAGTCATGTCAAGTCACAATAATCACTGTCACAAAGTCACAATATACAATAATACAATGGTTGATATTATAAAGAGGATTTTACATAGGGTGACATAGCTCTAGAGTGATAGTGTGATGCCGTGTGGGAAACAGGCGCCTTCGGCCCAACTTGCCCTCACCGGCCAACATTTCCCAGCTGCACTAGTCCCACCTGCCTGTACTAAACTGTCCTACCCATGTATACAGTCGAACTGTTTCTTAAACGATGGGAAAGTCCTACCTCAAACTACCTCCTCTGGCAGCTTGTTACATACACCCATCATCCTTCTGTGTGAAAAAGTTACTAATCTCAGATTCCATTGAAATTTTTTCCCCTTCACCTTGAATCTAGGTCCCTATGGTCCTTGATTCACCTACTCTGGGCAAGAGGTCTGTGCATCTACCCGAATTTGTTCCTCTCATGATTTTATACACATTTATAAGATCACCCTCATCCTCCTGTGCTTGGAATAGTGCCCAGCTTACTCAACCTCTATCCTCATAAATATTTTCTGTACCCTTTCCAGCATGACAAACATCTTTCCTATAACATGGTGCCCAGAACGGAACACACACACTAAATGCGGCCTTATCAACGTCTTATGTAACTGCAACATGGACATCCCAACTTCTATAATCAATAGTCTGACTTAATGATGGGCAATGTGCCAACAGCTTTTGACCCCTATTTACCTGTGGACTCCACCTTCAAGGAGCCATGCACCTGCACTCCTAGATCCCTCTTCTCTACAACGTTCGGCAGAGGCCTATCATTCACCGTGTAGGTCCTCCCTATGTTAGAATTCCCAAAATGCAACTCCTCACTTTTCTCTGCATTTTTTAAAACTCATTATACTCCATCAACCATTCCAACCAACTGACAAATCGATCATGATCTGCAAAACTACCCACTGTCATCAGTAAACTTGCTATTCATGCTACCTATGTTCTTATCCAAATCATTGATATTGATGTCATACAGTAACAGGCCCAGCACCGAGCTCTGAGGACACACTATTCACAGGCGCCTCCTGTCTGAGAAGCAACCTTCCTCCATCACCTTCTGCTTTCTACCATGGAACCAATTTACTATCCATTCAGCTATCTCATTGGATCCTGTAGAGTTGCTGCCTTACAGCCCATAGACCTAGGTTCGATACTAACTACGAGTGCTGTCTGTACAGAGTTTGTACGTTCTCCCCGTGACTTGCATGGGTTTTCTCAGAGATCTTCGGTTTCCTCCCACACTCCAAAGACATACAGGTTTGAATATTAATTGACTTGGTATGAATGTTAAATTATTGCTGGAGAACATGGATAATGGGTTTGTTGGGGAAGCATCTATCTGTCTGTCTGTCCCCATGTGATTCTGGAACCATGCCAAAACGGTACACGATAGCATTATTTTTTTTTGCACCACCTTACTCACTATTGTCCTGTAGTCATTTGTGTCAAGTTTCATTCAGATTAATGTTATATTCCACAAGTTAAAAGTTTACAAAACCCACTTTGAGAACCATAACTTGACAGATGCTGTGGTAGTTGATGGGAGTTTCTGGCAGTTTGCAGCTATGATGGTCACAGTGGGATCTTACAGTCCTCCACCCGACATGACATCACAATGGGATTTCATTTGCAACAACGTTGCGATCATAGAACACTTAGTCCTGGCAAGAACAGGAGGGAAGGGGGCAGAGTGACGCTTTAACAGGAGGGGGGGGGGGGGGGGGGGGGAGGTTCTGAGAGAGGCTGGATAAGTGAAATTTGATTTTTTTTTTTAAGTCTTGGTTTAAAAAGAGGGAGGATAATGACTATGGGTGAATGGTAGAATATTGCATTGGAGACCGGGTTGCGTTGGGGGGAATGGGTGAGTGGTGGAATCTTACTTTGGGGAATGGGTTTGCTTTGCGAGACCAGACCTCCCATGTGTCAGGGACCCATTGGGGGAATGGGCTGCATTGGGGGAATGGGTAAGTGGTGGAATCTTACATTGGAGAGTGGGCTGCGTTGAGGGACCAAGCCCCTGTGGGGGTTTATGGGTGAGTGATTGAATATTGAGCTGGAAAAATGGGTTGCATTAGCGGACCAGGCATCCCATGTGACAGGGACCCAATGGATGAGTGGTGGAATCTCACGTTGGGAAACGGGTTGAATTGGGGGAATGGGTGAGTGGTGGAAACAGGTTGTGTTGGATAACAGGTTGCATTGCGTTGTTATGTTGCATTGCAGGTTGTGTTGGATAACAGGTGAGTGGTGGTTTATTGCGTTGCGTAATGGGGCACAACGGGTCCCACTTGACCTAGTATATCTATATTACTAAAAGTCTGATCTTGACCACTACCTGTTGTTCTGTATATTGATTTTGGATAAAATGCTGCCACTTACGGGTGTGATTTTGGCCATCTTACTCAGAGCCCCCCCTCCACTGTACAGGACAAGAGGATTTTTCCCATCGATGAAAAATAAAAGATTTATTAGTGTTTAAAAAATGTTGAGATTCTCTCTCCTGAAGGCCACGCCCCTTCCGGAGGGACTATAAAACCCAGAAGTGTTGAGTACCTCAGTCAGTCTCTGCAAGATTGGGGAGCGAGAGGGTCACGTCTCTCAGTCTGAGCTGTGAATAACACTGAACACATGTTTACTAAACTGTGAGTGTTTTACTGACCTTGAGTGCCCTTAATGTGGTTTGAAAATGAAAACGTAGTTGGTTTGAAATATAGCGCAGCAAAAGTGTTCGACACGGACTAAAAGGGCCGAGATGGCCTGTTTCCGTGCTGTAATTGTTATATGGTTAAATGGTTGTTGGTGGTGGTTGGTTTGGAATAAAGCACAGCAAATGGTTGTTGGTGGTGGTTGGTTTGAAATAAAGCACAGCAAATGGTTGTTGATGGTGATTGGTTCAAAATGGCAAATGATTAGAAGTCTTCCTACTTGCACTGTATATTGATTTTAGATAAAACGCTACCACCTACGGCTATGAATTTTGGCCATCTTACTCAGTCCCCCTCCACTCATCAGTTGCAGAGGATTCTTCCCATCAATGAAACATAAAAGTGTTTAAAAAAATGTTCGAATCTCTCTCCTGTCCATCACGCCATGAAAGCCACACCCCTTCCGGTAGGAGAGGGGAGGGATTATAAAACCTGGAAGTGTGGGTGTGGCTCAGTCTCTGTAAGATGGGGGAGGGAGAGATCATGACTCTGTCTGAGCTGTGAATCAACTGAACACACTGAATGTCTATTGAACGGTGAGTGTGGTGTTTATGTGGCATTTTGTGTGGTTTATGGTGGTTTCACCCTGCTTGAAATAGTATGAAACTGCATTTGAATTTGGTAGCCTTGCATCCTGCATGAAATGGTATGAAACTGCACTTGAATTTGGTGGCCTTGCACCCTGCTTGAAGTGGTATGAAACTGCACTTGAATTTGTTGGCCTTGCACCCTGCTTGAAGTGGTATGAAACTGCACTTGAATTTGGTGGCCTTGGACCCTGCTTGAAGTGGTAGGAAACTGCACTTGAATTCGGAGGCCTTACACCCTGCTTGAAGTGATCGGAAGCTGCATCTGAATTTGGTGGCCTTGCACCCTGCTTGAAGTGGTATGAAACTGCACTTGAATTCCTTGGCCTTGCACCCTGCTTCAAGTGGTATGAAATTGCACTTGAATTCTGTGCACTTGGACTCTGCTTGAAGCGGTATGAAACTGCACTTGAATTTGGTGGCCTTGCACCCTGCTTGAAATGGTAGGAAACTGCATTTGAATTTGGTGGCCTTGCACCCTGCTTGAAGTGGTATGAAACTGCAATTGAATTTGGTGGCCATGCACCCTGCTTGAAGTGGTGAGAAACTGCACTTGAATTTGGTGGCCTTGCACCCTGCTTGAAATGGTAGAAACTGCATTTGAATTTGGTGGCCTTGCACCCTGCTTGAAGTGGAATTTCAAGGAATAGCCGTGAGTCAACTGCCAGCCCACCAGCCGTGAGTGAGCTGCCAGCACATCAGGCTTGTGTGACTGAGCTGCCACCCAAGAATCCATTTGGCCCACAATGTCCTACTAGCCCTCTGGAAACCAGCCCCTTCAGCCCACAACACCCATACTAGCGCTCCAGAAAGCCCCCTCCCCACCACCACTGGCCAATATTGGAATTGGTGGGGAGTGGAATATTGCATTGGGGGACCAGCCCTCCCATGTGAACAAGGGACCCAACGGGTCCCACTTAGTCTAGTATATTACTAAAACTCTCATCTTGTTTCTATCCATCTATCTATGCGTGTTTGCACATGTGATCCTGGAACTACGCCGAAATGGACATGATAACGCTAACATTTTTGTACCATCTTACTTGCCATTGCCCAGTGGTCGTTTGTGTCAAGTTTCGTTCAGATTTATGTCATGTTTCACAAGTTATTGAAATTTAAAAGTTTACAAAACTGCACAACAACTTGACAGATGCTGAGAACAACAACTTGACTAAAGCTGTGAAAGTTAATGGGAGATTCTGGTAGTTTGCAGCTGTGATGGTCACAATCGGATCTCACAGTCCTCCACCCGACAATGACATCACAATGGGATCTCATTTACATAAACTGCTGTGAACAGTCCTCCACCCGACAATGACATCACAATGGTAAATGCTCCATCCACCAAAGATCAGCTCGACACACGATTGGTCACCGTTCAGGTTAAAAGTACACTGTTTGTCCCCAGCGCCTTCACTTCGAGCTGCCGCTGCCACGGGACACCAGCAGCGCGCGTGTAACTGATTTAATTTATACGCGCACATAATTTAACGCGGCGCTGAGCTTGCAGCGAGGTCTGGCGCGGACATAGGCACAGAGCGCTGACGCCGCCCCCATCCCCAACCAATAAAAGAGAGAGAGACTGAGAGAGAGACAGAGACAGAGAGAGACAGAACATAGAGAGACAGATAGATAAAGAGACAGATATAGAAATAGAGAGAGGCAGAGATAGAGAGAGAGGAGAGAGACAGACAGACAGAGAGAGAGAGACAGAGACAGAGAGAGACAGATGGAGGGGAAGAGGAGGGGAGGGAGTGCTGGGGATTAAGGGTGAATGGAGGAGGATAGAGGTTGGAAGGGGAATGGTGAGGTAATGGTTTTGTTCAGATTGATGTTATACTCTACGTTAGTGACAGGCAAAACAAAGGAAATGGTCATCGACTACAGAAGGCACAGAGTGGACCCTGTCCCACTCTACATCAACGGGGATTGTGTTGAGAGGGTTTCTTCCTTCAAATTCCTGGAAACGCACATCGCGGAGGACCTTTCCTGGTTTGCCAACACTTCAGAGGTGGTAAAAAAGACCCAGCAGTGATTGCACGCCCTGAGAGTGCTAAGGAAGAACAGTTTAGAGGAGAAGCTGTTAATGACCTTCTACCACTCCACCATCGAGAGTGTGCTGGCATATTGTATCACGGTGTGGTATGCCGGCTGCTCAGCAGCAGTCAGGAGAGCCCTGCAGAGAGTGATCAAAACTGCACAGAAAATCATCGGCTGCCCTCTGCCTTCCCTGGAAGACATCTCCAGCTCTCGGTGCCTCTGCAGAACCAGGGAAATAATCAAAGACCCCTCCCATCCTAGAAAGTTCTTGTTCAACCTGCTGCCCTTTGGTAGGCGGTACAGGTGTATCAAAAGCTGGATAAACAGACTCAAGAGCAGTTTCTTTCCCTGGGCCATCAGAAATCTAAATTCCTCCAATATCCAGATGATATGAGAGATGTTGTCATCCATTCCTCTATAAGCTAATATTTCTTCGTTTTAATTCTTTTAAAGCATTTATTAAATTTTAAAGTGTAATATTCTCCCAGTGCAATGTTCTACCTAGGTGTGATAAATATCTTATCTACTATTTTAAGCAGTTGAATAATGTATTGAATGTATTGGATGTGTTTTTTATATTGATTTAACTCGTTTTGATTGCACTGATCAAGAGTAGTTCTCCTAATTTCATTGTATCTCTAAGTACCATGACAATAAAGACTTATTATTATTATAATTATTATAATTATTATTGACATTTTAAAACTTAAAAAAAATTAAACGGAGCCCCCACTTGCCTTTAGCAGTGTTTGATGTCACAATGGCATCTCATTTACATAAACTGCCTGTTTTCATTGTGGGGAGGGGGGGGGGGGATGTTGGGGGAGGTGAGCGCAGACACCTCACAATGGACACAGACACAGACAGGGCCCGGAGCCACGATCCTCCCACCCATTCCCAAAGCTCAGATGGCACAATGGGTTCCCAATTATATTTTCAAAAAGCATGCTGGACACAGCCCAAAGACAAGGCAGACGAGGGGAAGCGCAGCTCGATGTCCCGATTGCCCGATTGGTTCGGCTCCCATGAGAGGGGAGCACAGCGTCCAAGCAGAGGAGGGTGATGAAGGGTGGGGGGAGGGAGAATAATGGAGGAAGGGTATAGGGAACTGAAGAGGGAGAGTGAAATGCATTCACCTTGATCTTATATTTTACAAGTTATTGCCATATTATACTTTAAAAACGTCAGCCATTCCTGCGCAGTTGAGGGCTATGGGTGAGTGGTGGAATATTGCGTTGGGGGAACATGGCCCAATGAGTCCCACTTGGTCTAGTATATTATTAACATTTTCATCTTCTTTGTGATTCTGTCTGTCTGCCAAAGTGCTCCCGGAACCACGCCAAAACGGTATAAGATAGCACTACAATTGTTGCACCAACTTACTCACCATTGTCCTGTGGTGTGTTTTCATCAACTTTTGTTCAGATTGATGGTTTATTTGACAAGTTATTCACATCTTAAACTTTACAAAATCCAGTTTGAGAAAAATCACTTGAAGTTGCAATGGCAGTTAGCAGGTATGACGTCACAATGAGATCTCATTTACATAAACTGCCTGTCAGCAGTGTTTCAATGTCTCAGTGTTAACCAAGACAGGACTCCCAGTGCAATCAGAGATTTGTTACATTGTTGTAAGGAGAGGGAGGGAGAGGGGAAGGGAACGAGGAGAGCATTGTTGTTTAATGATATTTAAACATAGAGGGAGAGCAGGGAGTGAATGAGGGTAGGGGAGAGGAGAAGAAGGGAGAGGTGAGGGAGGGAGTGGGGAGGGGAGAATGAGTAGAGGGGAAGAGGAGGGAGGGTGAAGAGGAGAGAGGGAGTGTTGGGGGATGAGGGGAAATGAGCCATGCATGTGCAGTTGGGGTCTATGCGTGTGTGAAATATTGCAGAACGGTGGAACGAGTGAGTGGTGGAAACGGGTTGCGTTTGGGGAATGCCTGAGTGGTGGAATGTTCCGTTGGGAAAATGGGTCACAATATTCTTATAGATCACCTAGAAAATTGGGTCAGCCAGTCAGATCAGGTACTACATTGGTTCCAATCATTTTGTAAGTGAAAAGAAGTACTTCGTTAGCCTTGGGGAGTGTGTGTCCCAGCTGCACGATATAGCATGCCTAGGTAACTGCCTTGGCCCGTTACACATTTCCTTGTATAGGCTGCCACTAGGAGGAGTTATCAGACAGCATAATGTCAGCAGCATAATGACAGCATCATTCTTCAGGGAATGGGGGTTCCCCTCCCCCACTACAGATGAGGCTCTCACCAGGTCTCTTCAATACCCCCAACACTGCTCTCTCTCCCCATACCCCCACTTGGAACAAGGGCAGAGTCGCCCTAGTCCTCACCTTCCACCCCACTACTCAAAGAACCCCACTAGATGAAATAAATTATTTTGATGATAACCCAAGAGAGAGATGTCATTCGGTAAACATGAAACTTTGACTGCCTGTGTCAAACAAGAAGTCACAAGCCTGGGGGGAAAATTCGACAATGATCTTAATTTTAAATCGCACATAAATAAGGTAACGAAGTGTGCTTTCTATCACCTCAGAAATATTGCTAAAGTATTGCCTTTCTTAACTCAACATGAATGTAAAAAATTCATAAATGCATTCATATCAAGAGATTGTTGTAATCTATATTACTAAAAGTATGATCTTGACCGCTTTTGGCTCGCTGTGCTGTGATTTACGAGAGAACGCCGCAACCTACGGCCGTCATTTTTGGCCACCTCAGTGCCCACCTCTGCCTTCCTAGACCGGAGGATATTTCCCATCGATGAGAAATCAGATATAAATGGGGTTTTTTTAATTTGCCATTCTCTCTGCTGCCCCTGCTGTTGGGAGGGGGGAGGGACTATAAAACCCGGATGTGGTGTGCCTCACTCAGTCTCTGCAAGATGGAGGAAGCCAGATGGTCAGGTCTCTCTGAACTCTGAATAAAACTGAACACATGTCTACTCAACTGTGAGTGCCCTTAATGTGGTTTGAAATTGAAAATATGGTTGGTTTGAAGTAAAAAGGCAATAGTGCAAATGGTGGTTTGGGTGCTTACGGTTGAAGTAAAAAGGCACTACTGCAAATGGTGGTTTGGGTGCTTTGGGTTGAAATAAAGAGGCACTACTGCAAATGGTGGTTTGGGTGCTTTGGGTTGAAGTAAAGAGGCACTACTGCAAATGGTGGTTTGGGTGCTTTGGGTTGAAGTAAAAAGGCACTACTACAAATGGTGGTGTGGGTGCTTTGGGTTAAGGTAAAAAGGCACTACTGCATATGGTGGTTTGGGTGCTTTGGGCTGAAGTAAAAAGGCACTACTGCAAATGGTGCTTATGGTGCTTTGGTTTGAAGTAAAAAGGCACTACTGCAAATGGTGCTTTTGGTGCTTTGGGTTGAAGTATAAAGGCACTACTGCAAATGGTGCTTTTGGTGCTTTGGGTTGAAGTATAAAGGCACTACTGCAAATGGTGGTTTTGGTGCTTTGGGTTTGAAGTATAAAAGGCACTACTGCAAATGGTGGTTTGGGTGCTTTGGGTTGAAGTATAAAGGCACTACTGCAAATGGTGGTTTGGGTGCTTTGGGTTGAAGTATAAAGGCACTACTACAAATGGTGGTTTGGGTGCTTTGGGTTGAAGTATAAAAGGCACTACTGCAAATGGTGGTTTGGGTGCTTTGGGTTGAAGTATGAAGGGACTACTGCAAATGGTGGTTTGGGTGCTTTGGGTTGAAGTAAAAAGCCACCACTTGAAATGGCGGTTTGGGTGCTTTGGGATGAATTTAAAAGGCACTACTGCAAATGGTGGATTGGGTGCTTTGGGTCGAAGTAAAAAGGCACCACTTGAAATGGTGGTTTGGGTGCTTTGGGTTGAAGTAAAAAGGCACCACTTGAAATGGCGGTTTGGGTGCTTTGGGATGAATTTAAAAGGCACTACTGCAAATGGTGGATTGGGTGCTTTGGGTCGAAGTTAAAAGGCACTACTACAAATGGTGGTTTTGAGTGGTTTGGGTAACTTCCTGTTTGCACTGTATATTGATTTTACATAAAACGCTACCACTTACACATGTGATTTTTGGCCATCTTACTCAGTTCCCCTCCGCTCAGCAGGTGTAGAGGATTCTTCCCATCAATGAAAAATGAAAGTGTTTTTAGTGTTTAAATAATGTTGAGAATCTCTCTCCTGTCCATGAAGGCCACACCTTTTCTGGTGGGAGGAGGAGGGTTTATAAAACCCGGATGTGTAGGTGTGGCTCAGTCTCAGCATGATGGGGGATGGAGAGGGAGACTCTGTCTGACCTGTGAATCAACTGAACACACTGAATGACTACTGAACTGTGAGTTTTGTGTATTGTGTGGGTTTTATGGTGGTTTCACACTGCTTGAAATGGTATGAAACTGCATATGAATGTGGTGGCGTTGCACCCTGCATGAAATGGTATGAAAATGCTCTGAATTTGGTGGACTTGCACCATGCTTGAAGTGGTTGGAAATTGCACTTGAATTTGGTGGCCTTGCACCCTGCTTGAAGTGGAAGGAAACTGCACTTGAATTTAATGACCTTGCACCCTGCTCGAAGTGGTAAGAAACTCAACTTGAATTTGGTGGCCTTGCACCCTGTTTGAAGTGGAAGGAAAATGCACTTGAATTTGGTGGCCTTGCATCCTGCTCGAAGTGGTAAGAAACTGCACTTGAATTTGGTGGCCTTGCCCATGCTTGAAATGGTAGGGAAATGGATTTGAATTTGGTGCACTTGCACCCTGCTTGAAATGGAATTTTAAGGAATAGCCATTAGTCAACTGCCAGCCCACCAGCGTGAGTGAGCTGCCAGCACATCAGGCTTGAGGGACTGAGCTGCCACCCCAAGAACCCATACCAGTGCTCCAGAAAGCCCCGCCACTGGCCACCAAGATTTGAATTGGTGGAGACGTGGAATATTGCGTCGGGGGACCAGCCCTCCCGTGTGAACATGGGACCCAATGGATCCCACTTAGTCTAGTACCTTCTATATCCACCAACAAGTTACAGCTCATTCAAAATGCCGCAGCACGGCTTTAAACAAATACCAAGAAAATGGAAACATAGAAACATAGATAAAAGGTGCTGCAGGAGGCCATTCACCCCTTCGAGCCAGCACCGCCATTCATTGTGATCATGGCTGATCGTCCCCTATCAATAACCCGTGCCTGCCTTCTCTCCATATCCCTTGACTCCACTAGCCCTTAGAGCTCTATCTAATTCTCTCTTAAATCCATCCAGTGACGGCCTCCACTGCCCTCTGCGGCTGGGAATTCTATAAATTCACAACTCTCTGAGTGAAAATGTTTTATCTCACCTCAGTCTTAAATGACCCCCCCTTTATTCTAAGACTGTGGCCCCTGGTTCTGGACTCGCCCAATATTGGGACCATTTTTCCTGCATCTAGCTTGTCCAGTCCTTTTATAATTTTATATGTTTCTATAAGATCCCCCCACATCCTTCTAAACTCCAGTGAATACAAGCCTAGTCTTTTTAATCTTTCCTCATATGACAGTCCCGCCATGCCAGGGATCAATCTCGTGAACCTACACTGCCTCAATCACAAGGATGTCCTTCCTCAAATTAGGAGACCAAAACTGTGCACAATACTCCAGATGTGGTCTCACCAGGGCCCTATGCAACTGCAGAAGAACCTCTTTACTCCTATACTGAAATCCTCTTGTTATGAAGGCCAACATTCAATTTGCTTTCTTCACTGCCAGCTGTACCTGTAAGCTAACTTTCAGTGATAGGTGTACAAGGACGCCCAGATCCCGATGCACCTCCCCCTTACCTAACCAAAGCCCATTGAGATAATAATCAGCCCTCTGGTTTTTGCCGCCAAAGTGGATAACCTAACATTTATCTATATTATACTGCATCTGCCACTCATCTGCCCACTCACCCAACCTGTCCAGGTCACCCTGCAACTTCCTAACATCCTCTTCAAAGTTCACACTGCCGCCCAGCTTTGTGTCATTCGCAAACTTGCTAGTGTTGACCTAATTCCCTCGTCCAAAACTATATATGGTAAACAGTTGCGGCCCCAACACCGAGCCTTGTGGCACTCCACTCGCCACTGCCTGCTATTCTGAAAAGGACCCGTTCATTCCTACTCTTTGCTTCCGGTCTGCCAACCAATTTTCTATCCATGTCAACACCCTACCCCCAATACCATGTGCTCTAATTTTAGTCACCAGTCTCCCGTGCGGAACCTTATCAAAGGCTTTCTGAATGTCTAGATACAGTACATCCACTGGCACCCCTTCATCCATGATAAATCCCCTGGGCCTGATGGTCTGCATCCCAGGGTCCTCAGGGAGGTGGCTCTAGAAATAGTGGACGCATTGGTGATCATTTTCCAATGTTCAATAGATTCAGGATGAGTTCCTGTGGATTGGGGGATAGCTAATATTATCCCACTTTTCAAGAAAGGAGAGAGAAAACGGGGAATTACAGACCAGTTAGCCTGACTTCAGTGGAGGGAAAGATGCTGGAGTTAATTTATTAATAATGGGGTATTTGGATAGCAGTAAAAGGATTAGTCCAAGTCAACATGGATTTATGAAAGGGAAATCATGCTTGACTAATCTTCTGGAATTTTTTGAGGATGTGACAAGTAAAATGGATGAAGGGGTGCCAGTGGATGTAGTGTATCTAGACTTTCAGAAAGCGTTTGGTAAGGTCCCGCACGGGAGACTGGTGACTAAAATTAGAGCTATAGAAACATATAAAATTATAAAAGGACTGGACAAGCTAGATGCAGGAAAAATGTTCCCAATGTGGGGCGAGTCCAGAACCAAGGGCCACAGTCTTAGAATAAAGGGGAGGCCATTTAAGACTGAGGTGAGAAAAAAAAATCTCACCCAGAGAGTTGTGAATTTATGGAATTTGCGGCCACAGACGGCAGTGGGGGCCAAGTCACTGGATGGATTTAAGAGAGAGTTAGATAGAGCTCTAGGGGCTAGTGGAGTCAAGGGATATGGGGAGAAGGCAGGCACGGGTTATTGATAGGGGACGATCAGCCATGATCACAATGAATGGCGGTGCTGGCTCAAAGGGCCGAATGGCCTCCTCCTGCACCTATTTTCTATGTTTCTATCTTCTATGTAACTGGTCTATAATTCCCCATTTTCTCTCTCGCTACTTTCTTAAAAAGTGGAGTTACATTGGTTGCCCTCCAGTCCACAAGGAAATGATCCAGAATCTATAGAACATTGGAAAATGATCACCAATGCATCCAAGATTTCTAGGGCAACCTCCTTGAGTACTCTGGGATGCAGACCAACAGGCCCTGGGGATATCTCCGCCTTCAATCCCAACAGTTTACCTAACATATTTCCTGACTAATGTGGATTCCCTTCACTTCTTTCCTCCCACTAGATCCTCAGTCCCCTAGTATTTCCGGAAGATTGTTTGAGTCTTCCTTAGTGAAGGCCGACTCGGGGCGAGTAGTTAAATCTTGTCCTACGCAGCTAGCTCCGGTGCTCACTACAATATTCAACCTCTCCCTGGCCAAGTCCGTGGCCCCTGCCTGCTTCAAAAATGCCTCCCCAGCCTGTCTGAATGACTACCGTCCGGTGGCCCTCACCTCGGTAGTCATGAAATGCTTTGAGAGGCTGGTCAAGAAACACATCTGCGCCTTCCTCCCTCGTAACATGGACCCGCTACAATTCGCATACCTTCCGAGCAGATCCACGGACAATGTGGTCTCCCAAGTTCTGCACACCGCTCTCTCTCACCTTGACAGCCAGAAGGGGGGCTATGTGAGGATGCTGTTCTTATTCTACATTTCAGCCTTAAACACGATAGTCCCCACCAGACTTGCTGAGAAGCTGCTGGAACTGGGGCTCAACACCCCTCTGTGTGCCTGGGTCCTAGATTTTCTCTCCACCAGGCCCTAGGTAGTCAAGATGGGAGGAAATACTTTGAAGTCCCTCACCCTGAGCACAGGATACCCCCAGGGTTGCATCCTCAGCCCCCTACTGTACTCCCTGTACACACATGACTGTGTGGTTAGGTTCAGCTCCAACTTGATAATCAAGTTTGTTGATGAGACTGGTGGTGGGCCTGATCTCTGATAAAGATAAAAAGGCCTACCGGGAGGAGGTGGCTGATCTGCCACACTGGTGTCAGGACAACAGCCTCCTCTTGAAAGTCAAAAAAACTAAGGAGCTGATCGTGGACTTTAGGAGGGCACATCATCCGAGGATGTACACACCCTTGAAGATAAATGGGGATACTGTGGATAGGGTGAGCTGCTTTAAATACCTGGGAGTCCACATCCCAGAGGGTCTGACATGGACATCACACGCTGCAGCACTGGTGAGTAAGGCAAGGCAGCGCCTTTACCACCTCAGGCAATTGAGGAAATTCAGAGTGTCTCTGAAGATCCTCCAGTGCTTCTACTCAGCGGCTGTGGAAAGCATCTTGTCCCGAAACATCACAATTTGGTTTGGGAACTGCTCTACCCAGGGCAAGAAGGCTCTGCAGAGAGTAGTGCGTTCAACTGAACACACTATGGGAATTACACTCGCCCCCCTGCAGGAACGATACATCAGAAGGTGCAACTCCAGAGCCAACAAGATCATGGGAGACATCTTCCACCCCAGCAACGGACTGTTCCAGCTGCTGTGATCATGCAAACGCCCCTGTTGCCATGCTGTGAGAACAGAGAGGATGAGAAGGAGTTTCTTCCCAGAGGCCATTAGGATTGTAAACTCCTATCTCACCAGGGACTAACTTTACTGTACCACTCTACTGTTGTGTAGTGTCTTTTTTAAATTGCTGCTTTTTTTCTTTTTTTTCCTCCCACAAATATGTAGTATGTGAATATGTGATTCTGTTCCATTCTGTTTTGTAGTTTTTTGCACAAATCCGCAAGCATTGCCACTTTTCAGTTCACTGCACATGGATGTGTATGTGACGAATAAACCTGACTTGACTTGAAAGTACTCACTAAACTGTTGTGCCATTTCCTTGTTTCCCATTATAAATTCACCTGTCTCTGACTGTAAGGGACCTACATTTGGCTTCGCAAATCTTTTCCTTTTTACATCCCAAAAGAAACTGTTACAGTCAGTTTTTATATTCCCCGCAAACTTTCTTTCATGCTCTTCCCCCCCTCCCCCCCCCCCTTCCGCCCCCCCCCTCCCCACTAATCTCCTATGTGGGACCTTATCAAATGCTTTATGAAGAGAGAGAGAGAGAGAGAGATGCAAGAAAGCAGCTATGACATATAATACACAATAAACTATATTATAAATACATAATAAACAAGTTATGCATTCTTGTGCTATTTCATGGGATTGATCGCACATAAAAAAATTTCCCCCCTTCCTTCCCAACCTCAGCCTCATGGACCTTAGGGTACCCCTAGTTCCTAATACCCATTTCCATCACTGAGTAAAGGTAATACGTCGGTTGTTATGGGAGATTTCAACGTGCAGGTAGACTGGGAAAATCAGGTTGGTACTGGACCCCAAGAAAGGGAGTTTGTGGAGTGCCTCCGTAATGGATTCTTAGAGCAGCTTGTTTTGGCGCCAACCTGGGAGAAGGCTATTCTGGATTTAGTGTTATGTAAAGAACCAGATTTGACAAAGGAACTTGATGTTAAGGAGCCATTTGGAGGTAGTGACCACAATATGGTCAAGTTTAATCTACAATTGGAGAGGGTGAAGGGTAAATCGGAGGTGTCAGTGTTACAGTTGAATAAAGGGGACTATGGAGCCATGAGGGAGGAACTGGCCAAAGTTGACTGGAAAGATACCCTAGCAGGGATGACAATGGAACAGCAATGGCAGGTATTTCTGGGATAATACAGAAGGTGCAGGATCAGTTCATTCCAAAGAGGAAGAAAGATTCCAAGGGGAGTAAGGGACGATCGTGGCTTACAAGGGACGTCAGGGACAGTATAAAAATAAAAGAGTAAAATGTAGAAAGATTGTAGAAATGCAGTGAAGAAAGAGAATAAAAGAGAACAATGTAGCAAAGATGAGCTGGAAACAAGAATAATGTTTAAAGTGCAACAGAAGATAACTAAAAAGACAATACGAGGAGAAAAGATGAGTACGGAGGTAAGCTAGCTAAGAATATAAAGGAGGATAGTAAAAGTTTCTTTAGGTATGTGAAGAGGAAAAAAATAGTTAAAACCAATTGGACCCTTGAAGACTGAAAAAGGTGAATTTATTATGGGGGACGAGGAAATGGCAGATGAGTTGAACAGGTACTTTGGATTTGTCTTCACTTAGGAGGACACAAACTATCTTCCTGATGTGCTAGTGGCCAGAGGAGGTGACGGAGGAACTGAAGGAAATTCACATTAGGCAGAAAATGGTGTTGGGTAGACTGTTGGGACTGAAGGCTGATAAATCCTCAGGGCCTGATGGTCTGCATCCCAGGGTACTTAAGGAAGTGGCTCCAGAAATCGTGGATGCATTGGTGACAATTTTCCAATGTTCTATATATTCAGGATCAGTTCTTGTGGATTGGATGGTAGCTAATGTTATCCCACTGTTTAAAGAAAGGCGGGAGAGAGAAAACAGGGAATTATGGACCAGTTAGCCTGACATCAATGGTGGGGATGATGCTGGAGTCATTTATAAAAAATGAATTAGCGGCACATTTAGAAAGCAGTACAGGATCGGACCGAGTCAGCATGGATTTACGAAGGGGAAATCATGCTTGACTAATCCTCTGGAATTTTTTGAGGATGTAACTAGGAAAATAGACAAGGGAGAGCCAGTGGATGTAGTGTACCTGAACTTTCAGAAAGCATTTGATAAGGTCCCACATAGGAGATTAGTGAGCAAAATTAGAGCACCTGGTATTGGAGGTGGAGTGCTGACATGAATAGAAAATAGGTTGGCTGACAGGAAACAAAGAGTAGGGATTAATGGGTCCCTTTCAGAATGGCAGGCAGTGACTAGTGGGGTACCGCAAGGCTCGGTGCTGGGACCGCAGCTGTTTACAATATACATTAATGATTTAGATGAAATGAATCAAAGTAACATTAGCAAATTTGCAGATGACACAAAGCTAGGTGGCAGTGTGAACTGTGAGGAGGATACTATGAGAATGCAGGGTGACTTGAACAGGTTGGGTGAGTGGGCAGATACATGGAAGATGCAGTTTATTGTGGATAAATGTGAGGTTATCCACTTTGGTAGCAAATACAGGAAGGCAGATTACTATCTAAATGGTGTCAAGCTGTGAAAAGGGGCAATTTACAATTTTACCAAAGCAAATGAACCTACAAACCTGCACGTAAGTGGAGTGTATCTGTATCTCTCTATGACACTAATTTGGTAAAAAAAATAGTAAAAGCAACGTATTGAGCCATTTAGAGTCCATTCTGCCATTCAACCATGGCTTCTGCCTTCTCCTCATAAGCTTTGATGCCCTTACTAATCAGGAACGTGCCAATCTCCGCTTTAAAAATACCCGTTGACTTGGTCTCCACAGCTTTCCTTGGCAATGAATTCCACAGATTCATCATCCTCTGGCTCAAGAAATTCCGCCTCGTCGAGTATTCTAAAGGTGCGTCCTTTATTTCTGAGGCTGTGCCCTCTGGTCCTAAACACACCCACTAGTGGAAACATCCTCACCACGTCCACTCTATCCAGACCTGGATTACATCCAAAACACTCTGTGTTTTGCTTAAACTCCCTGCACCTGCAGTTCCTTGTGTCTCTTTGTACCTCCTATTTTTAAGTCTTCCCCTTTGGGAAGGGTGAGACCAGGTGTGAATTTGTTTTGGTGAATAACATTAGCAAAAGAAGTGTCAAACCTGGATTTTTTTATAAGGTTTATATGTACGATAGCCTATTATTTGCAGGTGCAACCCTTTGATACTGAGTACATTTCTAACCACAGCGTATTTCTATATAATGACTGCATTATAATGTAATTCCCCCATGTGTTAGATGGCCGGGATATGTAGGCCTGCTCTCAAGTTCAGGTAAAGGCTGAACTTCAACGCACAATCTTCTCAAGAGGATAATGTTCCAAGTCAGCAAAGAACAGAACACAAGAATCTGCAGATGCTGGAATCTTGAGCAAAACACAAAGTGCTGGAGGAACTCAGTGGGTCAGGCAGCATCTGTGGAGGGAATGGAAAGGCGACGTTCTGGGTCGTGTCCCTTCTTCATACTGATAGAAGTGGGCAGGTGAAAGCTGAAAAAAGAGAGGTGGGGATGGGATTAAGCCTGGCAAGTGATACGTGGTTACAGATGAGGGGGATTGGATTGGCAGGTGAGTGGACAAAGGTTAGAGATAATAAGGGGACAAAAGGGTGTCAGATAAGGAAGAGAGGAATGAAATGAAGTGAACAGGGCTGGGAAAAGGGGATTACTTTGGAAATGGACTGGATTGCTCTCTCAAATTCACTGTCTGTTTTGTTTTTATTTTCATGAAATGGAAACTGTGTTACATCACCCCAGTATTATACTCCCTGTGAGATCCAGGATAAAATATAAAGTCTTCCTTGTCTATAAATGGCAGAGGAGCAGCAAACTTTACAGACTCCCTCCTTCCCTATGCCCCTACTCGAGCGCTCAGGTCTTCTGACGACAGCCTCTCAATGCCACAGCAATAAGAAAATTGGTGAAGCAGACTTTTTCAATGACGCCCCCAAGCTGTGAATACCCAGCCCAGTGTTATGAGAGACGCCCACTCAATTGACATTGTTAAACGGCAGCTAAAAACGTATCTTTTAATCAAACTTTTAACTGACTTTACTCTGTATTTGGCATCATGGTTTTCTGTCTTTTTATATTCTCAATTTTATTTTTTTAAATATTTATATAAATCTGTGTTTTTTACGCAATTAACTGCCTTTGTCCTTCCTGTTTTAAAATGTATTTTTTGTTTAGACCTGTGTGGAAAGCACTTGGGGTTACATTCAATTGTATGAAAAGTGCTACACAAATAAAGTTATTAATAATATTATTATTATTATTATTATTATTATTATCTGTACTAGATCCCTCTGCTCTACAACTCTCCCCAGAGCCCTGCCATTCGATTTTAGGTAACTACTGTAACTGAACTGATTTTTCAAAATTCTAGATATGGGGAACCTAAAACGCAAATCTTAACAAAAGAAAAGAAGACAAAGGAGAAAACATTTTAGTTCGACACATGGAAGGAACTAAGGAGGACATGGAGTGGGGGGACTGCCATGAGGGAGGGGGGAAGAACAAATGGGGACCTGGCACAGCGGGGGGAAATTTGAAACTTTGGAAGCATCCTTTATGCAAAGAATTTCACTGTGGCAATAAAGTATTCAATACAATGTTGTGGGTAAAATATGAATAGATAATGACTTTACAGCGGGTAAGTTGAAATTTGAGTTAACTAGACACGGTCAAAATGGTTTTGTGAAGGGAAACCGTTACAAAGCAGCCTCCTCAGTCACTATCTCAAACTGGCAGCAATAAAATTAAGGAAAAAATTAAACCAGCCTTTAACTCACCAAAGTCTTCACTCGGTCAACAATGCACCTTCTTTTGAGCTTGAGTTTAGTTTACTGTTGCGCGTGTACAATACATGATTACAATCAAGCCAACCAGTGTCTAGAGCATGCTGACGCCTGATATTAAGCAGCCAATTGGAGGCTATGGGATCTGAAAATTACCAGATTGACTGGTTGAACTATTCCAATGCAAACTGTTGTCCTTGAGTCATCTCCCAAGAGGAAGAAGGGATTTTCCCTTTCCAAACATGCTTAGGAACTACACCTTAATGCTATTTTCAACAACATCAAGCGCGTAATCAATGAGGACATTATTGAAGGGATGGAGTTGAAAGCCAAAGTTGTTCGCAGATAAAGTTTAAAGCTTATGTATGGTGGTGGAACATTTAAATTACAGGCCATAAAACCCCATGAATATAGTGGAATATAGCGAACCCAGTGGACAAGAGTTAATTTCCATTCACATAACTTCATTAAACATCAATCTGGATTACAAAGATACTGTCAATTATGGTATCCATGAAAACATGAAATTGTCCTAAGACAATTAATTCCCAGAGCATACACGTCTTGGTGAAAGAGTTAAATCTAATGTAGTTCACAAAATGGAGACTGTGCTGTTGTTCTGATGTAGTTTTATAAAATGTAATCTTGCTGTACAAGTATGTACAAAGGGAAGTATTTGTTCTAACCCAAAGCTCTCTCAAAGTATTCTAATGTTCTTTCGAGTTGTCACTCATCCACGTTCTGCCCCTTATCACACATGATATCTTTTCTGTTCAAGGCCATTGCCTAACCAGATGTAAATCAAGCAACCATGTACAGTACTCCTTTGTTCTTCTGTTCCCAGGGTTACCCAAGCCTTATGTATTATAAAAGGTAGTATGTGCCTTTTTAAGAAGTTTATGTTCTTTTCCTTTGATCTTTGCTAATGCTAATTTGCTAATTGTTCACTGCCTGCTGCACCTGCAGCAGGTGCAGCAGACAGTGAAGAAAGCGAATGGTATGTTAGCATTCATAGCAAAAGGATTTGAGTATACGAGCAGGGAGGTTCTCCTGCAGTTGTACAGACCCTTAGCAAGACCACACCTGGAGTATTGCATACAGTTTTGGTCTCCTAATCTGAGGAAAGACATTCTTGCTATAGAGGGAGTACAGATAAGGTTCCCCAGACTGATTCCTGGGATGGCAGGACTTTCATATGAAGAAAGACTGGATAGTCTCAGCTTGTACTCACTAGAATTTAGAAGATTGAGGGGGGGATCTTATAGAAACTTACAAAATTCTTAAGGGGTTGGACAGGCTAGATGCAGGAAGCTTGTTCCCGATGTTGGGGAAGTCCAGAACAAGGGGTCACAGTTTAAGGATAAGGGGGAAGTCTTTTAGGACCGAGATGAGAAAAAAAAAATCACACAGAGAGTGGTGCCACAGAAAGAAGTTGAGGCCAGTTCATTGGCTATATTTAAGAGGGAGTTAGATGTGGCCCTTGTGGCTAAAGGGATTAGGGGGTATGGAGAGAAGGCAGGTACAGGATACTGAGTTGGATGATCAGCCATAATCATATTGAATGGCGGTGCAGGCTCGAAGGGCTGAATGGACTACTCCTGCACCAATTTTCTATGTTTCTATGTTCCTATTAGCAATCTATGAAAATTAACTGTTTATTCTTTGTTTTTAACTTTCAACAGATGAAAGATACAAAAATACAGTTTGTTTGGTCTTCTCGGTATTTTAAGTTTATTTTCTTCCTATTTCTTACCTTTTGAATTCAGTTCAAGAACGATCTGATTTCCACATTGGCCACGCAGAACACAGATTGGGACAATTGGGAATATTTTTTAATTGTTTTTTTTTCTTAATAATGATCCTTTTTTAAAAATATTTTAAAGGGTCTGCTTTGTAAGTAGTTAAGGAGTGATCTTACATCCCTCCCCACCTGTAAATTTCTTGATCAGTTGAGTGGATGAGTAGGTCACTAAAGAGTTTAAGTAAAGCCTTGACCGAGACTGAACAGGAATAGGTAAAGGAATTCCTAGCCATTCTGACGGTTCAGAACAGCAAGCTAGAGAGACAGGGTTAACGCCTTTTGAACTGATAACAGGCAAGCTTTGAACATACCAGATGTGCCTATTTGATATGAGGGTGATGCAATGCTACAAGCCCCCTGGTGAGCTACTAGAATGAGGAAGTTAGTTTTGACCAACAGGCCCTCAGCGATTAACTAATTATGTACGCACAGCAATTAACCTGAATCTTGTCAGTTTTTGCATTCACAGGTATTGGAGACACAGAAACCACTACCACGTTGAGCGGTGGAAGGGGCCCCTCCAGTACTACTGACCACAGTAGTGAAGGTTGAAGATCATCCTAGTTTTGACATACCTAATCGATTGTAAAAGGATTAGTATCCTGAGAAAGGACAATAAAATTAATGACTCTCCTCCGTGTTCTTGGAATGGCCCAGATGACCTGGACTAATACCTTTTTGTCTCTGAGTTATGAGTTTGCTCGCAGGGAGAATGGCAGTAACTGTTGGGCATGCACTTATTTTCCCCACAACAGCAGGGGAGGCGTACCACTAGTGCCAATACCCTTAAACCAGACTGAAAGCCAATGGCCCTACTCAGTTTTCACAACATCACGGCGTCTAGCAGTTGCCAAGTAATCTCGCAAGCATATGGGAATGTGACCAACAAGCACAGGGAACCCAAGTATAACAATTTTAAAGGATGGTACACACCCCCGTTTGAAACTAGGGTATGGAAAATATCCCTGTTGAGTATATCAAGCAATCCCCATATACCAATAAATATCTCATGTCATGCAACAATAAAGAGAAAGAGATATATTTGGGAAACAGCTCAAGCACCACAATCTCTCCTCGGAGACCACCATGAACGACCTTTGGAGAGGGTGTTGCTATCTAGCCTAAGTGGTTCCTTACATGAGAATGGTCCAGGATCTTGCAGAGGTAGCTAAAACCGTGTGTGCTTGGCGGTATCTCGGTAGCACAGAGATTTTGGATGATCGCTTTCCCCATGTAACAACTAAGTCAGCTTGGGAGTTGCTTCTACCGTGGAATCACAAGCAAATGCAACTGTCAAAGCCCTAGCAGATGAAAAGACAGCCATAATGTCTCTTTCAACAGAGATGGTTGCCATGGAATGGCTATGGAATATCGTATGGCATTTGAGTTTATGTTGGCAGAAAAAGAGGGCTCCTGTGCCATAATAGAACGAGTGTTGCACCTATATGCCCGATGACTCCTCTAATATCGCTAATATCACTTGCTACCCATGTTTCCTAAGAGATTGAAAAGATCCCTAAGGTTGGCAGTGGATACGGTGAGATAAATAGGAACAGGAAGCCATACCGTTGGTTTGATAGACTTTGGGGTACTGTGATACATTATGTTTCTACCATTCTGCTTATCATTGCGCTCATTTTATTATTAAACTAGACTAAGTGAGACGCGTTGTGTCCCCATTGTCACATGGGGAAGGCTTGTCCCCCAACGCAATGTTCCACCACTCACCCATAGCCCCCAACTGCGCAAGCACGGCTGACGGGTTCACATTGTTATGCCCCTGATCCCCCTCCTCCCATCACCTCCCCCCACTACACCCCTTGCACTTTACCCCCCCTCCCATGCACTCCATCCCCGCTTAACCAACCCACCCCCCCCCCCCCCCCCCATCCACTCTCAGCAGCTCTCCGACAGCGCAGCCATTCCTGCCCATTGGGTTCCCATTGTGACATAGAACACGCAGGTATTACTGCGAAGTTGGAGCTGATGGGCACGGCATGTGGAAAAGGAATTTATTAAAGGTTAAAATGTGAATAACATTTAAAATATAACAACACTTTAAACGTTAAAGATTACATTTTTTCCGTTCAGTTCATTCTTGTTGCATCTCTTGTTGCGTTCTGCTGCTCACTGCATCTTGATGTCTCTTTGCTGTTGATGAAATAAAAGACACACAATTCTAATACAGAGAAATTATTGAGTGGTCAAACTTTAACGTGAAGAAAACCTGAGAATTTACCTCAGAAGTCATCGTTCAACTAGGTACGCATTTATTGACAACATTCTTGGTCGATGTTTCATCCTTCAGGAAAACTTTAACATTTTCCTTCACCTTTCGTCGGCTAAGAGCCACATACAGTTGTCCATTCTGAAATACCGGTTTCTCGAGATATATCAACACTCTCTCCATGGTTTGTCCTTGGGCTTTATGGATCGGGAATTGGACCCGTTGAAGGGGAATGTCTTTGTCAAATTGAGAATTATCCTGGATATTGGAATAATACTGGATAATTGGAATGAGAACAATGTCATCTTTGAAGACTCCCATATTGATTCTTGCAACGATCAGATTATTGTGTAGCTCTTCCAAAATCATCCTTGTTCCATTGCATATCTTTGGGGGTTCCAGGTTTTTCATTATCATGATCGGAGATCCTTTTTTTAACTCCAATTTGTGTGGTGGTAATCCAAGATGTCGAGTGAATCGAGGACTTCTGTTGGAAGTGAGTAACAATAGTTCCCTCAGTGAAAGAAAAGTACAACTTAATGATTCCAGGGAAGCATCTGATACATGTAGAATTGATGCTTCTCATTGTATCGTTGTGTGGAACCAAGATACAATTGTCAGAATAATTCTGCAGGATTGTCAAATGCAGGATAGATGAAATCAATACAATCCTCCAGTGTTTTTGCTGATGGAATCATGCCTTCTGGCATTTCAATTTCATCGTCTTCATTCTTTAAAATCTCGTCTTTCCCAACTTTCAACAAAAAATGAGAATAGTCGCCTTCTCCCCCTCTCAATCGCATATTCGTCTGCAATTGAAACTTGGTGAAGTCTCCACAAGTAGGATTCCTTGATGCCAGCAGGAGAGGAGGGGAGCAGTTGCACTGATGTTGATGTCGAGCCCGAGACCCGTCCCCTGTCCACGGCGGCCGCGGGATTTAAATTGGAAGAATATGCTTCTGGAGCCCCTCCAGGATTAGAGGCCCTGAAGCTTAAGTTTCGTTAGGTTCATAGTAGCCCCATGCCTGTGACTAGTGGTGTGCCTCAGGGTTCGGTGCTGGGCCCGTTACTGTTTGTCATCTATATTAATGATTTGGATGAGAACATAGACGGCAAGATTAGCATGATTGCTAATGACACAAAGTGGGTAGTTTTGCGGGTAGTTGGTGAAATGGTTGTGAAATATTGCCGCAGAATCTTGATCGATTTGCCAGTTGGGCTGAGGAATGGTTGATGGAATTTAATGCAGAGAAATGTGAGGGGTTGCATTTTGGGAATTCTAACATGGGCAGGACCTACACAGTGAATATAGGCCTCTGAGGAGTGTTGTAGAGTAGAGGGATCTAGGAGTGCAGGTGCATGGTTCCTTGAAGATAGACTCACAGGTAGATAGGGTGGTCGAAAAGACTATTGCCACATTGGCCTTCATTAGTCAGAGTATTGATTATTGAAGTTGGGAGGTCATGTTGCAGTTATATAAGATGTTGGTGAGACCCCATTTAGAGAATTGTGTTCAGTTTTGAGCACCATGTTATAGGAAAGATGTCAAGCTGGAAAGGGTACAGAGAAGATTTCCGAGGATGTGCCTGGGTTTGAGCTGGAGGGAGAGGTTGAGTAGGCTGGGATACAATTCCCAGCACAGGAGGATGAGGGGTGATTTTATAGAGCTGTATAAAATCATCAGGTAGATGCACAGAGTCAATTCCCAGATTAGGTGAATCGAGAACCAGAGGACTTATCTTCAAGGTGAAGGGGAAAAGATTCATTAAGAATCTGAGGGGTAAATTTTTCACACAAAAGATGGTGGGTGTATGGGACAAGCTGCCAGAGGAGGTAGTTGAAGCATGGACTATCCCATCATGTAAGAAACAGTTAAGACAGGTACAAGGATAGGATAGGTTTGGAGGGATATGGACCAAGCTCGGGCAGGTGGGACTAATGTAGCTGGGAGATGTTGGTCGGTGTGGGCATGTTGGGCCGAAGGGCCTGTGTCCACACTGTATTACTCTATCACTCTTTTGCTGTGCTGCCCAATGTCAATATACAATAGGTGCAGGAGTAGGCCATTCGAGCCCTTTGAGCCAGCAATGTGATCATGGCTGATCATCCCCAATCAGTACCCCGTTCCTGCCTTTTCCCCAATATCCCCTGCCTGCGCTATCTTTAAGAGCCCTATCTAGCTCTCTCTTGAAAGTATCCAGAGAACCGGCCTCCACCACCCTCGGAGGCAGAGAATTCCACAACACACAACACACAACACTCTGTGTGAAATAGTGTTTCACACAGTTTCAACCTCTTTATATATCAACCCTCATATTCTTTTGCCATCTCCTGCTTTGATTATTTAATGTAGCTGGGAGATGTTGGTCGATATGGGCAAGTTGGGCCGAAGGGCCTGTTTCCAAACTCTATCACTCTATAGCTCTGCCGCCCTATGTCAACCTTCTTTATAAATCAACCCTCGTATTCTTTGGCCATCTCCAGGTTTGATTATTTCCTACTAAAAGGCCTTCCACTCATACAGCTCTACCATCCATATCCCCATCTCCAACCCTTTCCGCTTTCCACAGAGACCATTCCCTCTGCAACTCCCTGGTCAACTCCCCAGGTACTTTCCCCTGCAACCGCAGGAGATGCAACACCTGTCACTAGACCTTCCCCCACGACTCCGTCCAAGGACCCAAACAGTGTTTCCAGGTGAGGCAGAGGTTCACTTGCACCTCCTCCAACCTCATCTACTGTATCCACTGTTCCACGTGTGGACTCCTGTATATCGGCGAGACCAGGCACAGGCTTGGCGATCGTTTTGCTGAACACCTCTGCAATGTCTGCCTTAATCTACCTAATCCCCCGGTTGCTCAACACTTTAACTCCCCCTCCCATTTCCACACTGACCTTTCTGTCCTGGGCCTCCTCCATTGTCAGAGTGAGGCCCAGCGCAAATTGGAGGAACAGCACCTCATATTTCACTTGAGCATCTTACACCCCAGAAGTATAAACATTAACTTCTCTAACTTCAAGTAACCCTTGCTTTCCCCCTCTCTCCATCCATTCCCTTCCCAGATCTCCCTCCAGCCTTACTGTCTCCGACTATCAGTATCTAGGGGACGCTGCACTGACAGCAGCCTCTGCCTGCAGCCCGTTTGTTTTTACATCTTTTTTTTTAATTTTTAGTCCGTTAAAAGTCGGTCTTGGGGGGAAACTTTGACTTTTATATGTGGGGGAGGGGGGCAGGGTAAGGGGGAAACTGTTTCTCAGTCACTTCCTGGCGGGGACGCGACTATTTCTCCGAGTCGCGTCCTCGCCCCCCACCTCGCGGCCTACCTCCTGGATCCGAGCGACCTTTCCTGCCGGGGACCGGGAACCGGACCAGAGCTGCAACAGCGGCGGCATTGGAGTCACCGCAGAGCGGGCGATACCTACTTGGATCGCCATTGGAGCTCCGGAGCTTTGGGCCGCTGCTCCAACATCGTGGAGCTCTGGTTGGGAGAGCTTCCAACGCGGGCGGCGCTGAACTCCATGGAGGGCCTCCAGCGTTGTGTCTCCACTCGGCGCGGCCTGCGGACTTTGGGAGCCGCGGACTCCGGTAGGAAGTGGCCGACTCGAGGACCAGGCCGCTGAGGACGTCCCACAACCCCGACGTCGGACTTGCATCACCCCGCCGAGCGGGCCTGAACATCGGGCCGCCCGTAGCGGCGGCTGTGGAGGGCTCGGGGAGGCCCTGACCACGGGTGAACAGTGGGGAACATCAGGGGAAGAGACTGACTTTGGTGCCTTCTCTCACAGCAGGAAACTTTGATCCTGCTGTGAGGGGATGTTTTATGTTTTATGTTGAATTTCTACTCCATGTTGTGTTCTTTATTTTTTACTGTATGGCTGTATGGTGGTTTCAAGCCACGGTTGCCTGGCCAGATGCAATTAAATTTAAAGTGGCACTTTCTTCCCAATAACCCTCTCTGTCTTAACCCCTCCCTTCACCACCTCCAGTTTAAATTCCAGTTGGAATATTTTGGAGGACCAAGTAACCAAGAACCAAGACTACATTTTATCTCTGTTTGCTTTGTTGTTGCCTTTTCCCAACTAATAATAATCTATTCTACATTCTCCTTGTTTGTCCTGTTTTCACACTTTACACTTCCTTATCTATGCACAGCCCACTTCCCTGACATCAGTCGAAAGAAGGGTCTTGACCCGAAAGGTCACCAATTCCTTCTCTTCAGAGAGGCTGCCTGTCCCGCTGAGTTACTCCAGCATTTTATGTCTATCTTCGATTTAAACAAACATCTGCAGTTCCTTATGTGTGTTTATGTAGGTGTGACTATGTGCATACAGTGAACTTCTTGTTTATTATATTGTTTACAGTGTTTCTGGGGTTTCATGAATTTGAATTTCATGCAAACACAATATTACATTGCTATTTGCCTTTGTTGCTCTCGCTTTCCCAACCAAGCCCACATTTACTGGAAACCACGAGGTTATGTCCAATAAACGTCACAGTTTTATACGCTTGGAAACCCCATGACTTCCAAGCAGATCATGATCAGTTTCCTCTAAACCTAATGTCCTACAGATCCACTCTAGCTGTAAGAGGTATGTCAGTGTCTAATTTAAACCTGACTATTGCACTCTCTTTACCTTCACACGGCGCGGTGGCGCAGCAGAAGAGTTGCTGCCTTACATTGCTCACAGCGTCAGAGACCCAAGCTCGATCCCGACCACTGGTGCTGTCTGTATGGCATTTTCCCTGGAGAAAACCCAAGCAGGTCACGGGGAGAACGTACAAACGCCGTACAAACTCCGAACAGACAGCAACCTTAGTCAGGATCGAACCCAGGTCTCTAGTGCTGTAGGTCAGCAACTCTACCACTGTGCCACTGTTCAGCCCTGGATAGGAAGAATGTATTGGCAAATTGAAAACGACAGGGATGATTTCATTGATTGATTTGCTGGGATAAAGTTGTAGCTGGAAGTTAATTGGTTTTAATACAGGCAAATGTAAGGAATGTAGAATGGCAAGGATCAGTTGACGTTGGCTTCCTCCTCTTCACGATGCTTGGCTGAATTCTGCACTTTCTGAACTATCCATGAAATTCAAGGGAATGAAACCAAGGAGTTTCTTGCCCTCCTCCCCTCTCCCATCAGGCAAAAGGTACAGAAGCATGAAAACGCACAGCTCCAGCTTCAGGGATAGTTTTTTCCCAGTTGTTATCAGGCAAATGAATCATCCTACCACAATCAGAGAACAGTCCTAAACTACTATCTACCTCATTGGTGACCCTCGGACTATCTTTGATCGGACTTTGCTGGCTTTACCTTGCACTAAACGTTATTCGCTTACCATGCATCTATACACAGTAAACGGCTTGACTGTAATCGTGTATTGTCTTTCCGCTGAGTGGATAGCACGCAACAAAAGCTTTTCACGGTACCTCTGTACACAATAATAATAAACTAAACTGTAAAGTGTGATTTCCAAACATATCTCTCCGTTGCCCCGTGGGTGCGGGTTGTAGTCGAGGGATGTTGATGGGAATGTGGAAAGGATAAACATAGAAATGCATAACTTAGGGAAAGGCACTTCAGCTCAGAATACCCGTGCTGCAAATGATGCCGTTACACTAATAGCCATAATCGTACAGCAAGGATAGAGGCAATTTGGCCCAACCCATCCATGCTGACCAATGTACCCCATCTACATTTGTAATAGTGTGTGTATGTGTGTGTATGTGTATAAACTAAATTATAGATTGGAGATGTATATATGTGTGCGCGTGTGTGTCTGTGTGTGTGCGTGTGGGTGAGTGTGAGTGTGTGCGTGCGTGCGTGTGCGTGCGTGTGTGTGTATGTGTGTGTGTGTGTGTGTGTATCTGTGAGAATATGTATATATGCACCCACATTATATATTGTTTACAGAGTACTATGTGCGAGTATTCTTTTTATTTTGCATTTTTGTATATCTTTATTTATTAGAGGTACCTTAAGTTACATCAGTGTACATCCCTTATATTATATTACAGTCATTGTACCCCTTAATTTTTTTAAGGCTTTAGAAAAGAGAGATAAATAACAGCAAAGAAAGTAGAAGAATGAAAAAGAGATGTGAAAGTGAAAAAGCGTGACAGAGGGGAAGGAAACCCTTAAAGAGTTAGAGACCAGAGATTAAGAGATAGACCCTGGAGAGGAAAAAAAAAAGAAAAAGGGAAAGATAGAGAAAGAAAGAAGAAAAGCCAGTTACTTTATTATAAACATCTCGCAAAAGGAATCTACCAACTCGACAGTTTTTCTTCCCCCTTTACCAAGACCCGACACCGGTACTTTTTTGAGGTATTCTTGCACCTTATCCTTGTAATAGATTTATAAATTCAGACCACGTCATAGAAACAGTCTGATTTTCCTGCTAGTCGGAGTCTCATATCTTCCAAGTGTAGTGTTTCGAACATAGTTGAAATCCACAATTAACTGTTGGTATAGGAGAACTTTTACAGAATTTTAAGATTAGCTTTTTTCCAGTTATTATGCCATATTCAAATAGAGTCTTTTGAAACACATTTAATAGTAAGATTAAACGAGAACTTACCAAGTTTGAAGGTTGATCTGTATTTTACGAGGAGTCGCGGTGAGGGACTCCTCGTGAAGACCCCGCCAGCACGCATGCGCGGCATCCTTCAAGGCAGCGGTGTGGAATCACAGAACGCACCATGACTAAAAATAGTAAGATGAAGAACGCAGAACTTCCTAGTTGATCCTATGATAGAGGGTGGGAGCGGGGGGCACGAAATCCCTCGTAAAATACAGATCAACCTTCAAACTTGGTAAGTTCTCATTTAATCTTACTATTTTACTTCGGAGTCACGTGAGTGACCGTGAAGATTTCAAAGCTCTGTGATTTCACGCCCTGGACAACGTCCATGCTTATCACACTGCCGCCATTCTGATGGAGCAAGGCTTAATGCAGTTCAGTCGAAACTGGCTAAAAAAGCAACACAATTTATTAATCAAATAAACAACAAATAACCCCTAATTTGGGGACAGACATTCACTGAGCGGTTCCCAGCACAGCTTCTGCGAATGTCGCAGGGGCGACCAGTGGCTTATTGTAGAACCGTTGAAAGGTTTCCTCACTGGCCCAGCCCGCGGTGGCGAGGATGTGGTCCATGGGCACCTCCATGGCCCTCGCCGCTGATGTGGATGCAGCCCTAGTGGAATGAGACTTAAAAATGTCAGTAGCAACTCCTGCTGCATCCAGCACCACCCTGAGCCACCTGGCGATAGTCTGTACAGTCACCCGATGATGTGGAGGTTTGTGGCTGATGAGGAGCCCCTGTTCCTTCATCCTGATGGCTCCTGTAATCCCGATGTAGTGGTGGAGATGGGTGACTATGCAGAGAGTGGCATCTACAGGGTATGCCTAAAATTCCAACTGTAGCCCATGCGCCCCTGGCCTGTGCTGCTTCAATAAATCTTGGACAAAGACATTTATTTGACCAGGGGTGGCCACCATGCTGTCCAGGCGCAGTTTTTGTAACGTCTGGACTCGTTGGGCTGTAGTCAGTGCCAGCAGCATCACCACCTTGAGGGTGAGCTGTTTCAGTGGTAGCTCATTCATTGGAGCCCAGCTCCTCAGTAGGGTCAGCACGATCCCCACATCCTACGTGAAAGTATATCTGGGTCGCGGAGGGTTGGTGTTGAACACTCCCCTCATGAGTTTAGACACCAGGTGGTTGGAGCCTATACCTATATCCAGGTATGAGGACAGCGCACTCCTGGCGCTGTTGATGGCACTGTAGCTAAGGCCAGCATCGAAATGGAGGCCAGCTAGGAATTCCAGGACATCAGGTATCGTCGCTGTGTTGGACGTCTTGTTGGTACGAGCACAGAATGCCTCCCACTTTCTGATTTGCGTGAGGTACTGTTTCCGAGTTGATTCTCGGCATGATGCGGAGATGAGTTCCATGGGTCGTGGTGAGATGCCCGCCTGGATGAGTGGTCTTTTCAGAACCTGCAGGCCAACAAGTTTAGGTGACCATGGCAAGGATGACTATCCCCCTTAATGGGGTGAGTAATCAATTTGGGGTGTTTCCCAATCGACATCCATGGTTGTTTTAAAATTTTAACGACCATCGGGTACCATGGTTGTGTAGGCCAGTCGGGAATGATCAATATGCCAGTTGCAGAATCCAATTTAATATTCTGCAATACCCGACTGATGAGGCAAAATGGGAGAAATGCGTAGCAAAACCATTTCCCCCAATGGATAGAAAACGCATCCATTGCTATTGCCCTAGGGTCTAGTTCCCAAGACACATACGTTGGTATCTGATGGTTCAACCTGGACGCAAAAAGGTCAATATCTGGTGTCCCATAGTGAGCTATAATGTCTCCAAAAATTTGGGGGTTCAACATCCACTCGATGTTGTCATTGAATACTCGTGACCTGATGTCCGCCACTGTATTAAGCTTCCCTGGCAAATAGGTCGCTGTAATCCAAATATTCCTTTCACTGCACCAGTGCCAAATTGTGTTTGCCAATTCATCACAAGATAGCGACCTGATACCACCCATATGATTGATGTAAGCCACCACTGTAGTGTTATCTATTTGGAGGAGGACATGTAAATTCCGTGAGTTACTACAGTAAGCCCGCAGTCCATGAAATGCCCCCAGCATTTCTATATAATTTATCCCATGTGACTCCAGGAAGGTAAACTCACGTGAATTCCATCTACCACCACAACTGGACATCGTATCAGTTGCTCCCCAGCCTTGTGCGCTTGCGTCAGTTTGTAGCACAACGTCTGGGTTGCTGACTATGATGGGTCTATGACACTCACTAATATTGTCAACCCACCATAGTAGCTCGGTTCTAACCTTTGGTGGTAACCGAATTGGCCGATCAAAGTGCCTAGCATTTGCTTTTAATGCTGTGATCTTTGTTCTTTGTAAATTTCGGTAGTGTAGTGGTCCGAATTGTGCAGCTGGGAATGTAGCTACCAATTTCCCTATTATTTTTGCCGTTTGCCGAATGGTCGGCACCCTGGCGCAAGCAAGACTGTGGCACTCTTCTTTTATAGCAGTAGCTTTATTGGTTGGGATGGCAATCTTCATTAAGTTGGTGTCTAGAGTGAACCCCAAATAGTCCATAACCCGTACCCGGTGCAATTTTGACTTGTCTGGATGGATTACAAATCCCAGCTTCTCAAAGAGAGCCTTAGTTGCAGCCACTGCCCGTGTAGCCACTTGGAGGGTCTGACCCACTATGAGGATATCATCCAAATATGCCATAACCATATAATTCTGTTGTCAGGAAGAGCCAATATAGGTTTTACTAATTTAGTAAACAGTCTAGGGGCTGTGGTGATCCCATTGGGCAATGCCTTGTATTCCCATAATTGATCCTTCCAGACAAACTTCAGAAATTTCCTGTTTGCCTCAGAAATGGGCACCATATAGTATGCATCTTTTAAATCGATGCATGCCATAAAATACCCTGGGTAAACCATCTGTTTGGCTGTTTCAAAAGTATCCATTTTGAAGTGGGTATATTGTACAAAAGTGTTCAGCTCAGTTAAGTCTATTATAATCCGACATCCCCCATCTTTTTTAATTCTGGTGAAAATGTTGGACACAAACTCAATGGGTTCATGCGTTGTTTTGCCAATTACCCCTTTTGCTGCTAGCCGTATAATTTCAGCATGTCCTGCCTCCACCTCTTTTTGGGATAGTGTAAACTTCCTATGAGGCGAATGCTGGGTAGGGGGATTTACACCACCAATAAATTCTATAACATAGCCTTGAACACTTTGTAAAATAAACTCATCTGTGGTGACAGTGTTCCATATTTCCAAAAAAGCCCGCAATCGCCCACCAATTTGTGCAGGAGGGGATGCTACGGCGTGAGAGGAACCAGGCCCCCTTACCTCCATGGTTAGCGACGGTTCCTTACGTATGGCGTTTTGGGAGGACGTTGTGGAGGTTGACGGGATGGCGGCCGCATCTTCCATGCAGGCCGCTGTTGGCCTTGCCCTAAAAAAGGTCGTTGTGTTTGGGGAAGTGGAGGTGGATAGGTCCTTTGTGTCCTGTCCGGCAGTCGTGGTTTCCAGGTTGTGTTTGGCTGTTGCCGGTATGGGTGAAGTCTGGCCGTAGGAGGTTTCATGAGGCCAGCTGTTTTGGCCTCCTCGTCCAGTTCCTTCACTTGTTTGGACAGGTCTCCAAACAATTGATGAGGCGGTGGAGCGGTTGATGGACGGCACAACCCCGCGAATTTGGGGTTGAGTGTGGGCTTAATGGAGCTCTTACGCAGGCAGTTTATCTCATACTGGGCATTGCATAGGAGTGCCAGTGCATCTTGTTCACTGGACACATTATCCCCGTCCAGGGTCCTAGCAAACGCCGTTATGCCCGTGGAGAGAACCTTTAAGATAGGCTGGAGGCGGACATCCTGCCGTACTCAAGTGTCCCCAGATCTGGGCATTAACCAAGGGCACACTGAGGTTGATGCAGTTCTCGGGCGGTTTGATTTTCTCCATGGTATCATTGAGAACCTGACTCTGGAGTTGGTGAGTAGTCAGGTAATCAATGGTGCCCGCCAGTTTGTGGTGCAGGGGTTCCCCTGTTTGTGTAGTAGCGGCAAACCTGCCCACCACGTCCAGCATATCCTCCTCATGCTCTGGCTCAGCGGTCACTGGCTGTCCCGGGTCGTCTTCAAACACAGCGGCTGGGCAACTGCTAGCACTTCAGGCTGGTGACGACGAGATGCTGAGCGGGCTCCTTGCACGGCTTGTGGATGCCCGTGAGTCCCGTTCTTCCCGTTCCCGGTCCTGCTGGAGGAGTTGCTCCACTAAGAGCTCCAACCGCTCTATGCAACCGTCCCTGCTATGCGCAGCGGACAAGCCGACTTCCCCAGGCCCTGCGAAATCACTGGGGCTTCCACCATCGGACCACACCTCCGTAAGGTGCTGTCTAGGGTCCAATGGCAGGTTGTCGTGACCTACCGCCCGAGTAGGCTCATACGACTCCCGCACGGACTCTCCGCTAGTCTGTCTTCTTCCAGACTGTGGCGGCCCACCTGTCTGATACGAAGGCAGGTGAGTTGGATCGGCGCAGGCCCCCGGAACCTAGATCCCCGGAGTCCCTGCAGGCTTACCTCCACAATCGCCCAATTTTTGGCGTGGAGGCGCATGGTCGGCCGCTCCCAGAGCTGAGCTGACCGACCGTCTACTGCTGCCACCTCCGCCCTTGACCGCAGCCTGACGGGGTGTTTTGTCGGCGGCACCTGCTCCTGCAGGCCTGCTCGACGCAGCAGCAGCACTGCCAGACTGCACTACGGCAGATCTCCCTGGCAGTGGTACGTGGTGGTGCACAGCTGTAGGGCTCCCCTGCAGTGCAGCTGTCCCCCAGCCCAGCCCCCTCGGGTCTACTGGAACTTGGGGTGGGGTCGCTTGCGATGAGCGAAGCCCCTTGGCACGTACCTGTTTCCCCCCTCTTTTCTTGGGGGAAGTGGGCTCGAAGTCTGGATCCGTTGCATCCAGCTCCGGGGCGGTAAACCACTCAGGTGATGAGTCGGGCGCTAAAGTAGCGGGAGCGCCCGACTTCCGCATTCTTGCCCCCACATGTCTCGAAGCTACCGGTGGTGCTTGCAGCTCCGGGAACAAGGGCCGTTGGCTGGTCGATGCAGCTCGGCTCCTTGACAGCGTCGCCTTCCTCTTGCCCTTGTCCATCCTGTGGAGTAAAGGTAAGCACTTACCTGCCGGCCTTTATGAAGGAACCGGAGGAGAGAGCGCACTTCCCCCCCCCCAGCTCTTTCCCATTGTATAAATGCGTTATCTATAGTTGAAGGTTTAAATCAGGGGTTTTTACCGATAGGAGATAAGAGAGATACATTTCTTAATTTTAAATTGTGTTTTATTTGTTTCCAAATTCTAATTGTGCTGTATATAATTGGATTATTGTTGTAATTTATATTATTCATCGATATTGGAGAGAGAAGGATTGCTCCAATATTATAAGGAGAGCAATCCTCTTTCTCCATAATCGTCCAATCCGGTTGCTGGGGAGAGTTATCCAGCAATTTGATCATGTTTCTGATATTTACAGACCAGTAGTAATACATAAAGCTGGGGAGTGCTAATCCCCCTACTACTTTGGGTTTATTCAGATGAACTCTTTGTATTCTGTGGGATTTATAATCCCAAATAAAATAGTAAGATTAAATGAGAACTTACCAGTTTGAAGTTTGATCTTTATTTTATGAGGAGTTACGATGAGGGATTACGTGAAGACCCCGCCAGCACGCATGCGCGACATTCTTCAAAGCAGTGGTGTGAAATCACAGATACCAGAGTAGACTAATATAGTAAGATAAGAGAGAACTTCCATACCAGTTGAACTTTATAATAGAGGGTTTTGGGAGCGGAGGGCACGTAATCCCTCATCGTAACTCCTCATAAAATAAAGATCAAACTTCAAACTGATAAGTTCTCATTTAATCTTACTATTTTACTTCGGAGTCACGTGAGTGACTACGTGAAGATTTCAAAGCTCTGTGATTTCATGCCCTGGAACGAGGCCATGCTCACACACTGCCATTCTGGGAAGGAGGATGAACGTATTTGTCACACGACACTGTGCTAAAAAACAATAAAGGTATTATTCATACCTAAAATAATATGCCCCACATTGGGTAATTTATTTTACAGACCTTAATTTTTCCCTGCAAACGTCTCAGGATCGGCCACGGGTTTATTATAAAGCATTGAATGCGTTCATTGCTCCACCCCGCTGTGGCAAGGATGTGGTCCATAGGAACTCCCATCATCCTAGCGTCCGATGTAGATGCAGCCCTGTTGGAGTGAGATTTGAAACATTAGTATCCACCACTGCACGTAATACCACCCTAACCATCTGGATATGGTTTGCACTGTGACCTTAGGTGAGGGCATTTATGGCTAATGAGAAAGCTCTCTCCGTGCCCATAAGTGTCTTGGTGACTATATATTGTAAAATATGTGTCACTATGCAGGGCCGACTATCTGCAGGATAGGCCAGAACTCAAATATTGGCCAGAGGAACCGGGTCAGTCTTGTTTAAGTACCCCTGTATGTAGCAGGTTATCTGCCATTTGTGACAGACATGACGTCCTATACTAGCTTGTGTAAGGACTGGACCCGTTGTGCTGATCCAAGTGCCATAATCATTCCCATCTAGGATATCCCATCTAGTTTGTCCAGAGTGAGCCCCGATATTGGTGTCCATCCTCGTAACATAGTGTACTACCTATGTCCCATATATGGGTGTATCTGGGCCTGGGGAGATAGAGTACAATACCCCTCATTCGTTTAGGTACTAGTGGGTGTGATCCTATAGCCAGGTGATCACTCCCTCTGCCCAGATATTAGATAGGGCACTCCTTGCACAATAATGGCACTGTAACTCAATCCTTCATCGAAATGAAGGGTGGCCAGAACTCCAGCACTTCAGTGTTGGTGGCTGAGTCATATGTAGTGTTCGTCCTGGTGCAGAACACTTCCCATTTCCTGACATATGTCAGGTACTGTCTTCTCGTGGACTCCCTGCACGACGCTGAGATGGCATTGATCGTCCTGTCGGAGAGTCCGTATCCCAGAAATGGCCTGTTCAGAAACTGCAAATCAACAAGTTCATACAGTCATGGCACGGATACTTTCCCGCACGGGGTGTGTCAACCTCCTTGGCCGTTGTTGATCCAGATGCAGGGTTCTGAGACCATCTTTGTACTGTTGGGAACCATAGTACCCGTTGCGGCGTCTTGTTTAATTATTGTAAGACTCGCCTGATGAGGCAGAAGGGGAAAATGCATAGCAAAAACAAATCTGTAATGTATCCTAGGGATATAGAATGGGGTGATGCGGTTAGGATAATGTTGAGCATTTCTATCCACCAGTTTAATTCTGATTTACTTTCCCTGGTAGTTGCATAGGCCTATTGAAATGGCCTGCATGATTTTTGAGAGCTAAAATTTCCCTCTTCCAGGTTTTAATAATGGAGTGGTCCAATTGTGCTGCTGGGAACACAGCCACCAATTTCCCAATCACTCTTGCTCCTTGCCGAATGGATGGTTCCCTGATGCCAGTGAGGCTTTTGCATACTCCCATCAAATCTGTCACTTTGTTTGGTGGCAAGGTGATAGACATATGAACAGAGTCAATAGTGAACCCCAAATAATCCATGGTAGTGGAGGGTTCCAATTTTGATTTATCTGGATGTACGTTAAATCTCTGTGTTGTGGCTGATACCACCAATGTAGCCAGCTCCAATTTTCATCTACAATGAGAATATCATCAAGGTAAGCCATGACGATATGGTTATGTTTCTTTAAGTATGCTAAAGCTGGTTTTAATAAATTTGTAATAGCCTGGGTGCTGATGACAACCCATTGGATAAGGCATACTGCCATAGCTGTCCCATCCAGATAAATTTCAGGTATTTACGATGATCCTGTGTGTGACAAACGTGTCTATTTTGAAATGGGCATACTGAACGGAAGTATTTAGTTTGGTCAAATCTGTAATGATACGGCAACCACCATCTTTTTAGTTTTTTATAAATATATTTGATACAAACTCTTGAAATTCTCTGATTGTTTTCTCAATTCCCTTTTGTGTTTAGTCTTAACAGTTCAGCATGGCCTGCTGTTCTCTTTTTTTTTTGTGAAGTATGAACTTCCTGCTAGGCGTATGCTGAACTGGGACGATAGTTCGTATACAAATTCAATTTTGTAATTCTGAATACTTCCGAGTATGTAAAAGTTCAGAGGTAAAAGTGCAGCACACATGATGAAACAAGTGCAACCGTCCCCCAACTTTTGATGAATCGGACATGCAATGTTTTTTAAGACAACCAGACCCACCTACCTCCATTGTTACCGGTGTTGTGTGGGTTGTCTCCGCACTTGTTTCTTCTGGTATTGTGTTGCTGCGTTGTGGGGTTGGCGCATTTTCCATGAAGGCCGGGCTGGGCCATGGTCTGAAGGACCGCTGTGCAGGTGGGCCGGCCTTCGAGCTTTCACCACCAGATGGTCTTCCATAGCACCGATGTCTGGTGGGTGTGTAGGGGTGTTGCCGCTGTTGATAGTGGGTTTTAGAGGTGCTTGGCACCTTGATCAGGCCTATAGCCTTGGCTTCCTCATGCAGGTCTTTCACCTGCTTCGGGAGGTCCCCCAACAGCAATTTTGGCGCCTGTGTGCTACTTGTCTTGCATAATTCCACACTTCTTGATGATGCTCTTCCTGTAACTGTTAATCTCCACTGAGTATTACACAGTCTGCTAGAGCATCTAGTAACTCTTCAGGCAAATCAACCCCATCAGTTGTCCTGGTACTGCTGTGATTTTAGCAGCCAGCAGTTTCCTCTGGAGCTTCCCCTCCTGGCTCCTTATAGATGGGCTCCTGTTGCCCCAGATGGGGTCATAGACTGCTGGTACTTTAAGAGAATGGAGTTCTCTGGAGCAATGTACTTCCCAGCCATAAAGTTAATGGCTTGCTCTTGTAGCTGGTTTGTATCCATGTATTTTGTACTGGCTTGCAGCTTTGTATAGGCAGTCCTTCCTGAGTTGGTACAGCATGTGTTCCCACAATTCTTCTACTGCTCTCTCTTCTGGCACCCCTCACAGTTGACTTTTCAGCCATTGCCCCTTCTTCAGGGTCAGCCCAGCTCTGACCCCCTAATGCTCCCCTGCGAAGAGGGTGAGACATTTGGCAGTCCTTGAAAGGATGCTGCCGTGGGTCTGCGAGGAGACCCACTGTGACTCTGCCCCTGCATAAGCAGGTCACGCTGGTGCACTGCTCCCTATCCGCTCCTGCGGGAAAAGACGCCCGCCGTCGCTATCCGTGAACGGGGTGTCTTCAGGTCCGGACCCAGCCGAGTCAACGGACCTGTCCGACTTCCGGGTGGTTTTTGCCGCTGACCGCGGCTCACCTGTGGTCTGTAGCGGCGAGAAGCCGGGAGCTGCTGGCAGCACCTGCAGCTCTGGAGAGACGGCACGCTGCTGGCTGCTTCCACAGCAGCGGTATCAGCTGCTGCTCTCCCTTGCGCGACTCCATGGTGCTTCCTCCGTTCTGAAAAAGAAATCACACCGAGTCGCCACGCTCACCAGAAAAGGTAAGACTTACCTTCAGTAATTTTTCAAAACTTGCGCTGGAGGAGCGACGCTCCTCCCGACTGTCGCTTCCGCAATGCGTTCGACGATATGTCGCGCATGCGTGCTGGCGGGGTCTTCACGTAGTCACTCACGAGACTCCGAAGTAAAATTTGTGATATCTGAGTCCAGTTTTTTAAAAAACTTTTTGGGTAAATATATTGGAATAGATGGAACAGGTATACAATTTGTAGTAGAAAAATCATTTTAATGGAATTTATTCGGTCTATTAAGGACATCGGAAGCGTTTTACAAAATTTAATCAAGTTATATAGTTTCTTAAGTAGAGGGTTATAATTTTCATCAAACATCTTGATATCTTCTAGTAATTTCGATGCCCAAGTATTTAAATTTTTTCGTAGTTATTTTGAAGGGAAACTGTAAAAGATGCGTAGAGTCTTTCGGTTTTATTGACATGATTTCACTTTTATTCCAATTTATTCTATATCCTGAGAATGATCCGAAGTCCTCTATTAATTTTAAAATATTTGGTATAGTAATATGAGGTTTTGTGATGTACAATAGTACATCGTCAGTGTATAGTAATATTTTATTGTTGGAATATTTTGTTTTATATCCATGGATATTCGGATGAGTTCTAATTATTTCCGCTAGGGGTTCAATTATGAGGGCAAATAACAACGGTGATAATGAACATCCTTGTCTATTACCCCTTGACAAATGAAATTTCATAGATAAATTATTGTTAGTTAATATTCTGCCCGTTGGGTTATTGTATAGTAATTTAATCCATAGAATAAAATTCTCTCCCAGTTGCAATTCTTGCAATACCCTGACCATATATTCCCATTCAACCTGATCGAATGCTTTCTCTGCATCCAACGATATGATTGATAGACTATGTGTGAGTATATGAGTATATACACACACATTTTTTCTCGTTTATTATATTCTTTACAGTGTAATTTGAGCTGGACAGGACTTAAAGATAGCAGAGTCAGGGGATATGGGAGAAGGCAGGAATGTGGTTCTGATTGGGGATGATCAGCCATGATCACATTGAATGGCGGTGCTGGCCCAAATGGCCTACACCTGTACATATTGTTTATTATCTATTGTCTACATATTCTGTGGTGCTGCATACTCATAGCATCATCCTCACAGTTCACACTGCCACCCAGCTTTGTGTCATCTGCAAATTTGCTGATGTTACTTTGAATCCCTTCATCTAAATCATTGATATTGTAAATAGCTGCGGTCCCAGAACTGTGCCTTGCAGTATCCCATTAGTCACTGCCTGCCATTCTGAAAGGGACCCGTTAATTCCTACACTTTGTTTCCTGTCTGCCAACCAATTTTCTATCCATATCAGCACTCTAATCCCAATACCATGTGTCTTCATTTTGCTCACTAATCTCCTGTGTGGGACCTTATCAAATGCTTTCTGAAAGTCCAGGGTGAAAGTTAGTGTGCGAAAAGCAGTCGAGCCCTAGAGTATACAGTGTGGAAACAGGCCCTTAAGCCCAACTTGCCCACACCGGCCAACATGTCCCAGCTACACTAGTCCCACCTGCCTGTGCTTGGTCCATATCCCTGCAAAGCTGTCCATTCCATGTACCTGTCTAACCGTCTCTTAAATGATGGGATAGTCCCAGCCTCAACTACGTCCTCTGGCAGCTTGTTCCAAGTGCCCAGCATTCCACCACCCCTTTGTGTGAAAAAAATTCCTCTCAGATTCCTATTAGATCTATTCCCCTTCACCTTAAACCTATGTTATCAGTCGCCAGGTATTAGAAATGAACTCAGTGAGGCAAAACCAGGAGGTTCAACAAATTTTAGGATTAATGAGAATGGTTTTACATGATCATCTTTGAGGAGAAATGTTAGGGGTGAGAATCTAATTTGCTTGGATCTAGATTGTTAATGGCGCGGAGGCAATGTGTGAAGCATCAAATGCCTGCAATCAATAAACAGAACACTGGGACAAATCAATGGGTGCAGATATTGGTATACAAAAGAAAAACACCAAGTGATGGAGTAATTCAGCGTCTCTGAATGACTTCCTCCAGCACTTTGTTTTTTATGAGCATAATATTGAGGATGATTGCAAAGCTGGAGGTTAAGAGAGAGGCCCACATACTGATGATAAACATCACCTAAACACAGACCTGAGAGTGTTAAAACTGACGTTGTTGAGCATGAGCCAATGTAGCTTGAAGGTCACCACAGTTTTATGTATACGCTTGGAAAACATCTCTAAATTTGTGGACGACACAAAGCTGGGTGGCAGTGTGAGCTGCGAAGAGGATGCTATGAGGCTGCAGGATGATTTGGATAGGTTGGATGAGTGGTCAGATGCATGGCAGATGCAGTATAATGTGGGGAAATTACCTTCACATGGAGCGATGGAGCAGTGGTAGAGCTGCTGCCTTACTGCGCTTACCTCGCCAGAGACCCGGCTTTGATCCCGAACACGGATGCTGTCTGTATGGCGTTTTCTCCCGAGAAACACCCACGCAGGTCACGGGAAGAAGCTATAAATCATGTACAGACAGCACACGTAGTCAGGATCGAACTCGTTCTCTAGAGCTGTGAGGCAGCAACTCTACCGCTGTGCCACTTTTCATCCCTGGACAGGAAGAATGTTTTGGCAATTTGAAGATGTCAGAGATGATTTAATTGATTGATTTGCTGGGATAAAGGTGTAGCTGGAAATTAAGTGGTTTTAATGCAGGCAAATGTAAAGAATGTAGAACGGCAAGGTTGAGGTGATGTTGGCTTCCGCCTCTTCACGATGCTTGACTGAATTCAGCACCTTATGAAATGTCCATGAGATCGAAATGAAAACTGAAACCAAGGAGTTTCTGGTCACTCCCTCCTCCCCTCTCCTATCAGGAAAAAGGTACAGAAGTGTGAAAACACTTCCTTGTTAACCTAAGCTGCACGTCAATAGCAAGAATGTTCTTCCCCAAATTAGGGAACCAACACTGCACACAATACCCCAGGTGTAGTCTCACTAGGGCCTTGTACAACTGCAGAAGGACCTCTTAGCTCCTATACTCAATTCTTGTTATGAAGATCAACATGCCATTCGCTTTCTTCACTACCTGCTGTACCTGCATGCTTATTTTCATTGACTGATGAACAAGGACCCCCAGATCCCGTTGTACTTCCCCTTTTCCCAACTTGACACCATTTAGATAATAATCTGCCTTGCTGTTTTTGTGACCAAAGTGGAAAACCTCACATTTATCCACATTAAACTTCATCTGCCATGCATCTGCCCACTCCCCCAACCTGTCCAAGTCACCCTGCATTCTCATAGCATCCTCCTCACAGTTCACACTGCCACCCAGCTTTGTGTCATGTGCAAATTTGCTAATGTTACTTTGAATCCCTTCATCTAAATCATTGATGTATATTGTAAATTGCTGCGGTCCCAGAACTGAGTCTTGCGGTACACCACTAGTCACTGCCTGCCATTCTGAAATGGACCCGTTAATCCCTACTCTTTGTTTCCTGTCTGCCAAATAAATTTCTATCCATATCAGCACTCTACCCCCAATACCATGTGCCCTAATTTTGCCCACCATTCTTCTATGTGGGACCTTATCAAATGCTTTCTGAAAGTCCAGGCACACTAAATCCACTGGCTCTCCCTTGTCCATTTTCCTAGTTACAACCTCAATAAATTCCAGAAAATTAGTCAAGCATGATTTCCCCTTCGTAAATCCATGTTCTCAGACAGATCCTGCTACTGCTATCCAAATGTGCCGCAATTTCATCATTTATGATTAACTCCAGCATCTTCCCCACCATCGATGTCAGGCTAACTGGTCTATAATTCCCTGTGTTCTCCCTCCCGCTATTCTTAAAAAGTGGGATAACATTAGCTACCCTCCAATCCACAGGAAGTGATCCTGAATCTATAGAACATCGGAAAATTATCACCAATGTGTCCATGATTTCTAGAGCCACTTCCTTAAGTACCCTGGGATGCAGACCATCAGGCCCTGGGAATTTATCAGGCTTCAGTCCCACCAGTCTACACAACACCATTTCCTGCCTAATGTGGATTTCCTTCAGTTCCTCCGTCACCCCAGATCCTCTGGCCACTAGTACATCAGGAAGATTGTTTGTCCTCCTTGGTGAAGACGGATCCAAAGTACCTGTTCAACTCATCTGCCATTTCCTTGTTGCCCATGTTGCCCATAATAAATTCACCTTTTTCAGTCTTCAAGGGTCCAACTTTGATCTTAACTATTTTTTTTTCTCTTCACATACCTAAAGATGCTGTTACTGCTATCCAATACTACTGTATTGTCTTTCCGCTGACTTGTTAACACGACAAAAAAGATTTTGACTATCTCAGTAGACGTGACAATAAACTAAACTGTAAACAGTGATTTCCAAACATATTTATAGGTATTTACTGTGGGTGCCGGGAAGTTGCAGTCTGGGGATATTGGTGGGAATAGAAACATAGGAACATAGAAATTAGGTGCAGGAGTAGGCCATTCGGCCCTTCGAGCCTGCACCGCCATTCAATATGATCATGGCTGATCATCCAACTCAGTATCCCGTACCTGCCTTCTCTCCATACCCCCTGATCCCCTTAGCCACAAGGGCCACATCTAACTCCCTCTTAAATATAGCCAATGAACTGGCCTCAACTACCCTCTGTGGCAGAGAGTTCCAGAGACTCACCACTCTCTGTGTGAAAAAAGTCTTTCTCATCTCGGTCTTAAAGAATTTCCCCCTTATCCTTAAGCTGTGACCCCTTGTCCTGGACTTTCCCAACATCGGGAACAATCTTCCTGCATCTAGCCTGTCCAACCCCTTAAGAATTTTGTAAGTTTCTGTAAGATCCCCTCTCAATCTCCTAAATTCTAGAGAGTATAAACCGAGTCTATCCAGTCTTTCTTCATAAGACAGTCCTGACATCCCAGGAATCAGTCTGGTGAACCTTCTCTGCACTCCCTCTATGGCAATAATGTCCTTCCTCAGATTTGGAGACCAAAACTGTACGCAATACTCCAGGTGTGTTCTCACCAAGACCCTGTACAACTGAAGTAGAACCTCCCTGCTCCTATACGCAAATCCTTTTGTGGAAATGTGGAAAGGATAAACATAGAAATGCGCAGCATAGGGAGATGCCCTTCAGCTCAGAATACCCGTGCTGTAAATGACGCCATTAAACTAATAGAGTCATAGTCATAGGAAGGCACGAAATGCTGGAGTAACTCAGCAGGTCAGACAGCCATAGTCATAGTCATACAGCACGGATAGTTGACCTTTGGCCCAACACATCCAAGCTGACCAATATACCCCATCTACCCCAGTCTCATTTTACTGAATTTGGCCCTTATGTTCACAGTCTGCAGATACTGGATAAACGGAATATTGTTTTGCGCAAGATAAAGTCCATTAAAGTTCAATTAAAGTTATTTTGAGGTCCTTCTATGAGGTGGATGGTAGCTCAGGAGCTCTCTCTTGTTAGTGATAGGATGCTTCAGTTGCCTGATAAGGAAGGAAAAACAAAATAATCTAATCTCTCCACATATATTAAATATTGCAACATATCCCATTGATAGGGAAATGGGCCAAACCACAGGCAAATGCCTCGTTCTCACCTTCCCAGCTAATAATTTTCTATTCAAAATGCTTGTCCTTCATCCCCCCTTAACATTCTGCGCTCCAAAGAATAAAGACCTAATTTGTTCAACCTTTCTCTGTAACATAGTTGCTGGAACCCTGGCAACATTCTAGTAAATCTCCTCTGTACTCTCTCTATTTTGTTGACATCCTTCCTATAACTAGGCGACCAAAATTGTACACCATACTCCAGAATTGGTCTTACCCACGCAAGTCGCGGGAAGAACGTACAAACTTCGCACAGACAGTGCCTGTAGTCGGGATCGAACCCAGATCTCTGATGCTCTAAGGCAGTAAGACAGCAGCTTTACCCGTGCAACACCGTGCTGCCCTATAATAGTACCTGCCTCAACTATCTCCTCTGGCATCTTATTCAAGTAACCACCAATGACCAGAAAAATTGCCTCTCAGTTTTGTATTACATCTTTCCCCACTCACCTTAAATCTATATCCATTGGTTCTTGATTACCCTACCCAAGGTAAAAGACTGTGTGCATTTGTCTTCTTAATTTGCCTCATAATTTTATGTACTTTTGTAAGATCACCCCTTCTCTTCATATGTTCCAGGGGAATAAAGTCCCAGCCTGCCCAACCTCTCCCTTTAGCTAAGGTGCTTGAGTTATAAACATAGAAACTTAGAAAATAGGTGCAGGAGGAGGCCATTCAGCCCTTTAAGCCAACATCCATTGTGATCATGGCTATCATGCCCAATCAATAACCCGTGCCTGACTTCTCCCCATATCCTTGATTCCACTAGCCCCCAGAGCTCTATCTAACTCTTTCTTAAATCCATCCAGTGAATTGGCCTCCACTGCCCTCTGTGGCAGGGAATTCCAAGAAGTAGCAATGTTACACAATTTTGAGATTTAAAAAATCAAGTCTGCAATTTATCCCATCAGATAAAGCATAAAAAGAAGTTTAATTTGTCACCTAATTCACTTTCATATCTTCAGTGTTAAAAAAGTTATGACCATTTTCATACTCAGAAATTAGCACCTTGTTCCCAATTGCTTTTCGATTGATTTAACAAAAGCTGTGATCAAGGACAGTCAAAAGCCCATAACTTTCTTAAAATTAAGAGAACTCAATGAAATTTTCAGTTATTATAGATTGAAGCATTCTGACACCAATATTAAACAATCTTGGATGACCTGAAATTAAAGCATATAATTAGTTAGTTACCTAATTGTAGCTAATTACAAAATTCAATTACTATATCTAAATATCTATCCATTTCTTAAGAAAAGGTTAACATTTTTAAAAAGCCTAAGTGTCTAAATAGCATTCACACAAGAATTCACAATATAACATGATTTTAAAATCTCATTGTCATGAATTTATAGGCCAAATTGAAGGAATTTAGTGTTTAATTCCCGTAAATTAATGGCCATTTAAATGAACTTGCGAGTGGGTTTTTGTGGAACGCGATGCATTGGAATGTTGCGGTTTGCGGTGAATTGAATCGGCAGGGAAAATACTGCCGGTTTGTATATTTTTTACGTCACATTTTCGCAACATGAAATTTTGATTAAGGGCTTCCTAAGAAGCACGTTTTTATGTAAAAATAAACTGTGCACCTTCTTTTGTCTCCTACGTAAGATCCGTCCCGTTGTCGGTGTTGACGGCATTAAAAGATGATTTTTAATTTACTCATGCTTTTAATTTTTCCAGTGCTAATTTTAATAAACTTAATAAAACGGCAGTCAAAGCGATTTTTCTTCAGCAACTAAAAAGCTTGTTCAAAATTGATTTGAATAGTCTGAAGAAAAATCGCATTTTAAACCAGCCGCCCTCTCAAAGGCGCCAAAGTCGCGCACACGGGCAGTGGCAGAACTGCAGCGCCGCTAAAGGTAAGTTTTGTAACATACCTACAAGAAGGGAGTTCCTTCTATGTTTCCTCTGCACCCTTTCTGGCTTAATGACATTCTTCCGAGCAGGGTGACCAAATCTGAACATATAACTCCAAAGTCTCGCATAAATGTTTGACTTCCCAAAATTCAATACCTCACACATGCCTGAAGTAAACTCCATTAGACGACTTGGCCAGCTGATTAAGATCCTGCTGTAACTTTTGATAACCATCTTCAATCTCCATGATACCAACAACTTTAGTGCCATTTGCAAACCTATTGAATAGGCCTTGTACATTTTCATCTAAATTGTTGATATAAACCACATACCACCATATAAAGATGCATACCACCAGGGGACACCGCACAGTGGCAGCCTCGCCAACAGTCTGTCTTTTTGTCTTTTTTTTAATTATTTTAATGTGTTTTAAAAGTTTGTGATAATGTTCCTTGGTTTATTTTATGTGGGGGGAGGGGGAGGGGGTCAGCAGAAACCTTTTTTCAATCTCATACCATTTTGTGTGCTCTGTTTCTTTTATTTGTATGAATCAATTGGCAAATGAAATTCCTCGTATGTGGCAAAACGCACTTGGCTAATAAAGTATGATTATGAATATGATTATGATCATAATTCCTCAAATTAGGCGTGGACTCGGTGGGCCGAAGGGCCTGTTTCTGCGCTGTATCTCTAAAGTGTAATGTTTTGCAGAGTCTCTTGGGTTGCTTTTCAATGTCACCACATAATTACCAATTGTTCTTGTTAATCCAGCTGGTTATTTTCCCAAGGGGAAGAAATTGTTGACATTGTTAGGGGAAAACAAATGGTCGGCACGGACTGGAAGGGCCGAGAGGGCCTGTTTCCGTGCTGTAATTGTTATATGGTTATCTCCATGAAGACGTCAGACCCTGATCAACCCGTGCAAGAAACCTCAGTCTTTAAAAAGCATTCTGCACAACCAAGTGATTACTTTATTTCAGGAATTAATCTCGTACGGCAGAGATGAATGATTTAATTCTCAATCACACAAAGCATTACAATTATTTATAATTCACGTTGCATAAATACAGTGTAGCATAATAAATTGGGCAGCTTAAAATGATCTAAAATGTACAGTTCTGAGGAAATGGCATCATTAGATACACTAAACATTGACACATTTTGCATTGAAAGAACTAGTAACTCAAATGTATTTAATAAAATACATTTCTTGTTCACATAATGCCAGTTTTGGTGAGCAAGTGGAAGAAATGCGCTGAATTTGCAAATTTTATGAACAATTCTCTTGAACCAGAGTAGGTGAATCGAGAACCAGGGGGAATAGGTTTAAGGTGAAGAGGGAAAGATTTAATAGGCATCTGAGCGGTAGCGATTTCACACAAAGGGTGGTGGGTGTATGGAACGAGCTGCCAGAGGAGGTAATTGAGGCAAGGACCTGTGACCGTGTGGGTTTCCTCCTGGTGCTCCCGTTTCTTCCCACATCCCAAAGGCGTGCATGTTTGTTGGTTAATAGGTCTCCGTAAATTATCTCCAGCATGAAGGGAATGGATGAAAAGGTGGGATAACATGGTGTGTCTGAACGGTGATTAATGGTCGGTGTGGACTCGGTAGTCTGAAGTGCCCGTGTCCATGCTGTATCTGAAATATAGAGTTATTTTTCTTGGTAGGAAAAGCCAAGAGTCATCACTAAATATGGTTGGCTTCAGAGCAGCCCATAAGCCACAGATACTTTGGTCTTCTGTAGGGCTGGAGGTGTCAGGTTTCTGTGAGGTGCAGTCTCCCTTGGTAGCTTTATTGATGCTAATGGAGTCAATTTAATGGAGATAATAGAATGGTGGTGATTCGTGGGCAAAAAGAGTCCTAGAGTGATACAGTGTGGAAACAGTGCCCTTAAGCTCAACTTGCCCACACCGGCCATCATGTCCCACCTACACTAGTCCCACATGCCTGTGCTTGGTCCATATCCCTGCAAATCTGTTCATTCCATGTACCTGTCTAACCGTTTCTTAAATAATGGGATAGTCCTTGCCTCAACTACCTCCTCTGGCAGCTTGTTCCATGTGCCCACCATTCCACCACCCTTTGTATGAAAAAATTACCTCTCAGAATCCTATTAAATCTATTCCCTTCACCTTGAACGTATGTTCTCAGTCGCCAAGTATTAGCAATGTACTCAGTGAGGCAAAACCAGGAGGTTCAACAAACTTTAGGTTTAATGAGGATGGTTTTACATTAACATCTTTGAGGAAAAATTTCAGGGGTGGTAATCTAATTTCCTTGGATCTAGACTGCTAATGGCGTGGAGGCAATGTGTGAAGCATCAAAAGCCTGCAATCAATAAACAGAACACTGGGACAGATGTTCAAATCAATTTGTGCAGATATTGGTTTACAAAAGAAAAACACCAAGTGCTGGAGTAATTCAGCGTCTCTGAATGCTGTCTGACTTCCTCCAGCACTTTGTTTTTTATGAGGATAAGATTGAGGATGATTGCAAAACTGGAGGTTGAGAGAGAGGCCCACATACTGTTGATAAACATCACCTAAACACAGACCTGAGAATGTTAAAACTGACGTTGTTGATCATGAGCAACGTTGCTTGAAGGTCACCAGCAACCAGCAAGGAGTGGATTGGCTGAAGGAAGACTTTCTCCTACCTACCTTCAAGGTCGGCAGAAGAGCGGCAGTTGAAGGAGCGAGTGCGGGGATTGGCTGCAGAATCTAAATTAGTTAATTGATCAGCAAATAAATAGGGCTTGGCTAGGGGAGCAGCCTGTTGCGTCGACCTTGGGAGGTAAAGTGCGAGTCTTTAGGTCACGAATTTCGGCGAGAAGGCTGAAGCAAGGAGGCTGCACTTAAATGAGTTCTGATTTGATTTGATTTGATTTTATTACTTGTCATTCGAACCTCAGAGAGGCTAGAACGAAACTCCGTTTCTACAAGCCATACAAACAAACAAACAGAACAATTCATAAAAAAACACACAAACAATTAAATTCACACAAACACCCATCACAGTGGATCCCTCCTCACTGTGATGGAAGACATCTGCATGTGTCTGATATTTAAACTTGTGGCATATTTCAGTGCAGAAGGAGGCTATCGGAAGCAGAGGAGGGAATAGGTTTCACTCAACTCATTCGTAATTTGTGATTTTGTCCACTGGAGTAATGGCAAGCAAGTTGTTACAGTGTCTCTCCTGCAGGATGTGGGAAGTCAAGGACACTGCTGGTGCTTCTGACATCTACACCTGTGGAAAATTGTGTCCAGGTGCAGCTCCTGAATGAGTGTGTTGGGGAACTGGAGCAGCAGCTGGATGAACTCAGGACCATCTGAGAAACCAAGAGTTTCCTGGACAAGACCTACAGTGAGGTTGCCACACTGAAGATACAGAAGAGCAAAGGTGGGTGACAACGAGGAAGAGAAGTAAACATGGAGTGCAGGAAACCCCAATGGTTGTACCTACTGAAAACAAGTACATCCTCTTAGGAACTGTCGGACCAGTGGCACAATGCATGGCACAACAAGATTATAATCATGTATTGTCTTTTCCAGCTATCCCTGCACATTAACACACACTAGGGACAATTTACATTTACACCAAGCCAATTAACCTACAAATCTGTACGTCTTTAGAGCGTGAGAGGAAAACGAAGATCTCAGAGAAAATGCCCATGCAGGTCACGGGGAGAATGTACAAACTCTGTACAGACAAGCACCTGTAATCAGGATTGAACCCGGGTCTCTGGTGCTGTAAGCTCTGTAAAGCAGAAACTCTGTAAAGCAGCAAGACTGTGCAGTTGCCCTCTTAAATCACCTCATGGGGTTTCATGACAGAAGCCTCCTCGTGGCAATCCCTGGAAGCGATGACGCGATGCACTCTGTGATGCGTCGGGCGACAATTCTGTCAACATGTTGGACGGCGACAGAAGCCAACAGCGAGATACATCGTCTGAAACACGAGCGAACGAACGATTCTCCTCATGATTTTGTAAACTTCAGTAACATCACCCCACATCCACCTGTGTTCCAAGGAATAAAGGCCTAGCCTGCCCAACTTTTCCCTTTGCAAGAAATTGCAGTGAATTGTGGATGCAGCCCAGACTACTTCCCCTTAGCATGCAAAATAAGGCTTTGCATTGTACACATGACAATAAACTAAACTGAACTGAAACTGAAACTACAGTTCAGGCGTTGAGTTCTGATAACATCTTCATACAGAGTCATAGAGTGATACAGTGTGTAAACAGGGACCTTCGGCCCAACTTGCCCACAGCAGCCAACATGTCCCCGCTACACTAGTCCCACCTGCCTGTGCTTGGTCCATATCCTTCCAAACTTGCCCTATCCATGCACCGGTCCAACTGTTTCTTAGACGTTGGGACGTCCCAGCCTCAACTAGGAAAGACAGTTAAAAAAGAGCGCCAAGACCCCAGCCCTTACAAGGAGCTTGGAGAAGCAGCAAGCAGAAGCAGAGAGAAGAGACTATTGGCTTGAAAGTCCATGAGAAAGTAGGTGAGTCGCAAGGAAAGACAGTTTAAAAAGAGCGCCAAGACCCAGGTTCAGGTAATTTACTCATTTGCCCTAAAGTAGTTAATTAGGTAACAGATAAAAACAATTGCAGCTGTAGCGGAGCGGCCTTGTTGAGAGCGGCCTTGTTGAGGTGAAGTGCCTTGGTGAGCAAAGTGTGAGTCTTCGGCTTAAGAGTCTTCGATGAGGAGACTGAGGCAAGGAGGCTGCACTTGATTTGAAAGCTGTGATTTTTTTGTCTGTTGAAGAAATATGTACGTTGGTACACAAAAAGCTGGAGAAACTCAGCGGGTGCAGCAGCATCTAAGGAGCGAAGGAGATAGGCGACGTTTCGGGCCGAGACCCTTCTTCAGACTGTACGTTGGTGCAGTGTGTCTCCTTCAGGACTCTGCTGGTATTTCTGGAAACCACACCTGCAGAAATTGTGTCGAGGTGCCGCTCCTGAATGAACGTGTTGGGGAACTGGAGCAGCAGCTGGATGACCTCAAGGCCTTCCAGGAAAATGAGAATTTCCTGGACAAGGCCTATAGTGAGGTTGTCACAACGAGGATTTAGGAAGAGTGAAGGTGGACGACTGTGAGAAAGGGGAGTAAACGTGGCGTGCAAGATACTCCGGTCGGTGGCTGTACCTACTGAAAACCTGTACACCCTCTTGGAAGCGGACGACATGACAAGATTGAGTGGTAGCCAGGCCTGTGATTCCAACCCTGGTGCTGAGGCTCAACGGGGAAGAGTGACGTCAGGCAGAGCCGTAGTGGTGGGAGACTCCATCGTCAGAGGTGTGGACAGAAGATTCTGTGGCAGCGGGCGAGACTCCAGGATGGTGTGTTGCCTCCCTGGTGCCAGGGTCCAGGACGTCTTGGAGCAGCTGCACGGCATCCTCAATAGTGAGGGGAGCAGCCGGGGGTTGTTGTACATGTCGGCACGAGTGATATAGGTCGGAAGAGAAAGGAGGTTCTGCAACACGAGTTTGCGGAATTGGGTAGAAGAATGAAAAGCAGGACCTGCAGGGTAGTGATCTCAGGATTGCTTCTAGTACCTCGTGCTAGTGAAGGTAAGAATAGGAAGATAGGGGAAATCAATGTATGACTGAGGAGTTGGTGCAGGGGGAAAGGGATTTACATTTCTTGATCGTTAGGATCTCTTCTGGGGCAGGGGTGACCTGTACAAAAGGGACGGCTGCACCTTAACTAGAGGTGGAACAACATACTAGTAGGCACGTTTGCTAATGCTACACGGGAGGGTTGAAACTAGATTGGCAGTGGGGTGGGACCTCGTGCAGGACAGAGGCACGTGAGAGGCTAGTTGGTATGGAGAGCGGTGTGAGAAAGGTTAATGGACAGAATAGGCAGGTGAAAGGCAGAGTGTGAGGAAGGAGGGTTGGTTTAAACTGCACATATATTAATGCAAGGGGCCTGATGGGTAAAGCAGATGAGCTGAGGGAATGGGTAGGTACGAGCGACTGGGACGTTGTAGCCATGATTGAAACCTGGTTAAGGAAGGGGCAGGACTGGCAGCTCAATGTTCCGGGGTACAGGAGCTTCAGGAGCGACAGGGGTGAGGGAAAAAGAAGAGGGGAAGTTGCATTGTTGGTTAAGGAGGATGTCACGGCTGTGTTCAGAGGTGACATTGAGCCGGTGATGGACTGGGCAGTGTTCACAACTTTTTGCAGTCTTTTCCGCTCCTGGGTGTTGACGAACCAGACCATGATGCAACCAGTCAATATAATATCTACTGTACACCTGTAGAAGTGCAAGAAAATCCTCTTCGACATACGGAATCTCAGTAATCTTCTCAGGAAGTAGAGGCATTGTTGTGCTTTATTTATAATTGCATCAGCGTGCTGGGTCCAGGAAATATCTTTGGAAATATGCATGCCCAGGAATTTGAAGTTTTTTTACTATGGTTACAAGATAGTTATGGATAGGGATGGAGAGGGTCCATGTGTTAAAATGCTCAACTGGTGTAAGGCCAACTTTGAGGGTATGAGAGAAGGTCTTGCTCAAGTTGACTGGAGCAGGTTATTTGAGGGGAAAGGAACATCGGCCTAGTGGGATGATTTTTAAAGTGTGCTGATGAAAGCTCAGTATATGAATGTCCCCGTTAGAGTGAAGGGCAAAGCAGGCAAACGTAAGGAAGCTTGGCTGATGAGCGAAATTGAGGTTTTGGTCGAAAATAAGAAGGATGCATGACACAGGTAGAGGCAGTTGAGATCAAGTGGAGGAGTTTCAGGGGCTAAGGAGTAAACTGATAATGGAAAAAAAGGGGCCAGGAGATAGCTCTGGCGGGTAGCATTAAGGACAATCCCAAAAGATTTTAACAATACATAAGGGGGAAAAGTATAATTAGAGAGGGAGTGGGACCTCTCAGGAATCAAAGCGGTCACCTCTGTGTAGAGTCACAGGAGATGAGCAAGGTCTTAAACGAGTATTTTTCCTCTGTATTTACTGAGGAAAAAGACAGTAGGAAAGAGGAACTTGGGGCAATCAAGGGAGTGTGACTTGAGATCAGTCAGTGTTACCATCGAAGAAGTACTGAAGGTACTGTCGCGATTGAAGGTAGATAAATGTACAGGGCCTGATCAGAAATATCTAAGGACATTGCGAGAAATTAATTGCGGGAGCCCTGGTTGAAATTTACGAGTCGTCCTTAAATACCGGAGAGGTGCCAGAAGGCTGGAGGGTGGCAAATGTTGTGCCTCCTTTCAAAAGAGGGCTGCAGAGAAAATGCAGGGAATCATAGGCCGGTGAGCTTAACATCTGTAGTTGGTAAGTTACTTGAGAGTATGCTGAGGTATAGGTTATTCAGGCATTTGAATGGGCAAGGGCTGATTAAAAACAATCAGCATCGTTTTGTATGTGTGAGGTCGTGTGTAAAACATCGTTTTGTATGTGTGAGGTTGAAATTCAAATCTGATTGAATTTTTTTGAAGCCATGACCAAAATGGTCGATGAGGGCAGAGATGTAGATGTGTGTACATGGACTTCAGTAAGGTTTACAACAAGTTTCCGCATGGTAGGCTGCTCTGGAAGGTTAGATCTATGGGATCAAGGAGTGATAGCTGAATGGATGGCAAATTGATTCCATGGAAGGAAGCAGAGGGTGATGGTGGAAGGTTACTTCTTGTACTTGAGGCTTAGGGTTTGGTGCTGGTCCCGCTACTGTTTGTCATCTACATCAATGATTTGGATGAGAACTTACAGGGCAAGATTAGCAAGTTTGCTGATGATACAAAAGTTACTGGTTTTGCAAATAGTGAAGATGGTTGTGAAAGATTGCAGCAGGATCTGGATCAATTGGCCAGGTGGGTGGAGGAATGGTTGATGGAATTTAATACAGAGAAGCGTGAGTTGTTGCATTTTGGGATGTCGAACAAGGGCAGGACCTACACAGTAAATGGCAGGCATCTGGGTAGTGTTATAGAGCAGAGGTATCTAAGAGTACATAGAAACATAGAAAATGCATGCAGGAGTAGGCCATTCGGCCCTTCGAGCCTGCACCACCATTCAATATGATCATGGCTGATCATCCAACTCAGTATCCTAAAGATCCTCAGTATCCTAAAGTATCTAGGAGTATAGATGCATGGTTCCATGAAGTTTGAGTCACAGGTGGATAAGGTGCTCAAGCAGGCTTTTGGCACTTTGGACATCATCAGTCAGATTTTTGAGTATATAAGTTGGGAGGTCATGTATAAGATGTTGGTGAGACTGCATTAAGAATATTGTGTTGAGTTCTGCGCACCATATTATAGGAAAGATATTGTCAAACTTGAAAGGGTTCAGAAAAGATTTATAAGGATGTTGCCAGGACTAGAGGGTGTGAGCTATAGGGAGAGGTTGAGCAGGCTGGGTCTCTATTCCATGGAGCGCAGGGGGATGAGGGGTGATCTTATAGAGGTGTACAAAATCATAAGAGGAATAAATCGGGTAGATGCACATAGTCTCTTGCCCAGAGTAGGGGAATCGAGGACCAGAGGACATAGGTTCAAGGTGAAGGGGAAAAGATAGGAATCTAAGGGATAACATTTTCACACAAATTCTGGTGGGTGTATGGACCAAGCTGCCAGAAGAGGTACTGTAGTTGAGGCTGGGACTATCCCATCGTTTAAGAAACAGTTAGACAGGTACATAGATGGGACAGGTTTGGAGGGATATGGACCAAGCGCAGGCAAGTGGGACTAGTGCAGCTGGGACATTGTTGGCTGGTGTGGGCAAGTTGGGCCTTAGGGCCTGTTTCCAAACTTTTTCACACTATGACTAAGGCAGGAGAATGGGGTTAGCCATGATCATGTTGAATGGCAGTGCATGCTCGAAGGGCCAAATGGCCTACTCCTGCACCTATTTTCTATGTTTCTATGAAAGATAGATTAGCCATGATTGAATTGTGGGGTAGCTTTGATTGCCCAAAATGTCTCATTTCTGCTCCTATCCCATAGGAATCCTGATCACCCTAGTCTTAAATAAAAAATTCTGCACAATCAAGTTAAGTAAGTAAGTTTAAGTTTATTGGCCAAGAATGTACACATACAAGGAATTTGCCTTGGTGCTCGCTTGCCAGTAACAACACGGCTCGCAAGTAACAACACGATATACAGTGACAATTAAGAATGACACATAAAACATGAAGCACTGATAATGAAACATTACAGCTTAACCGTGTGAATTAAATAAAATACCAGATCAAAATGAGGCTACAGATTTTTGGTAATTTAGTTGAGCTACTACTCGTGGAAAAGCGTTGTTTTTATGCTGGTTTTACCAGCTTTATCAGTCCGGAGTCGTCTGCCAGAGGGAAGTGCTTCAAAGAGTTTGTGGCCAGGGTGAGAGGGGTCAGAGATAATCTTACCTACTCGCTTCCTGGCCCTTGCAGTGTACAGTTTGTCAATGTGGGGAAGGTTGCAGCCAACAACCTTCTCTGCAGCCTCCAGGTGTCGTGCTTGGTGGCTGAGCCAAACCATGATGGAGAAGGTGAGGACAGGCTCTACGATGGCAGTACACAATTGGACCATCATTGCCTGCGGCAGATTGTGTTTCCTCAGCTGCCACAGGAAGTACATCCTCTGTTGTGCCTTTTTGACTGTGGAGTCGATGGTGCCCCCTCCCCCATTTAAGGTCCTTGGAGATGATGGTTCCAAGGAACTTAAAGGACTCCACAAAAGTGACTGTGGTGTTGTTGATGGTGAGTGGAGGGAGGGGAGCGGAAGCTCTTCTAAAGTCTACTATTAATTCTATTGTCTTAAAAGCAGTTTACTATCAATTCCATCAAGCTTCCTATCAATTCAATTGTCTTAAATGCTTATTTATTTCAGCAATTTACAGGATAAATTAATCATTTAATTCTCAGTCACAGAAAGCATAACTATTTATAATTAATGTTGTGAAAATGCAGTGTAACATAATTAGTTGGGCAGATTAGAATGATGTAACATGTACTGAGGAAATAGCATCATTAGATACCCTTCATAAGCACACATTTTCCAATGAAAGACTAGTACTTCAAATGTTAGACACAAAAAGCTAGAGTAACACAGCGGGACAGGCAGCATCTCTGGATCGAAGGAACGGGCAATGTTTCGGGTGAAGCCCCTTCTTCAGAACCCCATTCCTTCTCTCCAGAGATGCTGCCTGCCCCGCTGAGTTATTGCAGTATTTCTGTGTCCTTCTGCGACGTAAACCAGCATCTGCATTTCCCTCTTGCACAGCAGCACAAATATATTTGGATGAAAAGCCTTATCTTGTTATCTTGAAAAGGAGGAAAGAAGATAAGACTTTATTACCTTCCATCTCAGTGGGGAATGTGGAGTAGGTGGATGTTTATGTCAAATTTTTATGTAGTTGTGTGTCTTGTTGCTTGTTTGGCATGATTGTATGGCAAACCAAATTCACATAAATGTTGCAAAACATACTTGGCTAATAAATTACGATTATGCTTATGATTATGATTTTGATAATGCCAGATTTTTAAAGCGAATGGAATAAATGTACAGCATCAGCAAATTTTATGAACAAATCAAATTTGGGGTAAAATTCCAAGGATGTGCAGGTGAATTGTAGGTGAATTGGTTGCTGCAAATTACTCCCAGTGTGCAGGTGGGGTGGGGGGGGGGTCTGCCAAGGTGGGATGAAGTAGGGCTAATGTGAATGAGTGATGGATGGTTGGTGTTGACGGTGGGCCGCTGGGCCTATTCCCATGCTGTATCTAAAAAACACCCTCTCCTGCTTCTTCATGGTGGTGAAGGCAAGAATTTTCACAGCCCATAAACAGATCACCCCACTTTACACCTTCCGTAAGCAGTCTAGTTTATTTATTAATTTAGTTTAGTGTAGAGATACAGCACGGAAACAGGCCCCTCGGCCCACCGCCGACCAGCGATCACCACACATTAGCACTACCCTACACAAACCAGGGACATTTATTTACATTTGTGTCAAGCCAATTAACCTACAAACCTGTACGTCTTTAGAGTGTGGGAAGAAACGGACGATCATGGAGAAAACCCACGCAGGTCACAAGGGGATGCAAAAGTGGGTGGTTTTGCAGATGGTGAAGATGTTTGTGAAAAATAGCAACAGGTTCTCGATTGGTTGAGCTTTTGCCCTGAATAGGGCAATCAAGAAGCAGAGGACAGAGATTTTAGGTGAGAGGGGAAAGATGGAACTAGGGGTAACTTTTTACACAAACATAGAAACATAGAAAATAGGTGCAGGAGGAGGCCATTCGGCCCTTCAAGCCAGCGCCGCCATTGATTGTGATCATGGCTGATCGTCCCCGATCAATAACCCGTGCCTGCCTACTCCCCACACAGTGGTGGGTGTTAGGAACAAGCTGCCGGAGGAGGTAGTTCAGGCAAGTACTGTCACAACGTTTAAGAAGCAATTAGACAGATACATGGACAGGGAGATATAGGCCAAACACAGCCAAAGGTGAGAATAGTATAGATGGGGCATTTTGGTCGGCATGGACAAGTTGGGCTGTTGGGCCTTTTCCAAGTAGCATAACCATGACTAAACGAATTAAAGATGAATTTGAGAATTGTAAAACTTAAATGTTGTGGATCATGAGCTAAAGTACTGAGCAGAATAATGATAAGCAATAATTGCAGCAAATTAGTCATTTGAACATTTTTTTCAATCACAATGAAAACTAAAGCTCTGAAGTATAGAGGGATAGTTTACAAGAAATAAGAAGTATCTACTAATTGAGGGAGAGTGAATGCAGAATGATTAGTTTGATCTCTGTATAATCATTGAACTACAAGATGTGTATCCAGCCCATTACACCCCTTTATCTCTGACAGTGCTTTCTCAAAATGGTTCCTTTAATCCTCCATACTGGAAGCTGCTGGATCATCTGAGAAAAGGCTCTCCAATTTTCTTTTCTTCCTTCAGGAAAGAGTAATGATTCCATATTAAGGTGAACTCTGTCAAGATTCATGAAACAATATTGAATGTTTGACGTTTTGTGGAGCAGGTAGGAGAATGGTTAGGATGGACTTGATAGATCAGCAATGATTGAATGACGGAGTGGACTTGATGGGCCAAATGGCCTAATTCTATTCCAATCACTTATGACCTTATGACCTTATGAAGTCCTTTTTGGTCATTGCCAAAATTAATATCGACACAAGCCCCTAAAGCATAACAACAAATGCACTTTTTTTGTAATTTTTCTTTGCCACAATTTTAAACATGGATTGAATTGTTTCATTAGGCAGGATTAATTTGCCTATCAGAATTATAGGGTTTTATAAAGTCTTGATTGTTGTTCCCAATCTTTGTGTTATGTTTTAATGTTTTCTTTAATTCCCCGCTGCAGCAGAGCTAGATAAAACAATTCCTATTATTTTCACCGCCTCTTTAAATATCCAATTCACCTCTTCACCTGTCAATTTCTCCCCTGTGCCGAACTCCCCGGCGTATATGTCAACCCTAGACTCATTACAATCAACCCTGCACTTATCAAAATCAACCTTATACCTAATGAAGACAAACTTTCACCTATCCATACCACCCATTGACGCATTGATTGAAACATATTACCTGCCGTCACAGTGAGGAATGTGGATTCCGCTGTGGTGGATGTTTATGTTAAATTTTGATTTTATGTGGCTGTGTGTCTTGTTGCTTTTTACTTGGTATGGCTGTATTGTAACTCAAATTTCAGTACTTTAATTGGCACATGTGACAATTAAATTGAATTTTGAATATTGAAATGTATTTAAGATGTCAACAGCCGTTTGTAGATATGGCAGCAGGTTTCCTCACATGTTCATCATCATCAATGGCACACTCGATTCTTTGTGATTCCACTTCAAATTTATTCTGGAAAATGGCAAAGACTGTATATTACACAGACACACAGATGCACAAATAGTGCTGAAATGGAAATAAATCTCCAGCTTCACTTGTCATTCTAAATTCTGATAAAGAGTAAGGGTCGGAGTAGAGTTGGACCTCATCCATCAAAAGGTTAGTTTAGTTTTGAGATATGGCACGGAAACAGCCCCTCTGCCCAGATACCCGGGTTCAATCCGAATATGGGTGCTATCTGTACGGAGTTTGTACGTTCTCTCCGTGATCATGTGGGATTTCCCCGAGATCTTCACTTTCCACCCACACTCCAAAGATGTACAGGTTTGTAGGTTAATTGACTTGGTATTAGTGTAAAATTGCCCCTAGTTTGAGTAGGGTAGTGTTACTATGCAGTGGTCGCTGGTCGATACACACACGTTGGGCCGAAGGTCATGTGATTGCGCTGTATCTCTAAAACTAAAACTAAACAAAAACTACTGCCAGAGACCTCAGGTGTGGAGTTTGTACGTTCTTCCTGTGACCACATGGGTTTTCACCTCACATGGGAGCTCTGGTTTCCTCCCACACTCCAAAGATGTGCAAGTTTGTGGGTTAACTGGCTTCAGTAAATTGTTCCTCGTGTATAGAGAATGGATGTAAAAGTGGGATAACAGAACCAGTGTGAACAGGTGAACCATGGTTGGAAAGGAAGTGGTGGGCCGAAGGGAGTTTCCATGCTGTAACTCTGAACTAAACTAAAGAAGTTTCAAGCTGGCAATCTTGCTTGATCATCAATTTAAAGAAAATGTACAAAAATATTTACCCACATTGAATCCAATCCAATCCAACAGCTCCAACTTGGAGAAATTGGCACTCTTCTAATTCTAAACAAGGAAACAAGGAATCAAGGAGATGGATTAAACAGGTATTTTGCATTGTTGTTAGTAATAGAAAACATAACAAAGTGGGTTTAAACTGAACAGTGGGGAGGTGGAGTCAACAACGTGGAAGCGTATATGTCCAGTTAACAGAAAAGAGAGTGTAGGAAAGGTCACATTTAAACTAACAGGAAAGGGGGATAGGAACCAGAGGGCCATAAAGGGAGGACAGAAGCAAAAGGTAGAAAGGAAATAAGAAAACTAACCTGAAAGCTTTGTGCCTTAATGCAAAAAACATTAGAAATAAGGTGGATGAATTGAATGTGCAGTTAGTAGTTAAGGGATATGATATAGTTGGAATTACGGAGGCATGACACCAGGGTGACCAAGGCTGAGCGCTAAACATGCAGGAGTATTCAATATTCAGGAAGGATAGACAGAAAGAAGGAGGAGGTGGGGTGGCATTGCTGGTTAAAGAGGAGATTAATGTAACAGTAAGGAGAGACATTAGCTTTGTGCTGTGGAATCGGTATGGGTAGGACTGCGAAATAGCCAAGGGCAGAAAACGCTTGTTGGAGATGTAGACAGACCACCAAACAGCAGTACAGAGGTTGGGGATAGCATCAAGCAGGAAATTAGGGATGTGTGTAGCAACGGTACAGCAGTTATCATGGGTGACTTAAATCTACATACAGTATACTGTAGATTGGGCCAACCAAAATGGTAACAGTGCTAAGGAGGAGGATTTCCTGTAATGTATACAGAATGGGTTTTTAAACTAATATGTAGAGGAAACGACTAGAGGGCAGGCCATCCGAGACTGGGGATTGTGTAATGACGAAGGATTAGTTAGTGATCTTGTTGTGCAAGGCCCCTTGGGAAACAGTGACCACAATATGGTGGAATTCTGCATTAGGATGGAAAGTGACACGGTTAATTCAGAGACTAGGGTCCAGAACTTGAAAAAAAGAGACTTTGAAAGTATGTGACGGGAATTGGCTAGGATAATTATCCATCCGGAAAATTATACTTAAAGGGTTGACAGTGGAGATGCAATGGCAAAGATTTAAAGACCACATGGATGAACTCCAGAAATTGTTCATCCCAGTCTGGCGAAAAGATAGAAATGGGAAGGCGGCTCAATCGTGGTTGATGAGGGAAGTCAAGAATAGTGTAAAATCCAAGGAAGAGGCATATAAATTGGCCAGAATAAGCGGCTAACCAGAGGACTGGGAGAAATTTATTAATCAACAGAGGAGGACAAAGGGGTTAATTAAAGAGGAGGAAAAAGCATGAAAAAGCTTACGGGGAATATGTAAAAGTTTCTTTAGGTATGTAAAAAGGAAAAGATTAGTGAAGGTGAATGTAGCTTCCTTCAAGTCAGAGACAGGTGAATTTATAATGAGAAACAAGGAAATGGCAGAACATTTCAACGAGTACTTCACTAAGGAAGACACAAACAATCCCCGGAAATACTAGGGGACCGAGGATCTAGTGGGAGAGAGGAACTGAAGGGAATCCACATTAGTCAGAAAATTGTGTTAGGTAAACTGTTGGGACTGAAGGCAGATCAAGAAAACATGGAAACCTGTTTCGCTATGAAAACATGGAGGGGACAGGGGACACAATACTTGGCAGCCGCGCGCACATACACACACATGCGCGAGGCCTCGGAGGCTCAATCCAGCGCTAAACAAAGACACTGTGCTGGCTGTGGGCCTGGGGATACAGTTCGCGCCTGACTCCCGACCTCTCTGGCCACCCGTGGGGGGGGGGGCACTCGGGTGGGGACGGGACAGCGCCGGATACCCGGCCGGGATCGATCCTGGCTGCGGTCTTGGGGGGGGGGGGGGGGGGATGCCCCCCACCTCTCGAAACATGGGGGGGGACGTGTTCCCTCTGGCCCCCCGTGTTTTCCACCCCCGAGGCAGATAAATCCCCACGGCCTGACGGTCTGCATCCCAGAGTACTCAGGGATGTGGCCCCAGAAATTGTGGGTGCATTGGTGATCATTTTCCAATGTTCTATAGACTCTGGATCAGTTCCTGTGGACAGGAGGGTAACCAATGTAACTCTACTTTTTAAGAAAGGAAGGAGAGAGTAAATAGGGAATTATAGACCAGTTAGCCTTACATTGGTAGTGGGGAAGATGCTGGAGTCAATTATTAAAGATGTTATAGCAGCGCATTTGGAAAGCAGTGACAGGATCAGTTAAAGTCAGTGTGGATTTATAAAGGGGAAATCCTACTTGACTAATCTTCTGGAATTATTTGAGAATGTTACAAGTAGAATGGATAAGGGAGAACCAGTGGATGTGGTGAATCTGGACTTTCAAAAAGCCTTTGACAAGGTCCCACACAAGAGATTAGTTTGCAAAATTACAGCACACGGTATTGGGAGTAAGGTATTGACATGGATAGAGAACTGGTTGGCAGACAGGAAGCAAAGAGTAGGAATTACCGGGTCCTTTTCATAATGGCCGGCAGTGACTAGTGGGGTGCCGCAAGGCTCGGTGCTGGGAGCCCAGTTGTTTACAATATATATTAACGACTTAGACGAGGGAATTAAATGTAACATCTCTAAGTTTGCGGATGACACAAAGCTGGGTGGCAGTGTGAGCTGCGAGGAGGATGCTATGAGGCTGCAGGGTGACTTGGATAGGTTGGGTGAGTGGGCAGAAGCATGGCAGATGCAATATAGTAGTTGTTATTTTGAGGGACAAGCCTTTACTTTTAACGCTGTTACACTTTCAGAGGTGCATAAGGCCCTGAGATGTTTAGACACAAAAAAATCGGCACGTCCCGACAACCTTCCTAAAGTTAGCCGCTGATTTTATTGCATTGCCTCTGACTTATCTTTTTAATCTATCCCTGGAGACAAACGCAATTCCCCTTATTTGGAAATCTGCCTTTGTTCTCCCACTGTTTAATGGGGGGAACCCCACTGTGCAAAACAACTATAGGCCCATCTCCAAACTGTCTGTTTTAAGTAAAGTGCTGGAATCCATTGTAAACCAACAACTGATGGACTTTTTATCAACTAACAGTATTTTATCTGAATTTCAATCTGGTTTTAGGAAAAAATATAGTACGTCAACAGCTGCTTTAAAAGTAGTAAATGATTTTATTCAATTTTTAGACAATAAGCAACACTGTGCAGCCCTTTTTGTTGACCTATCAAAGGCTTTTGATACTGTGGATCATGCCTTATTGTTACAAAGACTATGCAGCATCGGTTTGTCTGATCAAGCTGTCTATTGGTTTAAAAACTATCTATCAGGCAGATCCCAGTGTGTGCGAGCAGAAGGTATTACTTCTAGCTCTCTTAATGTATCCTAGGGTGTGCCACAGGGATCGGTTCTAGGACCTTTATTATTCACTATTTATATTAATAGTCTAGATCATAAAGCAGCGAACGCAAATTTTCATTTTTATTCTGACGACACAGTGATATATTGCTATGCGTCTACCCCAAATCAGGCTCTCTGTCCGCTCCAAACTGCTTTTAACACTGTGCAACGTAACCTGATTGATTTAAAACTTGTTTTAAATGCTGACAAGACAAAGCTCATGCTGTTCACTAAAGCTAAATCAAAGCCCTCGGACCTCCCTTCTATTATCACTTTACAGGGCTCTGTGGTTGAATCTGTGTCTCAATATAAATATCTGGGAATTATAATTGATGATTCTCTCTTTTAAATCTCATATTCAGCAACTTGTGAAAAAACTAAAGATAAAATTAGGTTTTTACTTTAGAAACAAATCTTGTTTTTCTTTTGAAGCCAAAAAAAGACTTGTTGCTGCAACGTTTATGTCTGTGTTGGATTATGGTGATGTTTTATATATGAATGCATCTTCAAAATGCCTACAGTCTTTGGACACAGTGTACCACGGAGCACTGGATGTGTTACTAATTTAAAAACCCTCACGCACCACTGCTCTTTGTATGCTCAAGTTGGATGGTTTGCCCTGTCCACCCGCAGACTCCATCATTGGCATATCCTTATTTATAATACTATCCTCGGTGTTCTTCCTTCATACCTGCAGAAGTATGTAATACGAAAAAGCACAGGAACTTATCAGCACCGCTCTGAGGACTTGTTCTTACTAACTGTACCTAATGTCCGTACTGAACTGGGGAAAAGGGCATTTAGTTATGCTGCACCCTTCGCAGCTGCAGAATGAACTGAAACTTAAGGAGCTGGTTTCTATAAACAGATTTAAATCTCTTCTTACTGATGTTGAAGTGTGCTCTTCTGTCTGTACATGCTTTGTTTGATGATGTTATGACTGTGACTCTATTTATATGTTCTCTGTTGTTTTTAAATTATTGTCTGTAACTGGGGAACTGTGCTGCTGCCTGTCTTGGCCAGGACTCTCTTGTAAAATAAATTTTTAATCTCAATGAGACTACTCCTGGTTAAATAAAGGTAAAAAAAAATGTAAAAAATAATGTGGATAAATGTGAGGTTATCCACTTCAATGGCTGGCAAGAACAGGAAGGCTGATTATTATCTGAATGGTGTCAGATTAGAAAAAGGGATGTGCAACAAGACCTGGGTGTACTTGTACATCAGTCACTGAAAGTAAGCATGCAGGTAGTGCAGGCAGTGAAGAAAGCTAATGGCATATTGGTCTTCATTGCATGAGGATTTGTGTTTTGGAGCAAGGAGGTCCTACTAGAGTTGTACAGGTCCCTGGTGAGACCACACCTGGAGTATTGGTCTCCTAATTAGAGGGACATTATTTTTATTGAGGGAGTGCAGCTGAGGTTCACCAGGTTAATTCCTGGGATGGCGAGACTGACATATGATGAAAGAATGGGTCGATTGGGCTTGCATTCACTGGAATTTAGAAGGATGAGACGGGATCTTATAGACACATATAAAATTCTTAAAGGATTGGACAGGATAGATGCAGGAAACATATTCCCGATGTTGGGGGAGTCCTGAACCAAGGGTCACAGTTGAAGAATAAGGGAGAGATAATTTAGGACTGAGATGAGGAAAAACCTTTTCACCCAGAGAGTTTTGAATCAGTGGAATTTTCTGCCACAGAAGACAGTGGAGACAAATTCACTGGATGTTTTCAAGTGAGAGTTAAATTTAGCTCTTAGGGCTAATGGAATGAAGGGATATGGGGAAAAAGCCGGAATGGGGTACTGATTTTTAATGATCAACCATTATCATATCGAATGGCGGTGCTGGCACGAAGGACCGAATGGCTTACTGCTGCAGCTATTTTCTATGTTTCTAAACATTTTTCCTGCATCTAGCCTGTCGAATCTCCCAAGAATGTTTAATGGTTCTATAAGATCCCCTCTCACCTTCTAAATTCCAGTGCAAACAAGCCCGGTCTATCCATTCTTTCGTAAAGATTACATTGAGAAACCACTTTAAATTTGCATTAGGAAGGAAGGAGGAAGAAACACAGAGTAGAGATAGTCAGCATGTTCCTGGAACTGCAGAATGACATGTCTTTGGGTCCCGATTGATTTCATCCCAAGGTTTTACGTGGAGTGCTTACAGTTTTGTCATGGTCATAGAGTCATAGTCACAGAGTGTGGAAACAAACTATTCAACCCAACGCCCACGTCGACCAACAAGCCCCTTCAACAATAACCCTACATGACTCCCATGCTTAAATTCGGCCATATCCTGCTGAACCTGTCCTATCCATGTACCTGTCTAAATGTTTTGTAAATGTTGCGCTAATTCCAGCCTCAACTACCTCCTTCAGCATCTCATTCCATACACCCACCACCCTTTGTGTGAAAAGGTTACCAATCAGGTTCCAAATAAATCTTTCCCCTTCACCCTGAATCGATTTCTTCTGGTTAATGTTTCTCCTACTCTGGGCACGATACTCTGTGCATCTTCCCAATCTATTCCTCTCATGGTTTTGTACACCTCTACAAGATCACCCGTCATCCTCCAGCACTCCAAGGAATAGAAACCCAGCCTACTCAACCATTCCCCATATCTCACACCCTCTAGTCCTGGCAACAATCTCATAAATCTTTGCTGCACCCAGCTTGACAACATATTTCCTATAATTGTCTAAACTGAACACGATACTCTAAATGCGGCCTCACCCACGTCTTATACAACTGCAACATGACCTCCCAACTTCTATACTAATTACTCTGACTGATGAAGGCCAATGTGTCAAAAGCCTTTTTAACCACCCTATCTACCTGTGACGCCACTTTCAACGAACTATGTACCTGTACTCCTAGATCTGTCTACTCCACAACACTCCCCAGAGGCCCTACCGTTCACTGTGTATGTTCTGCCCATGTTTGTGCTCCCAAAAATCCAACACCTCACATATCTCTGTATTAAATTCCATTACTCATTCCTTAGCCTACCTGTCCATCCGATAAAGAAAGTGCTGCAATTTTTGACAACCATCTTTACTATCTACAATACCACCACTTTTGTGTAATTTGCAAACATACCGTGTACTTTCTTATTCAAATTATTATCATGGATGACAAACATCAATGGGCCCAGCACCGAACTCTGAGGCACACCACTAGTCACAGGCATTTTGTCCGAGAGGCAACCTTCCACCATCTCCCTCTTTTTCCATTAAGCCAATGTTCTATCCATTCAGCTATCTCTCCTTGGATCCCAGCGATCTAAACTTCCAGAGCAGCCGACCATGCAGAACCTTGTCAAATACTTTACTGAAATCCGTGTATAAAATGTCTATGGCTCTGCCTTAATTGAGCTTTTTGATCACATCCGCATAAAAATCAGATTTGTGAGACACAACCTCCCATGTACAAACCCATGCTGACTATCCCTAATCAGCCCTTGTCTGTCTAAATGCCTATATAACATATCCAGTAACTTACCAACTACAGATGTTAAGCTCACTGGCCTATAGTTCCCAGCATATTCCCTGCAGCCCTTTTTGAAAAGACGCACAACATTCTCCAGAATTCCGGCACCTTCCTCTATTTAAGGACGACTCGGAAATTTCAACTGGGGCTCCCGCAATTTCCTCTCTAGTTTTGTGCAATGTCCTCGGATATATTTGATCAGGCATCTGGTATTTAGAGAGTTAGATTTAGCTCAAAGTGCTAATGGAATCGAGGGGTATGGGAAGAAAGCAGGAACAGGGTACTGATTGTGGGTGATCAGCCATGATCATAATGAATGGCTCGAAGGGCCAAATGGCCTACTCCTGCATCTGTCTGTCTGTCTGTCTATCTAATTCCCCAATGCATTTACCCAATCTATTCCTCTCATAATCTTAGAGGGATATCTAATTACCTCGGAGACCTGAAGTCTTGAGACAGAGACCAGTTCTTGACGACCGCTGAAAATCAAAATTGAAAGTTTGAGCACACGTATTGGCAAGAATAACGTTAAGGAGAAAATTAAATCAGCCTTTTACTCACCAAAGTTTTCACTCCGTCAACAACGCACCCTCTCCACTATGGGTGGTGTCCAGGCAGAACACCTTAATTTATAACCTGGATATGCTATCGGCTGATATCAAGGAACCAATTGCAGGCAATGGGACCTGGAAAATACCGGATTAACTGGATGAACTATCCCATTGCAACCTGTTGTCCTTGGCTCATCTCCCAAGAGGAAGAAGAAAACTGACATTTTCAGACTTGCCAATGAACTGCACCTTAATGCTATTTTTTACAAAGTCAACAACATCAACTATGAGAACAATTGAGGAACAATTACTGAAGGGATGGAGTTGAAAGCCAAAGTTGTCAGTCGAGTAGGTTTAAAGGTTAAAGTTGGGCCGAAGGGCCTGTTTTCACACTATGGTACATTTAAATTACAGGCCACACAGCCCCGTTAATATAGTGAACTACTCAGGCAGTAGACACAAGGTCATTTCAATTCACATAACTTAGTTAAATATCAATCTGGAATTCAAAGATACTGTCAATTATGGTGTCCATGAAAACATGACATTTCATTCCCAGATAAAACTCTTCATCCCTTCCTTGTCAATGTAATAATTTTAAGTTCAGTTTAGTTTATTTTCACGTGTACCGAGGTGCAGTGAAATCTTTTGTTGCGTGATAACCAGTCAACGGAAAGAGAATACATAATTACAATCATTCTATCCACAGTGCACTGATACATGATATAGAGAATAACATGAATAATATTTAGTGCAGGATAAAGTCCAGTAAGGTCCGATCAAAGATAGTCCGAGGATCTCCAATGAGGTAGATAGTAGTGCAGGACTGCTCTCGAGTTGGGTTGGGATGGTTCAATTACCTGATAACAGCTGGGGAGGGATTTTCACTGGCAATTTGATGCCAGTCCACAATTGTCAATGAGATTATATAATCCGGCACGGTGGCGCAGTGGTAGAGTTGCTGCCTTATCGCGCTTACAGCGCCAGAAACCCAGGTTTGATCCCGACTACGGGTGCTGTCTGTACTTTTGCCCCATGACCGCGTGGATTTTCTCAGGAGATCTTTGGTTTAATTCCACACTCCACAGATGTACAGGTTAGTAGGCTAATTAGCTTGGTATAAATGTAAATCGTCCCTCGAGTGTGTAGGGTAGTGGTAATATGCGGGGATCTCTAGTCAGCGGGGGCTCAGTGGGTTGAAGAGCCTGTTTCTGCACTGTATATCTAAACAAAAATATATGAAGTGCCTGATCAGATGTTGGCAATCCAACAATTGTCCAAATGTGCAACTTTGCAACATGGTAACCAGCAAATAAAGGGCCGGTCCCACTTGGACACCAACTGCACTAAAATAGGTCGACGTCGCACGCAAATCATGCGTCATCATGCCGTCTGTGCGCGCGACGTCATTAGAACACCCTGCAGCGTGCGATGACGCATGGTTACGCACGGTGACGTAACCATGCGTCACCAAGCGATATACATGAGACGGCGGGACACCAAAGTGTGATGCCAATGCGTCAGCGTGCGTACCCAATGCGTCAGCGTGTGTAAGCGATACGTCACACAGGTGGCGCGCAAGGATTTCGTGATGCATGAAATCCTGGAGCACCACGCGATAACATGCGCAACTCCATACCACTCCATGCCTCTCCATGCGCCCGTCCCGCGCTACCCCGTTTGTCACAACTTGATGACCACATTTTTGGAGGTCGCATAAATGGGGCGCAAGTGATGGCCAACTAATCCCATTCATCAGCACTTTGTACATAACAATGTGAATGGCTCGATTGTAAACATGCATTGTATTCCCGTTGACTGTTTAACACGCTGCAAAAGCTTTTTACTGTACCTCAGTACACGTGATAACAAACTAAATGACACTAAACTAAAAATTACATACTATGCCTTGGGAACTCAAAGGCTTAGTCAAATGGTTCTTAAATTTCACAAGAGTCTCTGTCTCCACTACCCTCTCAGGAGATTATAGGGGTGTACAAAATCATGAAGGGAATAGATAGGGTGAATGCGCGGAATATTTTGCCCAGAGTAGGAGAAACAAGAATCAGAGGACATAGGTTTAAGATCAGGGGTAAGAATTAATGGGAACCTGAGGGGAAATCTTTTCACTGAGAGAGTGGTTGGTATAATCTAAATCCTATCAACCACCGGTCAGACTATAGTTCCCACTATTCTGCTTTGCTCCATTCTTGTGCACGGGGTAATATTGGCAACTTTCCAATCATCTGGGACATCCTCTGTCGCTGGTGATTCTTGAAATATTACTGTCAATGCCTCCACAATCTCTAAAGCCACCTCTTTTAGAGCCGTAGGATGCAGTCCATCCGGTCCAGGTGACTTATCCACCTTCATCCCTTTCAGCACCTTCTCCCTGGTAATGGCCACTCCACTAACTTCCAACCCCTGACTCTCTTGAATTACTTCTTGAATAACTTCTTGAAGTATGAGATAAGGATAAATGAGGCGCAAATTGTGACACCAGAGGAAGGAATATTTGTGGAAGGGGGCAGGGGGAGGGGGAAGAAGGGAAATAGATGCAAATCCAGGTCGGAACGGGGAACAAAGTAGGAAAACAAGGTGGAGAGGGGATTGCGTAGGAAGGAACTACAGATGCTGGTTTACAAGATGCTGGTTTACACCAAAGATAGACACAAAATGCTCGAGTAACATAGCGAGACTGGGAGGGGATTGTTTGTCGGTTCATTACCTAACATTGGAGAATTCAATGTTAGGTTTTAAGCAACCTAAGCAGAATATAAACTACTGTTCCACAACTTTTCATGTGGTCTCACATATACAGTATGTGTGTATTGTATGAATATGTGTACGGGTGTGTGTGTGTATATGTATGTGTGATTATGTGCATATATACACACACCACATTTTTTTCTTGTTTAATATATTGTTTACAGTGTGCTATGTGTGAGTACGTGTATATATAGACACTCAACTTTTTTTCTCGTTTAATATATTGTGTACGGTATACTAATCTAAGACACTAAGAAAATACATACAGAATCTAAAACACTAAGAATCTAAGACACTAAGAAAATACATACAAAATAAACAACCTTTGTTGCTCTTCTAATCAAGCTTTCCTAACCAAGCCTGAATTTGCTGGAAACTACCAGCTTATGTACGACCAAAAGCCACAGTTTCATATTCTTGGAAATGCTGTGACTTACGAGCAGGTCATTTTCAGTTTCAATAGGCAATAGACAATACATGCAGGAGTAGGCCATTCTGCCATTCGAGCCAGCACCACCATTCAATCTGATCATGGCTGATCATCCACAATCAATACCCCGTTCCTGCCTTCGCCCCATATCTCTTGACTCCGCTATCTTTAAGAGAAAGCTCTCTCTTGAAATCATCCAGAGAGCCATCCTCCACTGCCGACTGAGGCAGAGAATTCCACAGACTCACAACTCTGTGTGAAAAAGTGTTTCCTCATCTCCGTTCTAAATGACTTACCCCTTATTCTTAAACTGTGGCCCCTAGTTCTGGACTCCCCCAACATCGGGAACATGTTTCCTGCCTTGAGCATGTCCAAACCCTTAATAATCTTATGTGTTTCAATAAATTTCCCTCTCATCCTTCTAATTTCCAGAGTATACAAGCCCAGCCGCTCCATTCTATCAACATAATTCCCATCCGGGAATTAACCTGGTGAACCTATGCTGCAATCCCTCAATAGCAAGAATGTCCTTCCTCAAATTTGGAGGCCAAAACTGCACACCTCCTCAAAACCTCATGACCTGCAGATCTCACTTGAGCTGTAAGAAGAGTGTCAGTGTCCAATTTAAACCTGATTATAGACAATAGACAACAGACGATTATCGTACTCTCATTACCTTCACACGGCACGGTGGCGCAGCAGTAGAGCTGCTGCCTCACAGCGCTCACAATGCTCACAGCGCCAGAGACCCGGGTTCGATCCCGACCAGGGGTGCTGTTTGTACGGCGTTTTCTCCCGGAGATAACCCACGCAGGTCACGCAGAGAATGTTCAAACTACGTATAGACAGCACCCATAGTCAGGTTGGAACCCGAGTTGCTGGTGCTGTGAGGCAGCAACTCTACCACTGCCCATTGTTCAGCACTGGATGGAAGAATGTATTGGCAATTCGAAGATGTCAGCTATTAATGATTATGATATAGTTGGGATCACGGAGACATGGCTGGGAGCTGAACATCCAGGGATATTCAATATTCAGGAGGGATAGAGAGAAAGGAAAAGGAGGTGGGGTAGCATTGCTGGTTAGAGAGGAGATTAACGCAATGGAAAGGAAGGACATTAGCTTGGAGGATGTGGAATCGGTATGGGTAGAGCTGCGAAACACTAAAGGGCAGAAAATTCTGGTGGGTGTTGTGTACAGGCCACCTAACAGTAGTAGTGAAGTTGGGGATGGTATCAAACAGAAAATTAGTAATGCGTGCGACAAAGGCAAAACAGTTATAATGGGTGACGTCAATCTACATATAGATTGGGTGAATCAAATCGGCAGGGGCACTAAGGAAGAGGATTTTTTGGAATGTATGCGGGATAGTTATCTAAATCAACATGTACAGGAACTAATGAGAGAGCAGGCTATTTTAGATTGGGTATTGAGTAATGAGGAAGGGTTAATTAGCAGTCTTGTTGTACGTACCCCCTTGGGCAAGAGTGACCATAATATGGTCGAGTTCTTCATTAGGATGGTGAGTGACATTGTTAATTCAGAAATAATGGTTCTGAACTTAAAGAAAGGTAACTTTGAGGGTATGAGACGTGAATTGGCCAAGATTGACTGGCAATCAATTCTAAAAGGGTTGACGGTGGATACGCAATGGAAGACATTTAAAGACTGCATGGATGAACTACAAAAGTTGTTCATCCCAGTTTGGCAAAAGAATAAATCAGGGAAGGTAATGCATCCGTGGATTACAAGGGAAATCAGGGATAGTATCAAAGCAAAGGATGATGCGTACAAATTAGCCAGAAAAAGCAGCATACCAGAGGACTGGGAGAAATTCAGAGACCAGCAGAGGAGGACAAAGGGCTTAATTAGGAAAGGAAAAATAGACTATGAAAGAAAACTGGCAGGGAACATAAAAACTGACTGCAAATTTTTTTATAAATATGTGAAGAGAATGAGATTAGTTAAAACAAATGTAGGTCCCTTGCAGTCAGAAACAGGTGAGTTGATCATGGGGAACAAGGATACGGCGGACCAATTGAATAACTACTTTGGTTCCGTCTTCACTAAGGAAGACATAAATAATCTGCCGGAAATAGCAGGGGACCGCGGGTCAAAGGAGGAATTGAGTGAAATCCAGGTTAGTCGGGAAGTGGTGTTGGGTAAATTGAATAGATTAAAGGCCGATAAATCCCCAGGGCCAGATAGGCTGCATCCCAGAGTACTTAAGGAAGTAGCTCAGGAAATAGTGGATGCATTAGTGATAATCTTTCAAGACTCTTTAGATTCTGGTGTAGTTCCTGAGGATTGGCGGGTAGCAAACGTAACCCCTCTTTTTAAGAAGGGAGGGAGGGAGGGAGAAAATGGGGAATTACAGACCAGTTAGTCTAACATCGGTAGTGGGGAAACTGCTAGAGTCAGTTATTAAAGATGGGATAGCAGCACATTTGGAAAGTGGTGAAATCATTGGACAAAGTCAGCATGGATTTATGAAAGGTAAATCATGTGTGACGATTCTTGTGGAATTTTTCGAGGATGTAACTAGTAGCGTGGATAGGGGAGAACCAGTAGATGTGGTGTACCTGGACTTCCAGAAGGCTTTCGACAAGGTCCCACATAAGAGATTAGTATACAAACTTAAAGCATATGGCATTGGGGGTTCAGTATTGATGTGGATAGAGAACTGGCTGGCAAACAGGAAGCAAAGAGTAGGAGTAAACGGGTCCTTTTCACAATGGCAGGCAGTGACTAGTGGGGTACCGCAAGGGTCCGTGCTGGGACCCCAGTTGTTTACAATATACATTAATGATCTGGATGAGGGAATTGAAGGCAATATCTCTAAGTTTGCGGATGACACTAAGCTGGGGGGCAATGTTAGCTGTGAGGAGGATGCTAGGAGATTGCATGGTGACTTGAATAGGCTGGGTGAGTGGGCAAATGTTTGGCAGATGCAGTATAATGTGGATAAATGTGAGGTTATCCACTTTGGTGGCAAAAACAGGAAAGCAGACTTTTATCTAAATGGTGGCCGATTAGGAAAAGGGGAGATGCAGCGAGACTTGGATGTCATGGTACACCAGTCATTGAAAGTAGGCATGCAGGTGCAGCAGGCAGTGAAGAAAGCAAATGGTATGTTAGCTTTCATAGCAAAAGGATTTGAGTATAGGAGCAGGGTAGTTCTACTATAGTTGTACAGGGTCTTGGTGAGACCACACCTGGAGTATTGCGTACAGTTTTGGTCTCCAAATCTGAGGAAGGACATTATTGCCATAGAGGGAGTGCAGAGAAGGTTCACCAGACTGATTCCTGGGATGTCAGGACTGTCTTATGAAGAAAGACCGGATAGTCTCGGTTTCGACTCTCTAGAATTTAGGAGATCGAGAGGGGATCTTATAGAAACTTACAAAATTCTTAAGGGGTTGGACAGGCTAGATGCAGGAAGATCGTTCCCGATGTTGGGGAGGTCCAGGACAAGGGGTCACAGCTTAAGGATAAGGGGGAAATCCTTTAGGACCGAGATGAGAAGGACTTTTTTCACACAGAGAGTGGTGGGTCTCTGGAACTCTCTGCCACAGAGGGTAGTGGAAGCCAGTTCATTGGCTATATTTAAGAGGGTTAGATGTGGCCCTTGTGGCTAGGGGGATCAGAGGGTATGGAGAGAAGGCAGGTACGGGATACTGAGTTGGATGTTCAGCCATGATCATATTGAATGGCGGTGCAGGCTCGAAGGGCCGAATGGCCTACTCCTGCAGCTAATTTCTATGTTTCTATGTTTCTATGATTTAATTGATTGATTTGCTGAGATAAATGTGTAGCTGGAAATTAAGTGGTTTTAATACAGGCAAATGTAAGGAATGTAGAATGGCAAGGTTGAGGTGATGTTGGCTTCATCTTCTTAACGATGCTTGGCTGAATTCTGCACCATTTGAAATGTCCATGAGATCGTAAGGAAAACTGTTTCTGGCCTCCCCTCCTCCCCTCTCCCATCAAGCAAAAGGTACAGAACTGTGAAAATGCACTGCTCCAGATTCAGGGTCAGTTTCTTCCTAGCTGTTATCAGGCAACTGAATCATCCTACCACAATCAGAGAGCAATCCTAAACTACTATCCACCTCATTGGTGACCCTATCCTTGATCGGACTTTGCTGGCTTTACCTTACACTAAATGTTATTCCCTTATCATCTATCTGCACATTGCAAATGGCTCGATTGCAACAACAACAGCTTTTCACTGTATCTCGGTTCACATGACAATAAACTAAACTGTAAACAGTGATTTCAAAACATATTTATCCATTTTTACTGTGGGTGTGGGAAAGTTACAGTCTAGAGATGTTGATGGGAATGTGGAAAGGATAAACATGGAACTGCACAACATAGGGAGAAGCACTTCAGCTCACAATACTTGTGTTGTAAATGATGATGTTAAAATAATAAAGTTATACAGCATGGATAGAGGCCTTTTGATCCAACCTATCCATGCTGACCTATATTCCTCATCTATGCCAGTCCCAATGGACTGAATTAGGCCCTTATGTCCACAGTCTAATAATACAGGATGAGGGGAATATTGTTTTGTGCATTAAAGTTCAATTAAAGATAGTTTCAGGTTCTTCAATGAGGTGGATGGTAGGTCAGGAGCTCTCTCTTGTTGGTGATAGGATGCTTCAGTTGCCTGATAAGGATGGAAAAACAAAATAATCTAATCTCTCCACATCTATTCAATATTACCACCTATTCCATCAATAGGGAAATGGGCAAAAACCACAGGCAAATGCCTCGTTCTCACCTTCCTCCAGCTAACAATGATCTATTCTATATTTTGTTTCACACCTGCCAAGCTTTATAAGCTTTATAATATTTATACTATTTATAATATTGAACATTGACCTCCAATTTCCGGTAGCCCGTGCTGTCTCCTCCCCTTCCTCAGCTCTCTTGCTCCTCCTCTTCCTTTCTTCTTCCCGCCCACCACACCCCCCCACCCCCCCCCCCCCCCCCCCCCCCCCCCCACCACCCTGCATCAGACTGAAGAAGGGTTTCGGCCTGAAACGTTGCCCATTTCCTTCGCTCCATAGATGCTGCCGCACCCACTGAGTTTCTCCAGCACTTTTGTCTACCTTCGACTTTCCAGCATTTGCAGTTCCTTCTTGAGCTTTACAAGGAAATGGCGGCACTGTAATGGCGCAGCCCCTGCAGCTCGTCTGTCCTTTTTAAAAATATTTTTGTCCCGTTTGCCGTGGTTTTATTATTGTTTTTATTGTTGTTTTTAGCCGTGTATATGTGGGGGCGGTTGGGGGAAACTTTTAAATCTCTTCCCTGCACGGGAGACCCGACCTTTTCCCTGTTGGTTCTCCATTGTTGTTGGGGCCTAGCACCGTGGAGCCGCCTCCACCCGGAACAATCTGGGGGCTCCAGTCACAGAGCCTGCGGACTTACCATCATGGGGCTGGCCGGCCTCGGAGCGTAAGGAGCTGTGGTGGCGCACGGCTGCACCAGGGGCTTTGAAGGCTCTGGCTGCAGGCCTGTGGACGGTGACATCAGGGGCTCGTGGGTCCCTGGTGGGAGACTGCTTTTATGGGATCCCGCGGCGGGAGCTCCCGCCCGAATTGCGGGGTTGAAAATGACCTGGAGCGGGGCCTGACATCGCCTGGTGTGGCTTTAACGGCCACCGGACTTGCCATCGCCCGCCGGGGCTCCAACATCAAGACCCGGAGCAGGGCCTGATATCGCCCGGCGCGGCCTTAACGGCCACGGAACGTAGATTAGATTAGATTCCTTTATTGTCATTCAGACCTTACGGCCTGAACGAAATTGTTACCATACAGTCATACATATAATAAAAACAAAACACACTAAACACATATCCAACATCCACCACAGTGAGTTCACCAGGCACCTCCTCACTGTGGTGGAAGGCAGAAGTCTTAAGTCCCTGTCTTCCTCCCTCCTAGTTCTCCCTCTGCGCTGAGGCGATCCAGGCCGCCGCCGCCGCTGGAGCACCGCAGCTCCAAACCAGACCGCCGCCACCGCTGGAGCACCGCAGCTCTAAGCGGAACGCCGCCGCTGGAGCACCGCAGCTCCGAACTAGGCCGCCGCCGCTGGAGAACCGCAGCTCCGCGGGCCACCACTGGAACACCGCATCTCTGCGGACCACCGCCGCCGCTGGAGCACCGCAGCTCCAAACCAGACCGCCGCCACTGCTGGAGCACTGCAGCTCTAAGCGGACCGCCGCCGCTGGAGCACCGTAGCTCTGCGTGCTGCCGTCGCTGGAGCAACGCTGCTCTGAACGAGACTGCCGCCGCTGGAGCACCGCAGCTCTAAGCGGACCGCCGCCGCTGCCGCTGGAGCACCGCAGCTTTGAACCAGGCCACCGCCGCTGCTGGAGCACAGCAGCTCCTAACCAGGCCGCCACCGCTGGAGCACCGCAGCTCCAAACCAGGCCACCGCCACAGCTCCGTCATTAGGCCTCAGCACAGACGGTCACGGGGGACTCACATCCCCCCGAAGGGAGAGATTAAGACTCTCCCCACACATACACAGCCTAATAAAACAAAATTCTAACGAACTATTACAAAAAGACACAAAAAAAAAGAAAAAATCAGACGTACTGCAGGTGAGCCGCAGGTGAAACTTACCATTGCCCGCCGGGGGCTCTAACATTAAGAGCCGGAGCAAGGCCTTACATCGCCGGCGTGGCCTTAGCGACCGCGGAACTTATCATCGCCCGCCGGGGGCTTTAACATTGGGAGAGGATGGAAAGCAGGGGAGAGACAAGACTTTGCCTTCCATCACAGTGAGGAGGAGACTCACTGTGATGGATGTCTGTGCGAATTGAGTTGGTTGTGTGTCTTGTATAATTGTGGTGGCGCGCGGCGGCCTGACTCTGGGGTTTCGGAGGCTCTGGCTGCCAGCCCAGTTGACGGTAACGTCGGGAGCTCGCGGGTCCCTGGTGGCAGACCGCTTTTCGGAGCTCCCGCAACGGCAACTTCTCCCACCCGAATTGCGGGGTTGAAAACGATGCAGAGCGGGGCCTTACATCGCCCAGCGCGGCTTTAACAGCGGGTGATGGGTGTTTATGTAAATTGTGTTGGTTGTGTGTCTTGTTAATTGTTTCTTCTTGTTGTATAACTGCAGAAACCAAATTTCTTTTGAACTTCATTTGAGGTTCAAATGACAATAAACGGTTTTGTATTATAGATTCTTAGACCACTGGGATCTGTTTTGGAATAAGGGGGAACTGTACAAAAGGGACGGATTGCACCTTAACAGGTGAGGGACCAGCATTCTGGCAGGCAGGTTTGCCACTGCTACACAGGTGGTTTTAAACTAAATAAGGGGGGGGGGGTGTCAATGGGTTAGTCAAGGACGGAGTTAAATGGTATTCCCTTATCATCTATCTGTACACTGTAAATGGCTTGATTGCAACAACAGCTTTTCACTGTATCTCGGTACACATGACAATAAACTAAACTGTAAACAGTGATTTCAAAACTTATTTATCCAGTTTAACTGTGGCTGCGGGAAAGTTGCAGTCTAGGGATGGTGATGGGAATGTGGAAAGGACAAACATAGAAATGCATAGGGAGAGGCCCTTCAGCTCAGAATACCCGTGCTGTAAACGATGATGTTAAACTAATAGAGTTATAGTCATACGGCTTGGATAGAGGCCTTTTGGCCTGACCCATCCACGCTGATCAATATATCCCATCTAAGCCAGTCCCAATGGACTGAATCTGGCCCTTTTGTCCACAGTCTACAACTACAGGATGAAGGGAATATTGTTTTGTGCAACATAAAGTCCATTAAAGTTCAATTAAAGATAGTTTGAGGGTCTTTAATGAGGTAAATGTACAAAAGGGACAGATTGCACCTTAATATGATTAGTTTTAATCTGCAAATTGAGAAGGAGATGGTTACATCAGAATTGTCAGTGATACAGTTGAACAAAGGCGACTATGAAGGCATGAGGGAGGACTTGGAGGGAGGAAGACAGGGACTTAAGACTTTTGCCTTCCACCACAGGAGCTGGCCAAGGTAGACTGGAAATGGATCCTAGCAGGAGTGACAGTGGAACAGCAATGGCAGGAATTTCTAGGCATTATCCGGAAGATGCAGAATCATTTCATTCCAAAAAGGAAGAAAGATTCTAAGGGGAGTAGGAAGCAACTGTGTCTGACAAGAGAAGTTAGGGATAGAATAAAACTAAAAAAAAAAGATGTATTACACAGCCAAGAGTTTATGTATAACACAGCAAAGTCCTTTTTCAGAATTGCAGGCAGTGGCGAGTGGAGTGCCGCAAGGCTCAGTGTTGGGGCCGCAACTGTTTACCATATATATTAATGATTTGGAAGAGGGAATTATGAGCAACACTAGCAAGTTTGCGGATGACACAAAGCTGGGTGGCAGTGTGAACTGTGAAGAGGATGTTAGGAGGTTGCAGCATTACCTGGACAGGTTGAGTGAGTGGGCCGATGCATGGCAGATGCAGTATAATATAGACAAATGTGAGGTAATCCACTTTAGTGGCAAAAACAAGGGGGCAGATTATTATCTCAATGGGGTTAGGTTGGGTAAGGGGGAGGTACAGCAAGACCTGGGTGTCCTTGTACATCAGTCACTGAAAGTTGGTGTGCAGGTACAGCAGGCAGTGAAGAAAGCTAAAGTAATGTTGGCCTTCATAGCAAGAGGATTTCAGTACAGAGTAAAGAGGTTCTTCAGCATTTGTGTAGGGCTCTGGTACACGTGACAAAAATCTAAACCAGGAGTCCAATCCGGCCCGCAGAATGATTTGAGGGAAAAAAAGTATATTCACGATTATTATGCATCTGTATGGCAGCCACTCTCTCCCTCGCCACGCTCTCTCCTACCGCTGTATGTACCGCCTGCTGCGCCGGCAGCTTGTTGTGTGTACTTAGAAAACAATAGGCAGCAGTTACCCACCCGCTGTGCATAAGCACCTTCCACCCTGCACTGAAGACCACTAGGGCACACTTACATCGCCAGACACAGTATAAACACACAGAGTACCCAGGTAAGTAACACATGTAGAAAAGCTGAGATTGATTGCTGCTGTGGTTCAAAATGCTTTCCAAGAAAAGAAAAGTTGACATTGAAGATCAGATATTCAACAATTCAAACGATTCAACGCTTTTTCTTCTGTGAGGTTAACAGCAAACCTGTGTGTCTGATGTGCTCGCAACAAGTGGCTGTGGCAAAAGTACAATATCAAACGACTCAATGAGACGTCACACGGAGAAAAATATGACAAGTACGCAGGCAACTCAGAACGCAAAAGATAAACGAGCTTGAAGCAGCTCTGAAAAAAACAGTTATCAGTGTTCACCAAAAGTCGAGAGACTCATGATGGAGCTGTCAAGGACAGCTATATTATTGCCAACAAAATAGCTGCTGTGTCGAAGCCATACTCAGAAGGGGAAATCATCAAAGCATGCATGCTGATGGCGGTGGAGCTGGTGTGCCCTGAGAAGAGAGAGGCTTTTGGTAATATCAGCTGGTCAAGAAATACTGTGGCAGAGAGAATCAGGGACCTTGCAGGAGATTTGAACAGTCAACTAAAAGACAAAGTGAAGTCATTTATTGCCTTCTCTATTGCAATTGATGAGAGCACCGACGTGACTGATGGAACTCAATTGGCATTATTTATTTGTGGTGTTGATGCATCTTTGACCGTCATTGAGGAGTTTGTAGAGATGGTGCCCATGACAAACACCACAACGGCGAACAACATTTTCTCCAGCCTCGTCGAGGCCTTGGACAGACTGGGGGTTGACTGGAGTCACACTGTCAGCGTGGCAACAGATGGCATACCGTCCATGGTCAGGAAAATGTCAGGAATTGTTGCGAAGTTCAGACAGAGAATCCAGAGCAGGAATTCTGGAATTGTCATTATATTATACACCAAGAGGCGTTATGTAGCAGGAGCCTGAAAATGGACAAGATGTAATGGATGTAGTAATCTAATTTTATTAGAGCCAAGGGACACAACCATCAGCAATTTGACACTCTTTTGTCCGAATGTAATATTGGACACGGTCTACACTACCACACTGAAGTCCGCTGGTTGAGCAGAGGGGTTGAGCACAAACCTTTTTTTTTCAATTACATGTGGAAATTGGATTATTCATGAACGAGAAAGGGAAGCCAGTGGCAGAGTTGGATGACCAACTTCATGATCTTGCATTTTTGGTGGATACAACAGAGCATTTAAATGTGCTTAACGTTAACATGCAAGGCCACAACAAACTTGTTACGGATTACTACGATAGCATTCGTGCCTTTCAAATTAAATTTGGCCGGTGGGAGATGCAACTATCCCGGAGAAACCATGCTCATTTCCCCTCTTTGCAGTCTATGCTGATGGGAATACTGACAACATGGCCAGGTACAAGGACAAAATATCACGGCTGAAAAGTAAGTTTCAGAATTGTTTCCAAGTCTTCATTCAGCTCGAGAAGGAATTCTCACTATTTTGCTCGCCGTCCGCCGTCAACACAGCATTATTATTATTATTAAGGTTTATTTAAATAGGGACAGATACAAAAACATAGATACACTTGAAACAGTCATCTGATGTATGCATCATAGTGTTTTTAGCCAAAGCTAATTCGCAACACTTGTCCCTAGTAGGGCTTTTATTTAAAAATTATAATACAGATTAACATTATTAAAAATAGGAAAATGGAAATGGAAAGGAGATAAAAAATGGAAAAGAGAAAAAGACATACAGAGAGAGCACAGTGTAGAAACTAAATATGAGAACAAGATTGTTGTTGAATTAGCCACAATTTTGTGTTTCTTTTGAATGTGACATATGTAGGGATACATTTCAAGTGGTTTGGCAGTGAGTTCCATAATTTTGTCCTTTTTACTGAAAAGCCAGTTTTAGAGCAACAGAGGATCAGATGTGCCGGCGGAACTCCAAAAGGAACTAATTGAAGTTCAGTGAAGAAGGGTCTCGACCCGAAACGTCGCCTATCTCCTTCGCTCCTTAGATGCTGCTGCACCCGCTAAGTTTCTCCAGCCTTTTGTGTACCCCCGAAGTTCAGTGTAACTCGGCTTTGAAATATAAATTTGAGATTGTGGGTCTGGTCTCATGCTGTCAATACCTGGGACCGATGTACCCCAAGATGACAGATTTTGCCTCAAAGATTCTTTGCATGTTTGGGACAAACATAGAAACATAGAAACATAGAAATTAGGTGCAGGAGGAGGCCATTCGGCCCTTCGAGCCATTCATTGTGATCATGGCTGATCGTCCCCAATCAATAACCCGTGCCTGCCTTCTCCCCATATCCCTTGATCCCACTAGCCCCTAGAGCTCTATCTAACTCTCTCTTAGATCCTTCCAGTGATTTGGCCTCCACTGCCCTCAGTGGCAGGGAATTCCACAAATTCACAACTCTCTGGGTGAAAAATTGTTCCCAATATATCTCTGTGAGCAGGCGATCTCCATAATGAACATTAACAAATACAAACTCCACTCGCAGCTGACACACAGACACCTAAATGACATTATGATAATCACAACTGCCCAGAAACTGGTCCTGATGTAGACAGGCTGGTTAAAGCCAAGAGATGTCATATGTCTGGAAGCAGCAAGTGAAAAATGAGTGACACTGTTCGATGCACTGCGACATGTAAGCAAAATGCATTATGAAATATTGACTGTCATAATATTGTGATTCATTCATTTTCTGTCTATTCTATTATTGTAAATGTGATCACTTCAATAAAAATTAGAGGCTAAACGTGTTCATTGTCTGAGTTTGATTGCTGGAAGCAGGCTGATAAAAATTAGGTGCAGTTGTGTAGCCTACATTTACAATTTGTTTTGTTAGGTCTACATTTGTGTCTGCTAATGTTCGATCTCAAATGGTTTATTAATGGAAAGGGTGTGGCGCCCAAAACAACCTTAGCCAAAATAGCATCGTTCTTTCTCTCTCTCATCACAACTTTCTTGAAAGTTAATACCAATCATAAAAGTAATGCTTGCTAGGCAATCTTCTTCATAAGAAACAACATTTTAAAAATGTGAAGCACTTTGTCATTATAGCAGAGACTGAGACACATGAGAGCACGTTGAAAAAGCAAAGGCAACGAAAGTGCACAACTGATCTGGCCCGCATGAAGTCGCATTTTCCCCAATCCGGCCCGTGACCTAAAATGAGTTTGATACCCCTGATCTAAACTAAATCTTATTCTTACCTGCACACCGTCTTTTGAACAGACGACACCTCTGGACCTCCTCCAACTTCTGTTAGCCTCTCTGGAAATGAAATTTAACTTCTTATATTGCCACTACTGTTCCTCCCCCTTACTCCAAGCCTATCAGAATTTCCTTTCACAGAAACTACCTGATCTGCTGAGTTCCTCCAGCACTTTGTGTTTTGTCCAAATAAGGGTAAAGTGAGATGTTGCAATCTGTGAGGTCAAGTAATAAAGGAATGTGTGGGAAGGAACTGCAGATGTTGATCCACAATGAAAATAGGTAAAAGGAAAGTGTACAGTCAAACATTCAAATGATAAATATTGTTTACATCTGACTGGCGATCTAGAGTTGATAAGCGGGCCAGCATTCATTGTGCTTTGTCTGAAGAAGAGTCTCGACCCGAAACGTTGCCTATTTCCTTCGCTCCATAGATGCTGCCTCACCCGCTGAGCTTCTCCAGCACTTTGTCTACCTTCGATTTTCCAGCAGTGGCAGTTCCTTCATTGTGCTCCGTTTGTTGCAAGATTCAGACACATTTTCTTCCCGACTTTTAGCACGCTTATGAATCATCCCACCCAAACCAGAGAGCAGTTCTTACTTACTATCTACCTCATAGGGACCTATCGACTTTTATCAGATTTTACTGGGTTTAGCTTGCACGAAACGTTTTTAGTTTTTTCTGTTTAGCTTTAGTTTTAAAGATACAGCGTGGAAAGAGACAATTCGGTCCACCGAGTCTGCGCCGACCAGAGATCCTCGCACAATAAAACTATCCTACACACACTAGGGAAAATGTACATTTGAACCAAGCAAATTTACCTACATACCTGTATGTCTTTGGAGTGTGGGTGGAAACCGAAGATCTAGGAGAAAACCCACGCAGGTCACGGGGATAACGTACAAACTCTGTACAGACAGCACCCGTAGTTGGGATCGAACCTGGATCTCTGGCGCTGTAAGCACTGTAAGGCAGCAACTTTACTGCTTATTCCCCTTATTCCCTTCTCATGTATCTGCACACTGTGAATGACTCGATTGTATGTGTTGTCTTTCCTTCTGACAAAGGTTAAATGAAGCGTCTTTTTGCTGCACAAAGTTCGTCAAATAATTCAACTCAAAAACCTGGTAACTTAGCAGGTCAGTCAGCATCTTTAGAGAAAAAATATGTGAAGTTTCGGATCAAGACCCTTCTTCAGAGTTTAGTCAAGCCCTCTGCGGGCTTCCACCAGTAATTCCGCCGATCTTCGCCTCTCCACCGCCCACCAGCGGGCCGGAACCGTCGTCTCACCTGAGTAGCAGTCTCAGCACCGGGCCCACGAAGCAGATTCTCAAACCACGTGGTCTGACTCTGCCTGGCCCTACTGCTCCTCCCCCTCCCCCCCTTTCCTACACGGAACCTCAATATTGATGGGTCTTCCCATTCCCCTTTCAACCAGGTTACTCTGCCCACCCCCCACACATACAATAGTTCTCATGCCTCTCTCCTCTCTGAACACCCACCATTCCCCCACCAGACCCGTCTCAACCTCCGTCCACTCCCTGGGCCCCCTCTGACCCCAAACCCCAACCTTGTCATGTCTTCAAAATCCCCCTTTCTGATACGGAAAGGTCTGTCCTCAACAGAGACCTCACCTTCGTACAAAGTACAAGGTACAAGGTTCCCCTCCGCCCCCACCAGTTCCGGATCCGCCACAATGTAGACCTTTTCTTCCGTTGCCTCCGCCACCGTGCATTTTTCTATTGGGGGGGTAATCCTCACCACCCAGTGATGACCCCTTCTCCCGTCTCCACCGGTCCCCGACCTCTTGGACTTCATAGAACTGCCGGCGTGACATCAACCGTCTCAACTTTTCCACTGCCCTTACCTACTCTAACCTCACCCCCTCTGAATGTACAGCCCTCCGCTCGCTCTGCAGCAACCCTGACATTATCATTGGTGGGTGTATGGAACGCACTGCCAGAGGAGATCGGTGAGGCAGGTACTAGGAGCATTCAAAAGACATTTGGAGAGGTACATGGACAAGAAAGGTTTAGTGGTTCTCCAGAGGGGTGTTTCTTGACCCGCTGAGATACTCTAGCACTTTAATAGACAATAGACAATAGGTATAGGAGTAGGCCATTCGGCCCTTCGAGCCAGCACCACCATTCACTGTGATCGTGGCTGATCATCCACATTCAGTACACCGTTCCTGCCTTCTCCCCATATACCCTGACTCTGCTATCCTCAAGAGCTCTATCTAACTCTCTCATGAAATCATCCATAGAATTAGCCTCCACAGCATTCTGTGACAGAGAATTCCACAGATTCACAACTCTCTGCATAAAAAAGTTTTTCCTCATCACAATTCTAAATGGCCTACCCCTTATCCTTAAACTGTGGCCCCTGGTTCTGGACTCCCCAAATATCGTGAACATGTTTCCTGCCTCTATCATGTCCTGTCCCTTAATAATCTTATATATTCAATAAGACGCCCTCTCATTCTTCTAAAATCCAGCGTATACAAGCCCAGCCTTCAAGTCCATTCTTTCAGCATATGACAGTCCCACCATCCCGGGAATTAACCTTGTGAACCTACGCTGCACTCTCAATAGCAAGAATGTTATTCCTCAGATTTGGAGACCAAATCTGCACACAATACTCCAGTTGTGGTCTCACTAGGGCCCTGTACAACTGCAGAAGGACCTCTTTGCTCCTATACTCAACTCCTCTCATTATGAAGGCCAACATGCCTTTAGATTTCTTCAATGCCTGCTGTACCTGCATGTTTGCTTTCATTGAATGATGAACAAGGACCCCCAGATCTATTTGTACTTCCCATTCTCCCAACTTGACACCATTCAGATAAGAATCTGTCATCCTGTTTTTGCTCCCAAAGTGGATAACCTCACATTTATCCACATTAAACGGCATCTGCCATGCTTCTGCCCACTCACCCAACCTGTCCACGTCACCCTGCATCCTCATAGTATCCTCCTCACAGTTCACATTGATGTTTATTGTAAATAGCTGTGGTCCCAGCACCGAGCCTTGCGGTGCCCCACAAGTCACTGTCTGCAATTCTGAAAGGGACCTGTTAATCCCTATTGTTTGTTTCCTGTCTGCCAACCAATTTTCTATCCATGTCAGTACCCTACCCCTAGTACCAAGTGCTCTAATTTTGCCCACTAGTCTCCTATGTGGGACCTTATCAAATGCTTTCTGAAAGTCCAGGTGCACTACATCCACTTATCCTTTTTCCTAGTTACATCTTCAAAAAATTCAAGATTAGTCTAGCATGATATCCCCTTCGTAATTCCATGCTGACTCGGACTGATGCTGTTACTGCTATCCAAATGTGCCGTTATTTCATTTTTTATAATTGACTCCAGCATTTTCATCATATAACCATATAACCATATAACAATTACAGCACGGAAACAGGCCCTCTCGGCCCTTGCAGTCCGTGCCGACCATTTGTTTTCCCCTAGTCCCATCTACCTGCACTCAGACCATACCCCTCCATTCCCTTCACGTCCATATACCTATCCACTTTACTTTTAAATGTTAAAATCGATCCTGCCTTCACCTCTTCTGCTGGAAGCTCATTCCACACAGCCACCACCCTCTGAGTAAAGAAGTTCCCCCTCACGTTACCCCTAAACTTCCGTCCCTTAATTCGCATGTCATGCCCTCTTGTTTGAATCTTCCCTACCCTTAATGGGAAAAGCTTATCCACGTCAACTCTGTCTATCCCTTTCATCATTTTAAAGACCTCAATCAAGTCCCCCCCTTACCCTTCATGCGTTTCCACCTTCATGGAACTATGCACAGTTATTCCTAGATCTTTGTTCCACAACATTCCTCAATTCCCTACCATTTACCATGTACGTCCTATTTTGATTTGTCCTGCCAAGATGTAGCACTTCACACTTATCAGCATTAAACTCCATCTGCCATCTTTAATCACCACTGTTGTGAGGCTAACTGGTTTATAATTCCCTGTTTTCTCTCTCCCTCCTTTCTTAAAAATTGGGATAACAGTAGCTACCCTCCAATCCACAGCAACTGATCCTGAATCTATAGAACATCGAAAAATAATCACCAATGCGTCCACCATTTCTCGAGCCACCTCCTTAAGTACCCTGGGATGCAGAACATCAGGCCCTGGGGATTTATCAGCCTTCAGTCCCATCAGTCTACCCAAAACTATTTCCTGCCTAATATGAATTTCCTTCAGTTACTCCGTCACCCTAGATCCTCTGACCACTAGTACATCAGGGAAATTAGTTATTTCTTCCTTAGTGAAGACGGATCCAAAGTACCCGTTCAACTCATCTGGGATTTCCTTGTTCCCCATAATAAATCCACCTGTTTCAGTCTTCAAGGGTCCAACTTTGCTCTTAACTATTTTTTTCTTCTTCACATACCCAAAGAAGCATTTACTCTCCTCCTTTATATTCTTGGCTAGCTTACCTTCGTACGTCATCTTTTCTCCCCATGTTGCATTTTTAGTGATCTTTGGTTGCTATTTAAAAGTTTCCCAATCCTCTGGCTTCCCACTCAACTTTGCTGTTTTACTTCTTCTCTTTTATTTTTATACAGTCCTTGACTTCCTTTGACAACCAAGTTTGCCCTTACTCCCCTTAGAATCTTTCTTCCTCTTTGGAATGAACTGATCCTGCACCATCTGTATTATTTCCAGGAATACCTGCCTTTGTTGGTCCAGTTTCCAGTCAACTTTGTCCAGCTCCTCCCTCATGGCTCCATAGTCCCCTTTGTTCAACTGTAATACTGACACTTCCGATTTTCCCTTCTCCTTCTCAAATTTTAGATTCAAACGTCATATTATTATCACTACCTCCTAATGGCTCCTTTAACTCGAGTTCCCTTATCAAATCCTGTACATTACACAACACTAAATCCAGAATTGCCTTCTCCCTGGTAAGCTCCAGTACAAGCTGCTCTATGAATCCATCATGGAGTCACTCCACAAACTCCCTTTCTTGGGCTCCAATACCAACCTGATTTTCCCAGTCTACCTGCATGTTGAAATCTCCCATAACAACTGTAGCATTACCTTTAATACATGCCAGTTTTAACTCTTGATTCAACTTGTACCCTATATCCAGGCTACTGTTTGGGGGCCTGTAGATAACTCCCATTAGGGTCTTTTTACCCTTACAATTCCTCAGTTCTATCTATACTGACTCTACATCTCCTGATTCTATGGTCACCCCTTGTGAGGGACTGAATGTCATTCCTCACCAACTAAGCTACCCCACCCCCTCTGCCCACCTGTCTGTCTTTTCGATAGGATGTATACCCTTGAATATTCAGTTCCCAGCCCTGGTCCTCTTGCAGCCATGTCTCTGTAATTCCCACAGCATCATACTTGTCAATTTATAACTGAGCCTCAAGCTCATCCACTTTATTTCTTATACTGTGCATTCATATATAATACTTTTAATCCATTACTCCCCTCACCCTTCACATTGATTCCAATTTCACTTGGTCTTACTCTCCTATCCCTACCTGAACTTTCTTCCCCTTTAATTCTGGTGTCTTTCTTAACTTTTCTTATATTCTCTTTAACTCCATCCTTAGATTTCCAGTTTGTCTCCTCCCCCCCCCCCATTATTTAGTTTAAATGCACCCATGTAGCAGAGGCAAACATGCTTGCTGCTCCCCGTCCTGTTAAGGTGCAACCCATCCTTTTTGTACAATTTACCCTTCCCCAAACCAGATCCCAGTGGTCTAAGAATCTAAATCCCTGCTTCCCGCACCAGCTCCTCAGCCAATACACCAATCTAGATATTAATTTATTCCAGTCCGTGAATTGTTTTAATGGTACCTCTATTGGCAGAGAATGAAACAAGTACAATAGCCTTTGTAAAATATTCATTTTCACCACATTTTACTTACTACTAAAATCCATTGGGTAGGTGGACCATCTTTCTATATCCTTTCTTATGTTTTGGTTGATGTGATTATAATTGGCCCCATACAACATTGATATATTTTTTGTTATATCTACCCCTAGGTATTTGATTGATTTTGAATCCCATTTAATATTATACTTTTGCTTGATTTCTTCTGGAGGAGCACAATTAAATAGGAGGGTTTGAGTTTTTGAAATATTCACTTTATATCCTGCATAAAAATTAAATTTCTCTATGATCCCCATCATCCTTGGAAAGGAGGTGTTTACTTCCGTGAGATACATCATTACGTCATCTGCAAAAAGGCCAATTTTATGTTCTCTGTCTCTTATAGTTAGTTCCCTATCTTGACGAATCGCTTGAGCCAATGGTTCAATATATATAGCAAACAGGGTGGGGCTAAGACAACTTCCCTGTCACGTTCCTCTTCTTAACACAAATCTCTCAGTTAAGGACCCATTCACCTTCACTCTTGCAGTAGGTTGCTGGTAAATTGCTTTCATAACTTGAAATGAATCTTCGGTAAAGCCAAATCTTTCTAGTGTTTGATATAAGAATTCCCAATTAACCCTATCAAAAGCCTTTTCCGCATCTAGGCTTATCAGGACAGCGCGCGTACTTTCCTTTTGAATCTTGTGTATTATATGTAGAGTATTTCTTTACTTTTTTTTTTTTTTTAAATCAATTGATACTGTTTGTGTTATTTGTAATGTTATCCATTATACATTTCCTGGTTATTTATTTTGTATAATTGGGAGTGTATGTAGTATATTCCTAAAATAAGCAAGATACTCACACTTCTCATACCACACATATTTCTTCTAATTACCAAATACAAATTCCCCCTAATATAACTACATAATACCCAATATTAACCAAACTTCTATGATATTCATGATATTTTCATAATATTAAGAGTGTTTGTATTATTATTAACTTTATATTTCAAAATTATTATATAGTTGAAAATGCACAATTTTATATAATTACAAATTTAAGACATCTATAATATTTTCATACAACTAATAATAGGTGTATTCATACTAATATTAAGAATATATATAATATGTTTCTATACTTTTTTTCCCTATATGTAGAGTACTTCTAATACTGTCCTGTGTTTGTCAGCCTATTATAAAACCAGTCTGGCCTTCATCAATTAAATCTGGCATGAACTTTTCAAATCGTTTGGAGATAATTGAAGAATATTATTTATAGTCTACATTTAGAATTGATATTGGTGTGTAGTTGGTACAATTGTCCTTGTCTTTGTTCTCTTTGGGGATTAATACCATAATTGCCTCTTTCCATGACGGGGGTGTTTTGCCTTCTTTGATAATCCAGTTAAAGGTTCTCAGAAGGGGTGGGTTCAGCTCATTCCGAAATATTTTATACCATTCTATAGGGAAACCGTCGCTGCCTGGGGCCTTGTTTGATTTCACCTACCAATTGTCTTCTCTATCTCCTCCAGTGATATTTCTGCTGTGATTATTTTATTTTGTGTCTCTCCAATACAGGGCAAATCTATTGTACTTAAAAAAATCCTCATTGATTCCCCATCTACTGTAGAGGTTTGTGTATATAATTATTTATAATATTCAAAGGGTTTCTACAGCTATATTAATAGTAAATCCAAAGGGTTTCTACAGCTATATTAATAGCAAAAGGATAACGAGGGATAAAATTGGACCATTAGAGAACCAGAATGGACAGCTATCTGCAGAGCCAAAAGAGATGGGGGAGATATTGAACAATTTCTTTTCTTCGGTATTCACCAAGGAGAAGGATATTGAACTCTGTGAGGTAAGGGAAAAAAGTAGAGTAGCTATGGAAACTATGAGATTCAAAGAGGAGGAAGTACTGACACTTTTGAAAAATATAAAGGTGGATAAGTCTCCAGGTCCTGACAGGATATTCCCTAGGACATTGAGGGAAGTTAGTGTAGAAATAGCAGGAGCTATGACAGAAATATTTCAAATGTCATTAGAAACGGGAATAGTGCCGGAGGATTGGCGTACTGCGCATGTTGTTCCATTGTTTAAAAAGAGTTCAAAGAATAAACCTAGCAATTATAGACCTACTAGTTTGACGTCAGTGGTGGGCAAATTAATGGAAAGGATACTTAGAGATAATATATATAAGCATCTGGATAAACAGGGTCTGATCAGGAACAGTCAACATGGATTTGTGCCTGGAAGGTCATGTTTGACAAACCTTCTTGAATTTTTTGAAGCGGTAACTAGGGAAATTGATGAGGGTAAAGCAGTGGATGTTGTCTATATGGATTTCAGTAAGGCCTTTGACAAGGTTCCCCATGGAAGGTTGGTTCAGAAGGTTCAATCTTTGGGTGTTAATGGCGGAGTAGCAAGATGGATTCAACAGTGGCTGAATGGGAGATGTCAGAGAGTAATGGTGGATGGCTGTTTGTCAGGTTGGAAGCCGGTGACCAGTGGGGTGCCTCAGGGATCTGTGTTGGGTCCACTGTTGTTTGTCATGTACATCAATGATCTGGATGATGGGGTGGAAAATTGGATAAGTAAGTATGCAGATGATACTAAGATAGGTGGTATTGTGGATAATGAAGTAGATTTTCAAAGTCTACAGAGAGATTTGGGCCATTTGGAAAAGTGGGCTGAAAGATGGCAGATGGAGTTTAATGCTGATAAGTGTGAAGTGCTACATCTTGGCAGGACAAATCAAAATAGGACGTACATGGTAAATGGTAGGGAATTGAGGAATGCTGTGGAACAGAGGGATCTAGGAATAACTGTGCATAGTTCCCTGAAGGTGGAATCGCATGTAGATAGGGTGGTAAAGAAAGCCTTTGGTGTGCTGGCCTTTATAAATCAGAGCATTGAATATAGGAGTAGGGAAGTAATGTTAAAATTGTACAAGGCATTGGTAAGATCAATTCTGGAGTATGGTGTACAATTTTGGTCGCCTAGTTATAGGAAGGATGTCAACAAAATAGAGAGAGTACAGAGGAGATTTACTAGAATGTTGCCAGGGTTCCAGCAACTATGTTACAGAGAAAGGTTGAACAAGTTAGGTCTTTATTCTTTAGCGCAGAAGGTTAAGGGGGGACTTGATTGAGGTCTTTAAAATGATGAAAGGGATAGACAGAGTTGACGTGGATAAGCTTTTCCCATTGAGGGTAAGGAAGATTCAAACAAGAGGACATGACATGACAATTAAGGGACAGAAGTTTAGGGGTAACGTGAGGGGGAACTTCTTTACTCAGAGGGTGGTGGCTGTGTGGAATGAGCTTCCAGCAGAGGTGGTGGAGGCAGGATCGATTTTAACATTTAAAAGTAAAGTGGATAGGTATATGGACGTGAAGGGAATGGAGGGGTATGGTCTGAGTGCAGGTAGATGGGACTAGGGGAAAACAAATGGTCGGCACGGACTGGAAGGGCCGAGAGGGCCTGTCTCCGTGCTGTAATTGTTATATGGTTATATGGTTAAGTCCCGCCTGGCGCATGATCGGCATTACGTCGACGCTGTCGGTAGGCAAAGAGCTGCAGAGCGCAGCTCCACCAGCGGTAAGGAACAGGCCCGCAGGTAAGTGGATTGAATTATTTACAGGGCGTGTTTCAAACTCCGTGGTGCTGGCGTGCAGAGCCAGCAGGAGTTGAAAGTAAAAGAGAAAAAACCCCGGAGGAAAAACGGAGGTTAAAATGCGTCCCGGGTAGAAGCTCAGCGATCGGGACGGCAGATTAGTGCGGAGCCGGTTCCGATACCGGTGGCCGTTAAAATTAACCGTAGGGAGCATTTAGTCGCTCCACAAACCAAAAGCCATGGGAAGAATCTCCAGTGGGGAGGAAAATAAAGAAGTCTGAGAGGCCGTGGTTTTAGATGATTCTAATAAGGAAAGGCCTCCAGACAAGAAAGCCTTATGGCTCAGAATAAATTAAATGGAGAAATACTCCAGATTATTTTTCAACCAAGGGTCTAAAAAACCCACAATATTCCCAGGTATGCCCTGAGCGGTTTCCATATACTAGTTTATGGTGCTTTTACCACTGTGGAAATATAAACCTCGGATTGGGCTGGAGGTAGTCTCCTTGAGCAAGTCTCAGGAGTACCAGGGCAGTATAAAACTGATCCTGAAAGTGGTGTTTTTGGTCATAAGTACCCACTACAGCACAAGTATAAATCCAGGTGTACTTAATGGGTATAAAGTACGATACCTGAAGGAAGCGGTGAGGCCATGGAAGGTAACCATGGTGGCCAACATTAATTGGTTTCTCACCAGCTTCAGGAGGCTGTTATGGTTGAAAGAGCAGATTTATATGAAAACACTTGTGCTTTACTAGGGTGCCAACATTGAATCCGATTAAGGCACCCATGTCTTCAATAGTGCGGAGGCACAGTGAATACGATTCCAAAGAATTTCAAGTTTGCAGGTGGCATCACTGCTTATGGGAAGCAAGTGAAAGATTGTGCAATGACCAAAATTTAAAAAAGACAAGTGGCATTGTTTTATAGCTCATATGTTGAGCTCAATGGTATGAGAGAAAATTGCCATTCGGACCATTTTTGCACTTTAGATTTGCAGGTCAATACAGATCAAGCTATGTTCAAACTCTTGGTTATTACGGAGTAAACCTGCCTAAAACAAATCAAAGACATTGATAAAGAGGCAAAGACTATCAGCCTCATAAAACTTTTACAAAATTGGCTGGTCCAATGTGAAGCGGATTTGATATATGAATCAAACAGAGGCAGGAGTATGGTGAGGAAGTATTTTCATCCAGCACAGTCTTATGTTAAACCATATTGTTGGGGAAGAAGGCCATCACGTGCATTTGGAGAGGTACAAAAACTTTATTCTATCACAGAGGAAGCTTTTGTTGAACCTCCGATTGGTGGTAGATTACAGGTGTGTTATGATAAATGATATTGCATAACAGCTGATCGGTTTATATTAGATACTGTGTAAGGATCTACAATAAAATTTGTAGAAGGAGTTGATCCACCTGTACAGAATAAACCTAATCCTATTTTATGTTTCTGCACCTGAAAAATCTCAAATAAAGAAGAGGTAAGAAATTTATTTAGGGAAAGTGTAATGGGGAAAAAACGGAGTAAGCATCCACAACAATTTGTATCAAATAATTTCCCCAGGCAGAAGAAAGATGGTGGTTGTAGAGTCATTCTAGACATCACACACTTTAATACATGTGTCCAGTATAAAAACATTTCAAAATGGACACCTTCAACACTGCAAGGCAGTTGTTATCAACAAGTTCTAATTGGTTACTATAGATTTGAAGGATGCGTATAATTTAGTACCAATTCATCATCATGTTCACAGGTACTTGAAAATTAATTAAATGGGTCAGCTATGGCAATGTAAGGCTAATGGATTAAGCTCAGCTTCTAGGCTGTTCACACAATGGTTGAAACCAGCACTTGCACTGATAAGGACATATGGTCATGGTTTATCTTGATGACATTTTTTAATTGGCAATGTTGATCAGGAGTCAGCTGAAAAAGTAGTGCAGCAACTACAAGCCTGTCGAAAGGCTAGGGTCCTGATCCATCCAACAAAATCTAAGCTTCAGCCCATCCTCAACAATTTACTATTTGGGTTTGTGAGTGATTCAGTACCATGTTCGGTAAATTTACCAAGAGACAAAGTGTCAATATTACAAATGTGTGTCGTTGCCTTGTGACAAGCCTTATCCTTCCATCCGAGAAGGAGCTTAGGTAAATTAGTAACACTATTTCTGCAGTAGAGTTGGTCCACTGCATTACCAAAAAAGCTCCAAAGGGCAAAAACACAAGCACTAGAAGAGTGTGCAGGCCATTTTGACAGGCCTATGCAATTGCCAAAGGAAGCTTTATCAGAATTACAGTGGTGGATTGAGAATGTTCCACAAGCTGCTTAAAAACATATTAGCTCAGCAGCCAGCAGTCATTGCAAACTGAAGCAAGTATTCTCGGATGATGGATAGCTTCTCGGTTTTTTGGGCTAGGATAAGTGTTATATCTGTTTTTATCAGGTTAATATCTGATACGTCCCTTATCTAGGGAGCTACGGACTATAACACCAGGGGGTGGCAGATGGATTGTCCAAGAAACGTATTTCTCCAAACATTTGGTAGTAATTATTTGGAGTTGTTAGGAGCTTTTATGGATTAAAAGCTTATTGTTCTACTATGAACGATTTGTATGTCCAATTACAAGTAGACAATACCACAGCTGTGGCATATCAATCACATGGGTCGAGTAACATCATTATCATGTGATTATCTGGGTAACCAGATGTGGCATTGGTGTATCTTTAAGAATATTTGGCTTTCAGCTATCTATCTCAGGGAGAGACAATATTGTGGCAGACAACAGATCACGAAAATTTAAAGACAATACAGAATGGATATTGTAGATGATATGTGTGTACACCTTTAATTGATAGTAACGATGTCCATGCTAACCACTCCCCCCACCATTTAGTATAATTGCAACCCACACGCCCCTAGCTCGCTCTCTGGTGTTCGTGACAGACCACATACAGTCAGGGCTATGTATGACGTGTGCTTAATAAAAGTACTGAAGACTTTAAGGTGTCTTTGAGCCTTCTTTACATGGCGTCAGAAGTGCTTCTTCCTGCGTCTCTGATCTATCGCGTTTTATTTTCTTAGTCCCAGTACCCCCTCCCTGTTCCGGGATGGCTTCTGCCTGTCGTAAACCTGACATCCTAGTCTTTGATGCAGGCATCACTCATCGCTGGAGTGTGTTCCGATGGGACTTTGAGCATTATGTTGCAATCGCCCACCCTGCTGTGGCCCCCGCTGTCAAGGCTTCCCTGCTGCTCAACCTGGCTGGTTCGGAGGCGCCCGAGCGTTCGGAGTCGTTCATCTATGGACATGGTGAGAGTGTCCAAGACCCTGATTGCTAAATTTACGGCGATGTGTGACCTTCCCACTAACCACATCTTAGAGCGTTTCAAACTGTTCTCCAGACGCCAGAACCCTGGGGAGTCTATTGACAATTTTGTGGCCGCGCTGCGCCAGCTGGCTCGCCGATGTAACCTGCATGACCTGACCCCCGATACTTTGACCCGTGACATTTTAGTCTTTGGTCTGCAGGATGATAAGCTGCGCTCTGAGCTGCTGCGTAAGCCTGATCTGACATTCCACGAGGCGCTGCATGCCTCTCGTTTAGCTGAGGCTGTCTCCTCCGCTGTACCTGACCCTGTGGTCCACACAGCCAGTCTCGCTGGTCCCCAGTACAATGCTCCCCGGCGACAGAGGGCAAGACCACTGCAGGGCTCCAGACCGCCTCAACGATGTCCAAATTGTAACTTTGTCTCACACCGTTTTAATGTGTGCCCGGCGTTGGGGAAAACCTGTAACTTTTGCAACAAGCTCGGGCACTTTTCGGCAGCATGCCGTTCCCGTGGAAACCCTGCACAGCCACAGCAGAAACCGTCTCACTACCTGTCACGTGATGACTCAACGTCTAGTTCCCATCTCCAGCATGTTGATCTTCCCCCGTCTGACCCTGACTCTTCTCCGAGTGAGCTGGATGTGTTTTCCTTGAGAGGTGCAGCTGGACTGATAACGGACCCGACCGTCCGAGTCACGGTGAATGGCATGGCCTTCTCTGCTAAGGTTGACACGGGGGCAGCTGCCAATGTTATGTCAACAAGCCTGTTCAGGAAGATAAGAAATAATGAGCCTGTTTCCACAGACAGTGCTGTTTTGCGTGCCTATGGGGGTGGCGTGCTTATTCCTGTGGGGAGGGCCACTCTCCACTGCAAGGTGCTGTCGACCACTCGGCCCTCTCTTTCTTCCTGCTAGACGGTAAATGTGACCCCCTGCTCGGCGTGGAGGCCTGCCAGGACCTCGGGTTGGTGAGCTTCCACAGCGATGTCCACCTGGTAGAGGCACCCCTGAACCCGCTGGCCGAATTCCCGGACCGGTTCGACTCGAAGCTGGGGAAGTTGCCCTGCAGCTACAAGATTGCCCTCAATCCCGACATCACGCCGGTCGTCCGTCCCCCGCACCGCGTGTCCTTTGCCATGAGGGGCAAGGTCGAGTCTGCTCTTCGCGAGATGGTGGCCACGGGCATCCTGGCGCCCGTCACGGACTCCACCCAGTGGGTTTCTACTATGGTTGTCGCTGCGAAGAAAGACAAGAGCGAAATACGGATCTGCATCAACCCCAAGGACTTGAACTTGGCCATCAGGCGCCCGCACTATCCCATGCGGACGGTGGAGGATGTTGCTGCACAGGTTGGCCCTGCCACCGTGTTCTCGGTTCTTGATGCCAAGAGTTCGTTCTGGCAGATACCTCTAGACGAGCGGTCCTCGCACCTGACAACCTTCAGCACGCCCTTCGGCAGGTATCGCTTCCTCCGCATGCCGTTTGGGATCAACTGCCAGCGAGGTGTTTCCAGAGGACCATGGAACAACTGTTTTGCTGGACTTCCGTGTGCCATCATTGTCGACGACATCCTGGTCTATGGGGAGAATGTCGCTGAGCACGACCACCACCTTCGCCAGGTGCTGCAGCGGGCCCGGGAGGTCAACCTGAAACTCAACCCGAAAAAGTGCCGATTCCGGGTCCCTGAGGTCACCTACGTGGGGCATGTTTTCACGGCATCGGGGCTGAAGCCCGACCCGCAAAAGACGGCCGCAATATCCGAGATGCCTGCACCTGCTGACGTGCCTGGCCTGCAGCACTTCTTGGGCATGGTCAACTACCTGGAAAGTTCATCCCCGACCTGAGTGAACTGAGTGCCCCTCTGCGGGATCTGGTGAAAAAGGACACTGCCTGGGCCTGGTTCCCGCAACACCAGCGTGCATTTGACACCCTCAAATCTAAGCTGGTCAGCATGCCAACGCTGAAGTACTTCGACCTCCAGCGCCCCATCGTTCTCACGTGTGATGCCTCTAAGTTTGGCCTCGGGGCCGCCTGCCTGCAGATCCATGACGGGGTGCAACTGCCTGTATCCTACGCGTCCCGCACAATGACGTCCGCTGAACAACACTATGCCCAGATTGAGAAAGAACTGCTGGCAGTTGTCTTTGCCTGCTCCAAATTCAAAGACTACATCCTGGGCAACTGCTTCACTGTCAAGACGGACCACCAGCCTCTGGTCACCATCCTCAACAAGCCGATACACATGGCCTCCTCCCGGCTCCAGCGCATGATGCTCCAGCTACAACGCTTCACTTTCACAGTGGTTTATCACAAGGGCAAGGACATGGTTGTTGCGGACACGCTGTCTCGGGCGCCTCTCTCATCCACAACCCAGCATCCGTACGAGACGTCCGATCTGATAGTCCTGGGCGTGAACTTCGTGCCCTCCGGTCAGTTGAAGTCCCTGGCCGAGCACACGGCGGCAGACGCTTCGCTACAGCAGCTGGCCGCGATCATCAGGCAGGGTTGGCCAGACCGCCGTTCTTCCCTGCCGGCCGCAGCAGTGCCTTACTTCTTGGTTCGTGACGAGTTGGTGCTGCGTGGTGGTGTGATTGTGAAGGGGCACAAGGTGGTGGTGCCCGAAGCACTACGGGAACAATACTTCGAGACCGCTCATCGTGGCCATCCCGGGGCCGAGGCGACCCTTTCTGTCGCTCAGAGCCAGTTCTTCTGGCCCGACATGCCTCGCTACTTCCGGGATAGAGTCTCCGCGTGCCCTACCTGCAACAGCCTCGCTCCACAGCAACAGCGGCAGCCGCTCCTGCAGCAGCCAGCTGCTGACCTGCCATGGTCTGCGCTAGCAACCGACATCTTCGAGTGGCACGGAAAGCACTTCCTGGTGCTTGTCGACTCTTACTCCAGCTGGTTTGAAGTTGACCAGCTCCACTCCCTCTCTTCCTCCGCGGTCATCGACAAGTTGCGCCGCCACTTTGCCACCTTCGGGTCCCCCGTCAGCCTGCAGTCGGACAACGGCAGCCAGTTCACCAGTTCCGCGATTTTGCAGAGCGTTGTAACTTTTGTCATTACACCAGCAGCCCGGAATACCCACAGAGCAATCCGACTGGCCGAGCGCGCGGTCCGCAGTGCTAAAGGATTGTTGGAACGTTGCCGCCTATCCCGCTCCGACATCTACCTGGCCCTGCTGAACCTCCGCAACATCTCCCGCGACCATGCCCTGGGCTCCCCGGCTCAGCGACTCATTTTTTAGACTGACCAACGGTTTTTAGAGTAATGAGGGAAGGGGTAATTAGCCGTCTTGTTGTACGTGCCCCCTTGGGCAAGAGTGACCATAATATGGTTGAGTTCTTCATTAGGATGGAGAGTGACATTGTTAATTCAGAAACAATGGTTCTGAACTTAAAGAAAGGTAACTTTGAGGGTATGAGACGTGAATTGGCCAAGATTGACTGGCAATTAATTCTAAAAGGGTTGACGGTGGATATACAAATGGAAGACATTTAAAGACTGCATGGATGAACTACAAAAATGTTAATCCCAGTTTGGCAAAGAATAAACCGGGGAAGGTAGTGCATCCGTGGATAACAAGGGAAATCAGGGATAGTACCAAAGCAAAGGATGAAGCGTACAAAGTAGCCAGAAAAAGCAGCATACCAGAGGACTGGAGAAATTCAGAGACCAGCAGAGGAGGACAAAGGGGCTTAATTAGGAAAGGAAAAATAGATTATGAAAGAAAACTGGCAGGGAACATAAAACTGACTGCAAAATTTTATAGATATGTGAAGAGAAAGAGGTTAGTTAAAACAAATGTAGGTCCCTTGCAGTCAGAAACAGTGAGTTGATCATAGGGAACAAGGATATGGCGGACCAATTGAATAACTACTTTGGTTCCGTCTTCACTAAGGAAGACATAAATAATCTGCCTGAAATAGCAGGGACTGTGGGTCAAAGGAAATTGAGTGAAATCCAGGTCAGTCGGGAGTGGTGTTTGGTAAATTGAATAGATTAAAGGCCGATAAATCCCCAGGGCCAGATAGGCTGCATCCCAGAGTACTTAAGGAAGTAGCTCAGGAAATAGTGGATGCATTAGTGATAATCTTTCAAAACTCTTTAGATTTCTGGAGTAGTTCCTGAGGATTGGCGGGTAGCAAATGTAACCCCTCTTTTTAAGAAAGGGAGGGAGGTAGAAAGGGGAATTACAGACCAGTTAGTCTAACATCGGTAGTGGGGAAACTGCTAGAGTCAGTTATTAAAGATGGGATAGCAGCACATTTGGAAAGTGGTGAAATCATTGGACAAAGTCAGCATGGATTTACAAAGGGTAAATCATGTCTGACGAATCTTGTGGAATTTTTCGAGGATGTAACTAGTAGCGTGGATAAGGAGAAACCAGTGGATGTGGTATATCTGGACTTCCAGAAGGCTTTCGACAAGGTCCCACATAAGAGATTAGTATACAAACTTAAAGCATACGGTATTAGGGGTTCAGTATTGATGTGGATAGAGAACTGGCTGGCAAACAGGAAGTCAGGAAGTAAACGGGTCCTTTTCACAATGGCAGGCAGTAACTAGTGGGGTACCGCAGGGCTCAGTGCTGGGACCCCAGCTATTTACAATATATATTAATGATCTGGGATGAGGGAATTGAAGGCAATATCTCCAAGTTTGCGGATGACACTAAGCTGGGGGGCAGTGTTCGCTGTGAGGAGGATGCTAGGAGACTGCAGGGTGACTTGGATAGGCTGGGTGAGTGGGCAAATGTTTGGCAGATGCAGTATAATGTGGATAAATGTGAGGTTATCCACTTTGGTGGCAAAAACAGGAAAGCAGACAATTATTTAATGATTAGGAAAAGGGGAGATGCAGCGAGACCTGGGTGTCATGGTACACCAGTCATTGAAAGTAGGCATGCAGGTGCAGCAGGCAGTGAAAAAAGCGAATGGCTTTCATAGCAAAAGGATTTGAGTACAGGAGCAGGGAGGTTCTACTTCAGTTGTACAGGGTCTTGGTGAGACCACACCTGGAGTATTGCGTGCAGTTGGTCTCCAAATCTGAGGAAGGACATTATTGCCATAGAGGGAGTGCAGAGAAGTTCACCAGACTGATTCCTGGGATGTCAGGACTGTCTTATGAAGAAAGACTGGATAGACTCGGTTTATACTCTCTGGAATTTAGGAGATTAAGAGGGGATCTTATAGAAACTTACAAAATTCTTATTGGACAGGCTAGATGCAGGAAGTTTGTTCCCGATGTTGGGGAAGTCCAGGACAAGGGGTCACAGCTTAAGGATAAGGGGGAAATCCTTTAAGACCGAGATGAGAAAGACTTTCTTCACACAGAGAGTGGTGAGTCTCTGGAACTCTCTGCCACAGAGGGTAGTTGAGGCCAGTTCATTGGCTATATTTAAGAGTGAGTTGGATGTGGCCCTTGTGGCTACGGATCAGACGGTATGGAGAGAAGGCAGGTACGGGATACTGAGTTGGATGATCAGCCATGATCATATTGAATGGCGGTGCAGGCTCGAAGGCTGAATGGCCTACTCCTGCACCTAATTTCTATGTTTCTATGTCTATGTCCCGAGTCACGAGCCCACGGTCCCGGTTCTCAGCAGTCCCTGTCCCCTTCCGTCTTTAAAACCTGCCTTGGTCCGGGAACGCATTACTGAAAGACACAGTATCCAGAAGCGTTCCCACGACAGGTCCTTGTCCTCTGCCCTCTTCTCCCCGCCCAGGTCGTCCGTATGTGGTCCTCTTATGGCCATTCCAGGCTGGCCTGGTCGGCGGCTCTGCCGGTCCCCTCGTTCATACCTTGTCAACCGCGACGGAAGGGTGTACCGCCGGTCCCGCCAGCATCTCCGCTCATGACGAGCCTCTCCCACCCCCGGCGTCCGTATGCCCCCCCGCTGCCCCTGTCGCGGCCCTGTGCTTTGCCCATTCCTCTAGGGCCGGCCCCCTCGTCCTCCTCCGGAGCGCCTCCCGGCTGCGGTCCCCGCTTTCTCCGCTTCCTTTCTTCGCCTCCCTCCCCGCTGCCTTCGTCGCCAAGGAGTTCTCCTGTCCGTTGCCCCCACCATGACCCGCGTCCCCGCTTGTTCCTGTCGGGAGGAGGTGATGGCGAGGTGCGGAACCCGGTCTGGTCGCCTGGTCAGGCCGCCGGTCCGTTACGGCGATTACGTGTGATCCTGTATCCCTGTGCTTTACTGTTTGCACTCACCCTGGCGCATGAGACGTGGTCGCCCTATCACTCACTGTTTGTTTTGGTAGAGGAAGGATGTAGATGATATGTGTGTACACCTTTAATTGATAGTAACGATGTCCATGCTAACCACTCCCCCCACCATTTAGTATAATTGCAACCCACACGCCCCTAGCTCGCTCTCTGGTGTTTCGTGACAGACCACGTACAGCCAGGGCTATGTATGACGTGTGCTTAATAAAAGTACTGAAGACTTTAAGGTGTCTTTGAGCCTTCTTTACAGATATTAAATCCACAAGTTTGAAAAACATTGTCAGTGGTATGGATTACCTGACATTGATCTGTTTGTGTCTAGATTAAATCACTAATTGCCCAAATACGTCTCATGGAAACCCAACCCAGGAGCAGTAGCTGTGGATGCATTCTCACTACATTGGGGGGGAAATATGTTCTTTTATGTTCCCCATTCTGTCTGATTAGGCAATGTCTAATGAAAATACAGAGGCTTGCAAAAGTTTTCATACCCCCTGAACTTTTCCCACATTTACTCTGATACCCCCTAAATAAAATCCAGTGCAACCAATTGCCTTCAGAAGTCACCTAATTAGTAAATAGAGTCAACGTGTGTAATCTAATCTCAGTATATATACAGCTGTTCTGTGAAGGCCTCAGAGATTTGTTAGAGAACATTAGTGAACAAACAGCATCATGAAGCCCAAGGAACACACCAGACAGGTCAGGGATAAAGTTGTGGAGAAGTTTAAAGCAGGGTTAGGTTATTAGAAAAAATATCCCAAGCTTTGAACATCTCACGGAGCACTGTTCAATCCATCATCCAAAAATGGAAAGAGTATGGCACAACTGCAAACCTACCAAGACATGGCCGTCCACCTAAACTGACAGGCCGGGCAAGGAGAAGCAGCCAAGAGGCCCATGGTAACTCTGGAGGAGCTGCAGAGATCCACAGCTCAGGTGGGAGAATCTGTCCACAGGACAACTATTAGTCGTGCACTCCACAAATCGGGCCTTTATGGAAGAGTGGCAAGAAGAAAGCCATTGTTGAAACAAAGCCATAAGAAGTCCCGTTTGAAGTTTGCCACAAACCATGTAGGGGACACAGCAAACATGTGGAGGAAGGTGCTCTGGTCTGATGAGACAAAAATGGAAGTTTTTGGCCTAAATGCAAAATGCTATGTGTGGCGGAAAACTAACACTGCACATCACCCTGAACACACCATCCCCACTGTGAAACATGGTGGTGGCAGCATCATGCTGTGGGGATGCTTTTCTTCAGCAGGGACAGGGAAACTGGTCAGAGTTGATGGGAAGATGGATGGAGCCAAATACAGGGCAATCTTGGAAGAAAACCTGTTAGAGTCTGCAAAAGACTTGAGACTGGGGCAGAGGTTCACTTTCCAGCAGGACAACGACCCTAAATATAGAGCCAGAGCTATAATTGAATGGTTTAGATCAAAACATATTCATGTGTTAGAATGGCCCAGTCAAAGTCCAGACCTAAATCCAATTGAGAATCTCTGGCAAGACATGAAAATTGACATTCACAGACGCTCTCCATCCAATCTGACTGAGCTTGTGTTATTTTGCAAAGAAGAATGGGCAGAAAATTTCAGTCTCTAGCTGTGCAAAGCTGGTAGAGACATACCCCAAAAGACTTGCAGCTGTAATTGCAGCGAAAGGTGGTTCTACAAAGTATTGACTCAGGGGGCTGAATACATTTGCACGCCACATTTTTCAGTTTTTTATTTATTATAAAATTTAGAAACCATGTATAATTTTCCTTCCACTTCACAATTATGCACCACTTTGTGTTGGTCTATCACATAAAATCCCAATAAAATACATTTACATTTGTGGTTGTAACGTGACAAAATGTGCAAAAGTTCAAGTGGTATGAAAACTTTTGCAAGCCACTGTACATACACAATATACATTGCTATTTGCCTTTGTTGCTTTCGCTTTGCTGACCAAGCCTGCATGTGTTGCAAACCACAAAGTTATGTTTGACCAAAAGACAGAGTTTTCATATTCTTGGAAATGCCATGAGTTACGTGCAGGTCATTGTTCTTCATATGTTCCAGGGGCCTGCCCAACCTCTCCCTTTGGCTCAGGAGGTTGAGTTCCTTCTATGTTACCACCACACATTGCCTGGCAGTCTAAAAACTTTGAAGCTTTAATTTGTCACTACTTTTCATTTATTAGTTTGTGTTCTCTCTCTCTCTCTCTCTTTTTTTTTTTTCAAAAACTTTATTGACACAATCATATAATACAACACATCAAACCATAATCAAAAATGGCACTATATAAAAACCATTATAGTACAACAATACAATCATTGTTCACAATACACTGAACCCCACGCGGTGACCAGCGCCCACGATAGGCCTCCAGAGTCCCCGTGGACACCGCATGTTCCCGCTCCAGGGACACACGTGCACGGACGTAGGCCCGGAAAAGGGGCAGGCAGCCGACTCTAGCCTGACCATCGACCGCCCGCTGCCTGGACCCGCGAATGGCCATCTTGGCCAGGCCCCAGGAGCAAAAACGACAGGGAAGTTCCCCTCCCCCACTCGGCTCTCCCCACTCCCTGCCTTGTGTCCGAACACTAGAATCGTGGGACTAAAATGCAACCAGAACTTGAGGAACAACCCCTTCAGATATTGGTACAGGGGCAGTAGCCTCTCACACTCCATATACACGTGGAACACGGTCTCTTGCTCGCTACAGAAAATACATGCTGCGGACGAACCCGTGAACCGACTCAAAAGTTTATTACAAACCACCGCTCTGTGCAACAGTCTCCACCCCAGGTCCCCAATGTAAAGGGAACAACTCGCTTATAGAAGGACCCCCACTGAGGACCTCCCCCGCCTTCAGGTTGGTAACACCGTCCGCCATGGTGTGTCGGGACGGGAGATGAAGGTAAGGAGGTGCAGAATGTGCAGGAGCATCCTGTATCAGTGTGCGTCTGTTCGCATCACGAAATGGCATGCTGGTCATCTCAGAAAGGCGGCTTAGATTGTGTGGAACCGGTACCCCGAGAAATATCCCGGATCCTAGGCCCGATGAGCAGATCTGACGGAGCGGGGGTAAGCTCTATCAGAACCACTCTAGGCACTCGCCTCTCCTCGACACCCGCTATGACAGGGTGAGGACCGGCCACTCCCCGCAGCCACGACAACCCCCTCCCCACGTGGAACACACGCTGACTGAAAACAACCAAATTCCTCACTCTTAGCACATCCCGGTAGAAGACAGGCAAACCCCTTAGGGCGGGTCGACTGATACCCGCCACCGGGAGCCTGTGAGACCCCCCTTAGACAACGACCCCCGACGGAAAAAATACGTGGCCAGAGCGTGCCATCTGGGCGGGTTCTCTACGTACATGTACCTTCCGCAGAGTCCTGAGGCGGAGAGCTGCCACCATGGGTACGCACACATACCAAGGACTGGCCGCCCTCCTCTAACGGGAGACTCAGGACCGCCGCGGAAACCCAGTGCTTCCTATTACCCCAAAAGAAATCTACCAGCATCTTCTGTAAAGCAGTTGCAAAAATAGAGGGCGGCACAAGAGTAGCCAGCCGGTACCATAACATGGAGGCCACCAGCTGGTTTATGACCAGCACCCTCCCACGAAAGGAAAGAACTCCAAGCAGGCCTGACCAGCGCCCCAACCCGGGCGATCACTTTCGTCTCCAACTCCCGCCAGTTTGCCGGCCAGCATCCTCAGTGGGACTCAGGTACACCCCCAGATAGAGGAGGTGCGTGGTGCTCCACGCAAGCACTACCATCTCCTCTGGCAGGGAGTCTACCTGCCACTCACCCACTAAAAAGTCCAGAACACTTACTCCAGTTAATCCTAGCAGAAGATGCAGCCGAGAAAATCTCCTGGCAGTCACGCATCCTCCGCAGGTCACCAGGATCAGTGAGCATAAGGAGTACATCATCGGCATCGCCGAAAGAACCACCCTCCACCCCGGGCCAGGTAGGGCCAGTCCTGTCAACCTCCTCCGAAGAAGACACAGGAACGACTCCACACAGACCGAGTATAACTGACCCGACATGGGGCACCCCTGACGGACCCCCCTCCCAAAATGAAAAGGAGACAACAATGCACCATTAACCTTCACAAGGCACTCCACTGCAGTGTACAAAAGCCGGACCCGGGCCATGAAATGCGGCCCAAACCCAAACGCTTGCAACGTCCCGAAAAGGTATTCATGTTCCACCCTATCAAAAGCCTTCTCCTGATCAAGAGACAGAAAAGCAGCTGACTGACCAGTGCCCTGGGCTAGATGAATCAGGTCCCTTACCAGGTGGATGTTATCCTGAATGGACCTGCCAGGGACTGTATAGGACTGGTCAGGATGAATCAGTTGAGACAGCACGGAGCCCAGGCGATTTGCCATTGCCCGTGCAAAAAACTTTATACTCTGTGCATAGGAGAGAGAGACCGGGCGCCAGTTCTTCAACAAGCGGAGTTCGCCCTTCTTGGGCAGCAGGACAACAACTGCCCTACGCCACGAGAGGGGCATCTCCCCAGTCGCCAGGCTCTCCCCCAGAACCAACATGTAATCTCCACCAAGGACATCCCAGAACGCTCTAACAAACTCTACCGTCAGCCCATCCATCCCAGGGGACTTACCGCTCCTGAGCTGATGCAGGGCACAAGTCAACTCCTCCAAAGATAAGGGGCCATCAAGAAGATCTGCCACCCCCCTATCTACAGTCGGCAGACCCTCCCACAGATCTCGCTGAGCCTCCCTGTTGAATCTATCCGCAGTGAACAAGGACCCATAAAAGGACCTGACCAAGGCACTGATCCTCTCTGGATCAGTGACAGAGGAGCCGTCGTCTGCGAGCAGCTCCACGAGCTGTTTGCGAGCTCCCCGCCCCTTCTCCAGAGAGAAAAAGAAAAGGCGAAGCTCGGTCCAGATCACGCAGCATCTGGACCCGCGACCTCACGTAGGCACCTCGGGACCGCTCAAGCAGCAGGCTCCTCAAAGCTTCCTTCTTCATCTGAAACTCTCCCCATTCGCAGGAGTCTTCACCAAACCGACCCAGACGAGACTCTGCGTCCAGTATCTCCCTCTCAAGCCTCTCGACCGCTGAGTCCCGCCTTCCGGTCGACCCCCACGTATAATCCTTACAAAAGAGACAGATGTGAGCTTTCCCCACATCCCACCACTGCCTAAGGGAAGAGAAGCACCTCTGCCTCTCTCTCCACTTCCCCCAAAACCGACTGAATGCTTCCCGGAAACACCGATCCTCTAGCAGCCTGTTGTTAAAGTGCCAGTACGCGGACCCAGCCCGAGCACGCGCTGGATTGAAATCCACACGCACCAGACAGTGGTCCGAGCACGGCACCAGCTGCATGAGGCCGCCGAGACACGGGAAACAAACGCTCGTGAAATATATATTCGATCAATGCGGGAACCACCACCCTCAGACCTCCGCGAAAAAGCAGTGGAATCAGGGTGGAGGTTCCGCCACGCATCAACCAACTCAAAGGATTCAATCAACCCTCTCAGCTTCTTCGCTACAGCAGGGGCACACTGAGTACCAGAACGGTCTCTAGCGCCTCAAGTGTGCCATTAAAATCCCCACCAAGGAAGACACACACTCTCCCCTATCAATTGTGCTCAACAGAGCAGTCACCTCCTGAAGTAGGCCGCCTGCATTGTGCCGGAGCTAGGGGCATACACGTTAATGAAATGCAACGGCATGCCATCCAGGCTTACGGCCAGATGGGGCAAATGTCCTGGCACAACTTCTTGCACTTTTAAAAACATTTGGCAGAAAATTCGGGGCCAACAGAAAGGCCACCCCACTCGAGTTCGAGCTGAGATGGCTCATGTAGACCCCCCCTTCCCACTCCAGTCGCCAGGTGGGTTCATCACTAACAACAGTATGCGTCTCTTGCAGAAAACACACCGCAAATTTCCCCTCTCTAAGGACTGATAAAAAGCCGAAATCTGCGAAAACTCTCTCTACTCCCGTTTAAATTTAATGTAGCTACTGTGAATGTGCAGGTGAAAATTGAGATCCTCACACTCCGCCCAGACTCTCTCTCTGAGGGAACTCCAAAAAGTCCCCAAACTGTCTCTTCTCAGAGTCAGGAAGATCGCTGTCCTTGTTGCCAAGGATAGCCTTGAGAGTCTTAATCAAAGCTGGCCAATCCTCCCACCGTTTCTTTGCAGCATCCTTTTTTGTTCTGCGGGTACGACTTGTTTTTAGGAACTCTCGCACCTCACAGATAACTGTTGCATGATACACGGCCTTGGAGTCTGGGCACTCGGCCAACCCATTCACACCTGAAACAACAAGCTTACCAGTGCAGCTCCCAGGGTCGTTATCAAAAATTGAAAAACCAGAACTCTCGGAAAGTTCACTAATCCCGCTACACAAACTGGCCCCATCACTCTCCCCCTCCTCCGGCATGCCACCACCCCCAGGATCAATGCCAGGGAAGGGTCCCGACACCCCTGACCGCAACAAGCAGCCCACTGACTGGCTGGGCTCCTGCACTCTCCCATCACCCTCCACGTCTGGGCCTGGGGAAGAAAAAACAAGAGGCACCCCCAGGGCCTGTGGTACACTGGCACCCTCGGAAACTGAAGGAGGATCACGACCCGAAACAGACCCGACCTCCACAGCACCCAGAGTACCCTCTCCACAGGCAACACCCAGAGAATCTCCTCTTGCCTTTAAACTCTCCCCTGCCGACTCAGCCTGAGAGGCAGCACACCCCCCAGCACCTCCATTGGCCCTGATAAGGAGCACAGAGTGGTACACCAATGCCCCTGAACCTCCCCCTTCGGGCTGACTCTGCTCATCCCCCGTCTCAGGGGGCACACTACCAGGGGAGCTAACCCCATCATCTGGCGTGCCAACACCCTCAGTAGGTCTCTGAAACGAGGGGACCTCCTCCGACCCAGAGACACACACCCAGGGGAGCTAACCTCAACACCCGATGAGATAACTCCCTCAGAGGTCCCCTGAAACGAAGGGGCATCCTCCCGCTCCGAGGACACACCACCAGAGGAGTCAACCGCATCACATGGTCTTATAATACTCGCGGAAGATCCCTGAGATAGAGGCCCAACCTCTGACCCGGAGGACACCTTTTCAAGACCACCAAACCACATCAGTGGTGGAAGGTCTGGAGAAAGACATCCCCCTCACTTTGGACCCCACGCCCTTTACTCTTCCTCGCCAGGCACTAACCTCCTTTTTGTCCCGCTAGCATGTGGCAGTACGGTGACCTCCATAACAGAAGTGTCTTCGGCCTCCACACTACCCCCAGCCACTTTACCACCTGCATATTTTTAGCTTCCCTGCCCCCGTCGGAACCACCTCAGCTCCTTGCTGGACCACGACAGGTGCAAACTGCACCTCACTGGAGCTGGCAGGCACCTCTTGGGTGGTATCAGAACTCGGCAGGTGCACACCCGCTCCCGTTTTACTCGCTCGGGCGGACTTTCTCCTGTCCTTCTTCTCCTGCCTCTGCTTCTCCCACTTGCCCCCTTCCTCACCCCCCCCCCTCCCCCTGTGCCCCGCCTTCAGCCCGCCATCACAGGTTCAAGACATGGGGGGCGGGGGCTATCGCTGCCCTGGTCCCCAAGGCAGAACCTGCAGGCCCAGATGGGCTATTACTGCCACCCTGGATCGCCGAGACAGAGCTGGCAGCCCTAGCCGGGTCAGCAGTGCCACCCCGCGCCACTGAGGATTGACGGGCCACGCCGGATGGGCCAGCAGCGCATCCCTGGGCCGCTACGCTAGAACTTCTCGCAGTGACCCGCGAATAGGACACTCCCTCCGGAGATGTCCAAATTCGCCGCACGCATGACACCATGCCTTTCCCCAACTCCAACGCACGGTTCTAGGAGACCCCTATACTCCACCTCGAAACTCCCCTCAGCGCCATCCCCCTCACCCACCTTCATAAACACCCTCCTTTTGAAACTGAAGACCCCTTTTTCCTCTGGGTCCCCCCCAGGGTGCATGAGCCTAAAGCACTTAGACCGCACCTCCCCAAAAACTTAGACAGGTGTGGAATAAGTGATGCGTCTGGAATACATGTGGGGCAACTCCGCAGGAGAACCGGTCTCACCCTGGATATACCCACGGATCCACCTGTATGTGGACCCCCCCACTGAAACCCCCAGCTCCAATGCTCGGGCCACACCCTCCCGGGTCTTTAGTATCACCTCAACCTTTCCTCTTTCGAGCTCGGAAGAGACAATAGCTCCCCTCCCAAGAACGTCATTCAAGGCCTTTGTAACGTCTCCCCTTGACATCATAGGCCCAGTTTGAACCGAGATACCAAACCCGTCCCAGTCCAAGTCAACATGAGGCTCATGCTCAGATGGCCTCGTACCCGCCCGCTGTTGCCACTGCGTAGGTCCAGACCTTCGGCCGCGCCCCAGCCATCGCCATCCTGACAGAGGCACAATCAGCTCCAGGCACCCCAGCAGCTCAGCTCCAAGTTAAGTTCCAGAAACAGTCACAGTCAAAGACAGGCAGCAGAAAGCAGAAACCTCCAGCTGAAGCAGGAAAGTCCCCAAGTTCATCCACAGCCGAGAGCAGCTTTTGGGAAGCTCTATCCCAGTCGAGCCAGAAGCAAAAGTACCTTCTTCACATTAAGCCAGGCAGCCGCACTGTGCAAAATGAATTTAGGGCAGAGAAACGGTGCAAAAAAGACAAAGACACCGCAATCTTCGTGCCCTCGATCTCCAGGCACTCTTGGCAGTCCGCCAACGACAACCGCACCCTCGACAATGTAGAGAAAACTCAGGAATTTTCGCACTAGTAGAGGAATCCTAGACCAGAGGAAAGTTTCAACAGTCCAACGATGTTAAACTATGAAGCCCCTCTGCCTCTGTTCCTTCTCCAACAGCAAAATCCTTGAAAGGCTGCTTCAATCCTTCTCAACCGCAGAGCTGAGAAGAAAACTCCCTCTCTCCCTCTCTCTCCTCTCTCTCCTCTCTCCCTCTCTCCCTCTCTCCCTCTCTCCCTCTCTCCCTCTCTCCCTCTCTCTCTCCCCCTCTCCTCCCCCTCTCTCCCTCTCTCCCTCCTCCCTCTCTCTCCCTCCTCCCTCTCTCACCTCCCTCCCTCCCTCTCTCCCTCCCTCCCCTCCCTCCCTCCCTCCTCCTCCCTCTCCCTCCCTCTCTCCTCCTCCTCCCTCCCTCCCATCTCTCCTCTCTATCTGTCCTGTCTCCTCGCAAACTCCCACACCAATCAATAATAGTAAGATTAAACGAGAACTTACCAGTTCGAAGTTTGATCGTTATTTTATGAGGAGTTACGATGAGGGATTACGTGAAGAGCCCGCCTGGCGCTGGCAAACGGCATACTTCAAAGCAGCGGCATGAAAAACACAGAACACAAAAATAGCCGAAGTAACATAGTAAGGCTCATAATAGACTTAGAACTACCCAGATGATCATTTATTTTATGAGGGTGGGGAGTGGAGGGCACGTAATCCCTCATCGTAACTCCTCATAAAATAACGATCAAACTTCGAACTGGTAATTCTCGTTTAATCTTACTATTTTACTTCGGAGTCACGTGAGTGACTACGTGAAGATTTTTAAAGCTTTCTGTGTTTTTTTATGTCGTAGAATTAATCAATACGACAGTCCGGCTAAGTAAATACATACATGAGAAACCAGACTAATTTTAGTTCTTTCCATAATCAATTTTTAATGGTTTAAAGAACATATAATAACCCTCCTTATATCCGAGGGAATCATTACAAGTGATAAAAGATATAAGCGTGACTACATAACTGATTATAGCAATCAATAGTAAACAAAGCAGGTGACTATAGTGATCCCAACACTGCGTGGCCAAAGCTTGTCATAGTGTGAACAGGTTTATTGTAGAACTTTGAAAAAGTTTCTTCTTTACTCCACCCTGCGATTTTAAAAAAATGCTTGAGCGGTACGTCCCGCACCTTCGCCGCGGGACGTAGCTGCAGCCCTGGTGGAGTGAGATTTGAACACATCAGTGTCTACTCCTGCTAAAAGTAACACCTGTTTCAACCACTTTGAGATAGTTTGAACTGAAGCTTTTGTGTGTGGTTTTTTTTATGCGTAATCATTAACGTTTTTTCATTTTCCTCGAAGAGTTTTGGTAACTTTTATATATTGGTTTCAAATGTCTAACCACACACAAAGTAGGATCAATAGGATAAGCTTGAAAGGTTACCTTTGCTCCAGATCTCCCTGGTCTGCTTTGTTTGATCAGATCGTAAACATAGAACACAATGTTATCTGCAGTCACATGCATACAGTCTAAACGTTTGTAAAGTTTGCACTCTTTGAGCTGGAGACCAATGACATTAACATTATTAATTTCAATGTTTAATCTTTCCAATGACAATCCTTCAATTGGAGTCCATTGTCTAAGTAAGGTAAGTACAATGCTCACATCCCAAATCTCTGTGTATCTCGGTTTGGGTGGATTAATGTTAAAGATTCCTTTCATGAAATCTAGATATTAATGGATGTGATCCAATTGATTTCTGGTCAGACATTAGTCCTAAATAAGATGATAAGGCACTGCGTGCAGTGTTAATGGCACTGTAACTTAAATGTTGCTCAAAATGCAATTTGGCAAGGAACTCCAATACATTTGCAATATTCACAGTATCATAAGAAATATTTGACTGTGTGCAAAATTCTTCCATTTCTTTATATGTGTCATATATTGTTTTTGTGTGTTATCTCGCCATGATGCGACTATAACTTCCATAGTTTTGTCCGACAATCCCAGCTCCTGTAGTGGTCTGGTCAAAACCTGCAGATTAATAAATTAATATATGCATATCATGGATAAATTTCTTTGGTTACTGGATTAATCAAAATATCACTACAGTTAGGAATTGACATATATGGTTCTTTAATCATATTCAGCATTAATGGGAACCAAGGTTGTGTTGGCCAATTTGGAACTACCAACAATCCTGTGGCAGAATCTTGTTCTATTTTCTTCAGACATTGCTGAACCAAAGCAAATGGTGGAAAAGCATAAAATAACATATTCCCCCAGTTCAATGAAAAAGCATCTACTGCTACTGCATCTGGATCGTGTTCCCAAGACACATATTTAGGCAATTGATGATTAAGCCTTGATGCAAACAAATCAATTTCTGGTAAACCAAATTGAGTTACAATATTCTTAAATATTGCTGGATTAAGCATCCATTCTGTGTTATCTTTAAATATCCTTGATCTTTTATCTGCCACCACATTGTCTTTACCTGGAATGTAGTTTGCTGAAATCCAAATTTGGCGATCAATACACCATTGCCATATTAATTGACCAGACAATCACATGATACTGATCTGACTCCCCCCAGTGATTAATATATGCAACAGCCGTTTTATTGTCTAACTGTATTAATACATGTAGACCCTTTTTTGAACAACAATATGCTTTTAGTCCATAGAAAGCACCCAATAACTCTAAATAGTTAATACCATAAGTTTGAAGAAACGTTTCTTCTTGGACTTTCCATCTACCTCCACAACTGGGAGGATGAATCTGTTGCCCGCCCATCCGAGAGCACTAGCATCTGTTTGTAAAACCCATTTCAGGCTGTTGAATCAGAATGTTTTTAGCAGCTTGTGGGACATTTTTAAACCCACCATTGTAATTCCAACAAAGCTTCTTTTGTTAATTGCATAGGCCTATCAAAGTGGCCTGCCCTCTCTTTGAGAGCTCTTATTTTGTCCCTTTGAACATTTTGATAATGTAATGGACCAAATTCTACTGCAGGAAATGCTGCTACTAGTTTACCAATAGTTTTCGCTACTTCTCGGATGGAAGGATAAGGTTTGTGAATGAGATTATTACAAGTCACCAAAATATCATCAACTTTATCTGTTGGTAAAGTTATTAACATTGTCACTGAGTTAATTACAAACCCCAAATAGTTAATTGATTGTGCTGGCTGCAGCTGGGATTTAATTGGATGAATCAAAAACCCTAGCTTTTCAAACAAAGCTTTTGTTACTAAACTGAATTCTCAGCTGATTCTTGATTGTCATTAATGATTAGAATGTCATCGAGATAAGCCATAACGATGTGTTTTTGTGCTCTTAATTGGGCTAAAACTGGTTTCAACAGTTTAGTAAAGAGCCTGGGAGCTGAACTCAATCCATTTGGCAAAGCTTTAAACTGCCACAATTATCCCAGCCAATTAAATTTTAAATACCTCCGGAAGAACTGATGTATTGGTACAGAATAATAGGCGTCTTTCAAATCAATCGTAGCCATATAACAACCTGCTGATATTAAATATCTTGCAGTATTAAATGTTTCCATTTTAAAAATGTTTGTATTCTACAAACTTATTTAGATCTGTAAGGTCCAGAATAATTCTGCAACCACCATCTTTTTTATTCCTTCGAAATATATTAGACACAAATTGATGCTCGTGTTCATAAGTTTTTTCAATTACCCCTTTTTCAGATAATTTGTCAATTTCCACATTAATCTCTGCTTTTTCAATTGCAGTAAACATGAAAGCATAGGCAGGTTTATTCTGTACTGGAGGGTTAATCCCTTCTTTAAACGTAATAGTGGCTCCTGAAACTGCTTGTAAAATAAACCGATCAGAAGTAATAGTAAGCCAGTCTTTATAAAACTTTTGTAATCTCCCTCCAACTGGAGATTTATCCGCAGTTTCTTTAAGGATAGAACAAGTCTTTAATACCTCTCCATATGAGCGTGGTGGTCTCCTTCTCCCCGAATACGGGTAAGCATTGGGCTGTGCAGGACGATAATATTTCCTTGACATATTTCTGCCTCTATTTCCAAAATCAAATCCCTTCTGGACGAAAAATACCTTTTTTGTCCAAAGACGAAAGGTTTCATGTAGCTAAAATATTTAGCTTCTTCACCCAAATCTTTTAATTGTTTAGGCAGATTTTCTCCAAACAGATAACCAGGAGCTTGAACACCACTTGCTCAACACAGGCTTGCAAACCTTGGGTGAAATATGGGCCGAATAGCCATTTTCCTCATACAATTACTTGGAAAACTTTATTGTCATTCAGACCTTGCGGTCTGAACGAAATTTCGTTGCCTGCAGTCATACATATAGTAAATAACAAAAACACACAATAAACACATATTTAACATCCACCACAGTGAGTTTACCAGGCACCTCCTCACTGTGGTGGAAGGCAAAAATCTTGTCTTTGTCTCTTCCCTTCTTCCTCTTCCTCTTCCTCTGCGCTGAGGCGAACCCGGGCCTCCGATGTTGTGACCACACCGGGTGATGTAAATAAGTCCCGTGGGTGAACCGCGCTCCGCGAGCGGGCCGGTCCAACTCCACGGCCCGGGGCGGTCGAAGCTGCCGAAGCTGCCGCCCTCCAGTCCAGCGGACGCAGCTGTTGCCGCGGGAACTCCGGAAAAACAGTCACCAACCTGTGACCCGCGAGCTCCCGACGGTGTCGTCCACTGGGCCCGCGGCCGAACCTCCGAAGTCGCTGCCGCCGCCACCGCCACCCGGAAACCCGCCAACAGCTCCGAGTCGGGCCGCCGGAACGCCTGAACCTGCCGCAGTCCCGAAGTCGGCCAGCCCCGCGCTGGTAAGTCCTGGCTGCTCTACCTCCGGAGCCTCGGGTCGGTCGCAGTTAAAGTTGGAGGCCGCCAGCTCCGCGATAGGCCTCAGCGCAGACGGAGATGGAGGATACGACAAGAAAAGTCGCGTCCCCCCAAAAGGAAGAGACTAAGAACGTTTCTCCACCCCTCCCACACACTTACACTACATAATAACTCAAACTAACGCTGAAAACAAGACAAGAAAACAACAAATAAAAAGAAAAACAGACGGACTGCAGGCGAGCCGCTGCTGCCAGGGCAGCGCCGCCACTCCCGCCGCCAAATTAATTTCATAGAAAGAATTGCACAATAAGCCCAAAGTATCTTTTTGAATCTTATCTATCTCCAACCTCTCCATTTGTCTTCCATAAGCCGTAATGGCAGCAGAAATTAATTTGAGGATTTTTTGAAATCTCACTTCTTGAGCTCTCATACTTGGGGTCATGGATGCCCATATCGACAGATTAACCGTAGGCACTTCCAATGAGGCACAATTTCCTGGCGTTTATAATAATTCTGATGTTTCAATCATCACAGAATCATGAAGTTGGTGAGATACCGTATAATTAATGTTGGCAGCTAGGTTTTCTTCCATAGCCTCACCACTTCCTTCAGGTATAGCAAATTCTTTTGCTATCCCAGGCACATTTGGCCTTTTCTTTTTTTTTGTGGTGTGCATTCAAAATCCAAATCACCACCAGCAGGGTCTGCCTTCTGCAGCCGTAAATCAATTGGAATTTCATCCCATGAGACTTCCTCCGGCCCAAATCCTGGGTCCGGAGTTCCAAACTCCCAATTTGGCCCACAGCCATATTCAGAATAATCAAACCCCTCAGGGCTTTTTTGGGAACCTTCTGGGTACTGTGACCCTTGTCTCATGATTTTTTGGAGAACTTTCTCCATATGTTCCATTTTTAGCCACATAGTTTTATTATCTGGAGGACTTTCAGTATCAGAGTCATCAGAAACCACGGGCCTCTCAGATTTCTTTTTACATTTTTTAGGAGCATTTCCCTCCGTGGTTATAACTTCTGGAGAATCTAGAAACCGCTAACGGGTAAATCAGCGGCCACCGGTATCGGAACCGGATCCGCACTAGCTTCTTGTCTCGTATTTTTATTTTCACCCCGGGAAGATCTTTTTACCCGCAAATTTTCTTTGCCGATTTCTCCATTTTCTTTCATTTAATCTGTGCTAAATCAGCACGTTAACGTGACTCTGACTTTTTACTTTTACTTTTACTTTTACTGCTGGACCCACCCAGCGTACGCTAAAGAACGTCCCGACTTTGCCTCACTTACCTGCGGGTCCGTTCCGACCGCTGCGAGGAGCTGCGCTACTGCAGCTCCTGCTTCTGCCGTCAGCGTCGACGTGATGCCGTTTGCCAGCGCCAGGCGGGCTCTTCACGTAGTCACTCACGTGACTCCGAAGTAAAATTTATTCCCACGCTTCCTTGCTTGTTTTCCTATCACATAGAGCAGTGTAATATCATGACGGAAGTAGATAGGGTTAATGCACAGTATTTTTCACAGGGTCGAAGAATCAAAACACATGACAAAGGTTAAAGTTGAGAGGGGGACGATTTAATAGGAGCTTTAGGGGCAAATTTATCACTGAGGTAGTGGATATATGGAAACAAGCTACCAGAGGAGGTATTTGAAGCAGGTATGAAAATGGCATTTAATATCCATTTGGACAGGTACTCTGGCGAGTATCTCTGGAGAAACCCTGGATACTGGTGATGTTTCGGATCAGGACCATTTTTCAGACTGGCATTCACATAGAGGGCATAATTTTAAGGTGAGTGGGAAAGGGTATAATAGGAATCTTAGAGGCAAATAGAATGTTTGGCATGCATAACAAGACAAAATAGTTTAGGCAGGGGCAATAACAGCATTAAAATACATTTGGACAGGTACATGGATAGGAACTTTGGGTGACTTGGACAGGTTGGGTGAGTGGGCAGATGCATGGCAGATACAGTTTAATGCGGATAAATATGTGGTTCTCCACTTTGGTAGCAAAAACAGGAAGACAGATCATTATCTAAATGGTGTCAAGTTGGGAAAAGGGGAAGTACAACGGGATCTGGGGGTCCTTGTTCATCAGTCAATGAAAGTAAGCGTGCATTTTCAGCAGGCAGTGAAGAAAGTGAATGGCATGTTGGCCTTTATAACAAGAGGAGTTGAGTATAGGAGCAAAGAGGTCCTTCTGCAGTTGTATAGGGCCCTAGTGAGATCACACCTGGAGTATTGTGTGCAGTTTTGGTCCCCTAATTTGAGGAAGGACATTCTTGCTATTGAGGGAGTGCAGCGTAGGTTTACAAGGTTAATTCCCGGGATGGCAGGACTATCATATGCTGAGAGAATGGAGTGGCTGGGCTTGTATACTCTGGAGTTTAGAAGGATGAGAGGGCATCTCATTGAAACATATAAGATTATTAAGGGTTTTGGACATGCTTGAGGCAGGAAACATGTTCCTGATGTTGAGGGAGTCCAGAACCAGTGGCCACACTTTAGGAATAAGGGGTAAGCCATTTAGAACGGAGATGAGGAAACACTTTTCTCACAGAGAGTTGTGAGTCTATGGAGTTCTTTGCCTCAGAGGGCAGTGGAGGCCGGTTCTCTGGATACTTTCAAGAGAGAGCTAGACAGGGCTCTTAAAGACAGCGGAGTCAGGGGATATGGGGAGAAGGCATGAACGGGGTACTGATTGGGGATGATCAGCCATGATCACACTGAATGGCAATGCTGGCTCGAAGGGCTGAATGGCCTACTCTGCACCTAGTGGCTATTGTCTATTGTCTATTGAACAGCTTAGAGGGATATGGAACAAACAGTCATAGGAACCGAACTTACTTGGGGCATTGTGGTTGGCATGGATGAGATGGTCCGAAGGGCCTGTTCCCTGCTGTATGACTCTAGGTCTCTATCCGAGAGTGGGCCATAACTAAGCTGAATATCTCATGTGTAAACTTGGAACTATTAAGTGTGCGAAGACCCTGAATGATTCAAACCTCTCTGAAGAGATCTTTGCAAAATCCCTCGTGGGAACTTCAGATCCGTGTTTGCACAAAGTGGGGAAGAAGGATAGAGTGGGTTAACATATTATGAGCGTTTGATAGCACTGGCTTCCACTCGCTGGGGTTTGGAAGAATAAGGGGGGGGGACCTTATTGAAACTTACCGAATAGTGAAAGGCCAGGATAGAGTGGATGTGGAGCGGATGTTTCCACTAATGGGAGAGTCTAGGACTAGAGGCTATAGCCTCAGAATAAAAGGACGTATCTTTAGGAAGAAGATGAGGAGGAATTTCCTTCTGTCCTTTTCAGTCACTCTCTTCAGAGGGTGGTGAATATGTGGAATTAATTGCCACTGATGGCTACGGAGGCCAAGTGAATGGATATTTTTAAGGTGGATATTGATAGATTCTTGATTGTATGGGAGTCAGGGGCTGTGGGAAATGGCAGAAAAAATGGTGTTGAGAGAGAAAGATAGATCAGCCATTAATGAATGCAGAGTAGACATGATGGGCCGAGCGACCTAATTCTACTCCTTAAATTTATGTACTTACTAGAGTAAGTGGGACCCGTTGGGTTCCAGTCACATGGGAGACTTGGTCCTCCAACGCAACCCATTCCCCAACGCAATATTCCACCACTCACCCATTCCCCCAACGCAACCCGTTCCCCCAATGCAATATTCCACCACTCACTCATAGCCCCTAATTGCGCAGGCACGGCTGACGGGTTCCCATTGTGACCCCCAATGATCCCCCCTCCACCTCTCAACCCTCACCCCCCCCCCACCCCCCCCCGTGCACTCAACCACCCCCCCCCCCCCCACCCCCCCAACCACCTGCTCTTATATTATGGGATTTAGAAACATAGAAACATAGGAAAATGGGTGCAGCCTTTGAGCTGGCACTGCCATTCAATATGATCATGGCTGATCATCTAAAATCTGTACCCCGTTCCTACTTTCTCCCCATATTCCGTGATTCCATTAGCCCGAAAAGCTAAATCTAACTATCTCTTGAAAACATCCAGTGAATTGGCCTCCACTGCCTTCTGTGGCTGAGAATTCCACAGATTCACAACTCTCTGGGTGAAAAAGATTTTCCTCATCTCTGTCCTAAATAGCCTACACCTTATCTTAAACTGTCACCTCTGGTTCTAGACTCCTTCAGCATCGGGAACATTATTCCTACATCTAGCGTGTCAAATCCCTTAATAATCTTGTATGTTTCTATAAGATTCCCCCTCATCCTTCTAAATTCGAGTGAATACAAGCCCAGTCGATCAATTCTTTCATCATATGTCAGTCCCACCATCCCAGGAATTAACCTTGTGAACTTACGCTGCACTTCCCCAATAGCAAGAATGTCCTTCCTCAAATTTGGAGACCGAAACTGCACGCAGTACTCCAGATGTGGTCTCACCAGGGTCTTGTACAACTACAGTCGGATTCCTTGCTCCTAAACACAAATCCTCTTGCAATGAAGGCCAAACATGCCATTGTCTTTCTTTGCTGTCTGCTGTGCCTGCATGCTTACTTTCAGTGACTGATGTACAAGCACACCCAGGTCTCGATGCACCTCCCCATTTCATAATCTGACACCATTCAGATAATAATCTGCCTTTCTGTTCTTGCCGCCAAAGTGGATAGCCTCACATTTATCCACAGTATACTGCATCTGTCCTGCATCTGCCCACTCAAACCAACTTATCCAAGTCACCCAGCATCCTCCTTGCAGCTCACACTGTCACCCAACTTTGTGTCGTCCGCTAATTTAGTGATGTTTTTTGATGCGTATACATAAAACTGCGGTGTTTGGTTGGGCATAACCTCGTGGTTTCCAGCAAATGCGGGTTTGATTAGGAAACCGAGAGCAACAAAGGGGTGTACAGGTGATAACAATGTATTTTGTGTATGAACAGTGCATTCAGAAAGTATTCAGACCTTCACTTTTCCCAGCCTGCCATTATGCCTACCTCAAGGTGCTGCCAGGCGGAGGTGTTGTCCTGTGTTGTGACGCAGAACTGGAAGTCCTGGAAGTAAGCTTTTACCAGCTTTGTGATGACCTCTGGGACCTGGAAGAAATTAAAAGCTGCCCAAAGAGTCTCATGGGGCACCGAACCAAAGGCATTGGCAAGATCTAAGAAAACCACATGCAGATCTCCCTTTTCCTTCTTGGCAGTTTGTATTTGGTGCCAGTTGACGTTTGCATGTTCCAGACATCCTGAGAAACCACGTACCCCTGCTTTCTGCACTGATGTGTCCATGAAGTTGTTGCTCTGCAAACATGCTGAGAGTCCTTTGGGCCACAACACCAAAGAAAATCATTCTTCCACGTTCAGAAGGCTGATCTGGTGGAATTGGCTAATGGTTGAGGAGTTCTTTTTTCTTTGGGAATTAAGATCCCTCCTGCCCTTTGCCATGCCTTAGGTATGATTCCTTTCCCCCATGCCACTTTCATTAACTTCCAAAGGTATTTCAGGGCACCAGGCGTGTTCTTATAGAGTCTGCATGGAATGCCATTGGGCCCTGGGCTAATGCTGTTCTTGCCCATTTGACTGTGTTCTGCACCTCCTTCCACGTAGGAGGCCTTATGTCCATCTGGTGCTCAGGTGGATAGATAGGTGGCATGTCATCTGGAATGGTGACTGGCTCATGCCTCCGGTTGTCAGAGTAACGTCTTCCTCAGGTGCTCCTCCAGTTCCCTTACAGGTACTCTCAGGATCCCGCTCTTCTCCTTGACAAAGAGGCTTTGACAAACTTATACGGATCTCTGTAGAAAACTTGTCCTCGCCCGTTCTTTCTTCTTGTGTTCTCATGCATTCTGCTCTTTGCAGGATTGCCAGGCGCTGCTTTATTTTCTGCCTGCAGTGCCTCGAGTCCTTTCCTTTCTGCCTCTGTGGCCTTCCTCCACTGTTTTCTCAGCTCCCTCCTTTCTTTCACCAGTCTTTTTGATCTCCTGCTGCCTCCTGGACTCGTACTAGAGTGCTGGTTCCTTCTGTGTCCTCTGTTTCATGACCTTCACCCCAAATCTCTCCGCCCCATAGTTATATATGGTGTCTCCCATCTTCTCCAGTTTTCTTTCCACACATCCCTTCAATCCTTCCAGAAGATGGACGAGGTCAGTGTTAATGGTCTCACACTCTTTCCTCTGGCAGGATTTAGGCCACAAGATTTGAGGCTTTTTCCCTTCCATTGTCCTCTACCGCTGACTTGTGGCTGGTTGGGCACTGGACTCGTGTCTGTTGGTGGGACTGTACTTGGTTGAGCTTTGCCTGGGGTGCTGATACCCTGTGGACTGTGGTGGTTATCCTGCCACTGGGCTTCACTCAACTGATTTGGCCTACCTCTTAGAAAGTAATGGTCAATGCGAGGCCCCATACCAAGCTCTCTCAGGCATTTTTTCCTGTCCTGGTGGATCTTGAGACCCTTCTCTGATGTTATCTTTAAGTATTAGCCCACTTAAACTCTATTAACACTGACATAATATTTCTTCAGGAGAAGCATCTCAAAAAATGGAGCTCACAACAGGCTGAAGAGTAGCTGGATTGGTCAATTATATCATTCTACATTTTCTTCCAAAGCAAGAGGAACAGCAATTCAAATTCATAAAGGTATACCATTCAAACACAAATCCATTATAGCTGATAAGGAAGGCAGGTACATTATAATATCTGGGGAATTGTATTCAACTCCATTGACTATGGTGAATATTCATGCTCCTAATTTCGATAATCCCCAATTTTTTAATAAAGTATTAAATGTAATTTCAGACTATGGTCAGCAGAATTTGATAATTGGAGGAGATTTAAATTGCTTATTAGATCAATACTTGGATAAATCTTCACGTCAAAGGAAAATTACTTCAAAATCAAAATTTGAGTGAACTTTTAAACAATTATATAAATAATATAAACATAACTCACGTATGGAAGATTACCAATCCGTCTGGAAGAGAATACTCTTTTTATTCACATGTTCATAAAATGTATACACAAATTTACTATTTCCTGGTAGATGCAAAACTTATCCCTTTTATCTAGAACCCAAAATATCACAACATGATTATTTCAGACCATTGGCCTTTCACTTTTTCAGTAAAATTGGAAGGAATGTATAATAAACAATCGTTTTGGAGATTCAACCCACAAATACTATCTGAGGCAAGTTGTTGTGACTATTTGAAGCTACAGATTAAAACATTCTTTGAGGCAAACGACACCCCCAGTATTTCTCCATCTTTGCTGTGTGAAACTTTTAAAGCGTATGTTAGAGGCTGTATTATTGCATACCAAGCTTTCAAAACAAGAAAACTAAGACTGAACAATTGGAATTAGAAAAACAGATAAAAAACAGTTAGACCTAGAAAACGTGGCTGACCCAACCATTGCAAAATATAATAAGATACTGCATTAAAATTTAAATTAAATCAAATTCTCTCTGCAAAAATTATTAAGGTATTTTCATTATGCTAAGCAAAAAAAAATTGAATTTGGTGATAAACCACGCAAGCTACTAGCACGTCAACTCCGCAAATTAGAGAATGACCGTACAATACACAAAAATTAGATCAGAGAAAGGTTGACCTGTTTACATTGCCTAAAGATATTAATGAAAGATTCTTACAATTCTACCAAACACTGTACTCATCAAAAACAACAGCTGATCCTGCAAAGATGAAAGGTTTTCTTGAGAATTGCAATCTCCCATTCCTTAATGAGGAGGAACGGGATGAATTAGGAGTAGAGAAAACAACAAAATACATCATAGAGACTATTAAATCATTGAAAAGTGGAAAAAACTCCTGGCCCGGACGGGTTTAGTAACAAATTTTATTTAAAAATAATGATTTATATTCTCCATGCTTACAAGCCCTTTATATTCAAGCATTTAAAGAACAGACTTTTACCGCAAACTCTTGCTGAATCAACTATTACATTAATTCCAAAAAAAGATAAAAATCTCGAGGAGCCTGGATCCTATAGAGCAATAGTCCTTTTAAATACGGATCAGAAGATACTAGCTAAGACTTTGGCTTGTGGTTTAAGCTTGGTTATCAGAAAAAAATACATCCAGATCAAAACTGGGTTTATACCAAAACAACATTTGTTTTATAATTTGAGACGTTTGTTTAACACAATATATTCGCAGAGAATGCCAAATGACGATCTAAACAATTATTTCTTTAGATGCAGAAAAAGCTTTCGACCAAGTAGAATGGTCTTATCTTTTCACAGTGTTGGAAAAATTTTTCAATTGAGAGAACTTTACTTTATGGGGTGAAGCTTTTATACACTAATCCGACAGCTAGAATACTGACAAATCAAATGCTTTCACCTACATTTTATTTATCTAGGAGTAACAGACAAGGATGTGCCCTTTCTGCAATGTTATTTGCTTTAGCCATAGAACCTCTTGCCAGGAATAATCAGGTCCCATTCAGGCATTTATGGATACAATACCAAATATACCACCAATAAAAATCTCGTTTATATGCAGATGATGTACTTCTAATCATTACTAATCCCCAAGTTAGTATTCCAAATGTTCTAAACATTATAGAACAATTTGGTTCTTTCTCTGGATACAGAATAAATTGGAATAAAAGTGAAATTATGCCAATAAAAGAACAAGACCCTTTTCAATTCCAAACATTTCCTTTCAGAATTGTTACTAAAAAGTTCATATATCTTGGAATTTACGTGACTAGAAAGAATTCCTCTCTCTGTTTAAAAAACTTTCCAAAATGTATCACTAAACTATACGTCTACTTTCAAATTTGGAAAACACTTCCCATCTCCCTTATTGATAGATTTTACTTCGGAGTCACGTGAGTGACTATGTGAAGAACCCGCCTCACGCTGGCAACGGCATGACGTCAACGCTGACGGCGGAAGGAGGAGCTGCAGTAAGGAGCAGCTCCTCGCAGCGGTCGGAACGGCCCCGCAGGTAAGTGCAGCAAAGTAGGGATGTTTTTAGCGGACGCTGGGTAGGTCCAGCAGTAATAGTTATGTAAAATCAAGTCAGAGTCAAGTTAAGTGCTGGATAGCACAGATTATGAAGTAAAAGAAAATTCGCGGGTAAGTGCTTCCTGGGGGTGAAAAATAAATATACGGGAAAGCTAGTGCGGAGCCGGTTCCGATAACCGGTGGCCGCAGATTATACCCGTTAGCGAATTAGTTTCCAAAAATGATAACCACGGAGAGAAATGCTCCCGAAAATGAAAAAAAAAAAAAAAAAAATCTGAGAGGCCCGTGGTTTTTTGATGACTCTGATATTGCAAGTCCTCCAGATAATTAAACTATGTGGAACTAATTATGGAGCATATGGAGAAAGTTCTCCAAATAATTATGAGACTAGGGTCACAGTACCCAGAAGGTTCCTAAAAAAGCCCTGAGGGGTTTAATTATTCTGAATATGGCTGTGGGCCTAATTGGGAGTTGGAACTCCGGACCCAGGATTTGGGCCGGAAGAAGTCTCATGGGATGAAATCCCAATTGATTTAGGGCTGCAGAAGGCAGACCCTGTTGATGGTGATTTGCATTTTGAAAGCACACCACAAAATAAATAAAAAAGAAAAAGAAAAAAAAAAAAAAAAAAAAAAGGCCAAATGTGCCTGGGATAGCAAAAGAATTTGCTATATAGGAAGGAAGTGGTGAGGCTATGGAAAAAAAACCTAGCTGCCAACATATATATATGGTATCTCACCAACTTCATGTTTTCTGTGATGATTGAAATATTAAAATTGCACAGCACAAGAAATTGTGCCTCATTGGAAGTGCCTACGGTTTATTCCGTTGATATGGGCATCCATGACCCCAAATATGAGAGCGTCAAGTAGTGAGGTTCAAAAACCCTCACAAATTATTCTGCTGCTATTATGGCTTTTGCGGAGATGGATAAAAAAAAAAAATTAAAAAAAATGACGCTATTGTGCAATTCTTTCTATGAAATTTTGTATGAGTAAATGGCTATTTGGCGCATTTTTCACCCAAGGTTTGCATACCTGTGTCGAGCAAGTGGTGTTTTAAGCTCCTGGTTGTCTGTTTGGAGTAATCTGCCTAAATTATTGAAATTGGATGAAAAGCTAAATATTTTAGCTGCATGAAACCTTTGTCTTTGGACAAAAAGGTATTTTCGCCCAGAAGGGGATTGGATTTTGGAAATAGAGGCAGAAATATGTCAAGGAAGTCTTATTGTACTGCACAGCCAAATACTTACCCGAATTCGGGGGAAAAGGAGACCACCACGCTCATATGGAGAGGAATTAAAGACTTGTTCATGCTTAAAGAAACTGCGGTTTAATCTCGAGGGAGATTACAAAAAGTTTATAAAGACTGGCTTACTATTACTTTTGATCGGTATATATTACAAGCTGTTTCATTAACCACTATTACTTTTAAAGAAGGGGTTAATCCTCCTGTACAGAATAAACCTGCTTATGTTTCGTGTTTCTGCAATTGAAAAAGCAGAGATTAATGTGCAAATTGCCTAATTATCTGGAAAAGGGGTAATTGAAAAAAAAACTTATGAACACGAGCATCAATTTGTCTTTAATATTTTTCGAAGGAATAAAAGATGGCGGTTGCAGAAGTATTCTGGACCTTACAAATCTAAATAAGTTTGTAGAATACAAACATTTTAAAATGGAGACATTGAATACTGCAAAATATTTAATTCAGCAGGTTGTTATATGGCTAAGATTGATGAAAAGACGCCTATTATTCTGTGCCTATGCATCAGTTCTTTCGGTGGTACTTAAAATTTAATTGGTTGGGACAATTATGGCAGTTTAATCTTTGCCAAATGGACTGAGTTCAGCTCTTAGACTCTTTACGAAACTGTTGAAACCAGTTTAGCCCAATTAAGAGCACAAATGCACATTATTATGGTTTATCTCAATGACATTCTGATCATTAGTGATTATCAAGAGTCAGCTGAGAACTCAGTTTCAGTTACTGAAGCTTTGTGGTAAGCTAGGGTTCTTGATTCATCCAATTAAGTCCCAGCTGCAGCCAGTACAAACAATTAACTTTTGGGTTTGTAATTAACTCAGTGACTATGTTAATAACTTTACCAATAGATAAAGTCGATGATATTTTGGTAACTTGTAATTACCTCATTCACAAACCTTATCCCTCCATCCGAGAAGTGACGAAAACCATTGGTAAACTGGTAGCAGCATTTCCGGCAGTGGGAATTTGGTCCATTACATTATCAAAATCTTCAAAGGGACAAAATAAGGGCTCTCAAAGAGAAGGCAGGCCACTTGACAGGCCTATGTAATTAACAAAAGAAGCTGTGTTGGAATTACAATGGTGGGTTAAAAAAATGTCCCACAAGCTGCTAATAAATATCATGATTAAACAGCCTGAAATTGTTTTACAAACAGATGCTAGTGCTCTCGGATGGGGGGCAACAGATTCATCCTCCAATTGTGGAGGTAGATGAAAAAGCTCAAGAAGAAGCGTTTCTTCAAGCTTATGGTATTAACTATTTGGAGTTATTGGGTGCTTTTATGGACTAAAAGCATATTGTTGTGCTAAACAAGGTGTACATGTGTTAATACAGTTAGACAATAATACGGCTGTTGCATATATTTATCACATGGGGGAGTTAGATCAGTATCATGTGATTGTCTGGTCAATTAATATGGTAATGGTGTATTGATTGCCAAATATGGATTTCAGCAAGCTACATTCCAGGTAAAGACAATGTGGAGGCAGATAAAAGATCAAGGATATTTAAAGATTATACGGAATGGATGCTTAAGCCAGCAATATTTAAAAATATTATAAACCAATTTGGTTACCAGAAATTGACTTGTATGCATCAAGGCTTAATCATCAATTACCTAAATATGTGTCTTGGGAACACGATCCAGATGCAGTAGCAGTAGATGCTGTTTCGTTAAACTGGGGGAAATATGTTCTTTTATGCTTTTCCACCATTTGCTTTGATTCAGAGATGTCTGAAGAAGATAGAACAAGATTCTGCCACAGGATTGTTGGTAGTTCCAAATTGGCCAACACAACCTTGGTTCCCATTAATGCTGAATATGATTAAAGAACCATATATGTCAATTCCTAACTGTAGTGATATTTTGATTCATCCAGTAACTAAAGAAATTTATCCATTATATGCATATATGAATTTATTAATCTACAGGTTTTGACCAGACCACTGCAGGAGCTGGGATTATCGGACAAAACGATGGAAATTATAGTCGCATCATGGCGAGATAGCACACAAAAACAATATATGACACATATTAAGTAATGGGAAGAATTTTGCACACAGTCAAATATTTCTTATGATATTGTGAATATTGCAAAATGTTTTTGGAATTCCTTTGCCAATTTGCATTTTGAGCAACATTTAAGTTACAGTGCCATTAACACTGCACGCAGTGCCTTGTCATCCTATTTAGGACTTATGACTGATCAGAAATCAATTGGGTCACATCCATTAATATCTAGATTCATGAAAGGAATCTTTAACATTCATCCACCCAAACCAACATACACAGAGATTTGGGATGTGAGCATTGTACTTACTCTACTTAGACAATGGACTCCAATTGAAGGATTGACATTGGAAAGATTAATATTGAAAATAATAATGTTAATGGCACTGGTCTCAGCTCAAAGAGTGTAAACTTTACAAATGTTGCGTTTAGACTGTATGCATGTGACTACAGATAATATTGTGTTCTATGTTTACGAGCTGATCAAACAAAGCAGACCAGGGAGATCTGGAGCAAAGGTAACCTTTCAAGCTTATCATATTGATCCTACTTTGTGTGTGGTTAGACATTTGAACCAATATATTAAAGTTACTGAGACTCTTCGAGGAAATGAAAAAAACGTTAATGGTTACGCACAAAAAACCACACACAAGAGCTTCGGTTTAAACTATCTCAAAGTGCTTGAAACAGGTGTTGCCTTTAGCGGGAGTAGACACTGATGTGTTTAAATCCCACTCCACCAGGGCGGCAGCTACGTCCGCGGCGAAGGGGCGGGACGTACCTCTCGAGCATATTTTAAAGTCGCAGGGTGGAGTAAATAAGAAACTTTTTCACAGTTCTACAATAAACCTGTTCACACTATGACAAGCTTTGGACACTCGGTGTTTGGGAGCACTATAATCACCTGCTTTGTTTACTATTAATTGTTATAATCAGTTGTGGAGTCACTTATATTAGGGGGGATTTGCATTTGGTAATTAGAAGAAATATATATGGTATGAGAAGTATGAATATATTGCCTATTTTAGGAACATACTACATACACTCCCAATTATACAAAATAAATAACTAGGAAATGCATAATGGACAACATTACAAATAATACAAACAATATCAATTGATAATCATTATTATATAATTTTGTATATTATATAATTTTTAATGCTGCATAAGAGTGTACTCTGTATATATTGTTTCTATAATAAAAAAATATTAAAAAAAAAAAAAAAAAAAAAAAAAAAAAAGTAGTCACATATCTTTCATCGCTTGTAATCATTTCCCTCAGATATAAGGAGGGTTATTATGTGGTCTTTAAACCATTAAAAAAGTTAATTGTGAAATGATCTAACATTAGTCTGGTTTCTCATGTATGTGTTTACTTAGCCGGACTGTCGTACGGATTAATTCTACGACATAAAAAAACACAGAAAGCTTTAAAATCTTCACGTCGTCACTCACGTGACTCCGAAGTAAAATAGTAAGATTAAACGAGAACTTACCAGTTCGAAGTTTGATCGTTATTTTATGAGGAGTTACGATGAGGGATTACGTGCCCACCACTCCCGCCCCTCATAAAATAAATGATCAAATGGTAGTTCTAAGTCTTTTTATGAAGCCTTACTATGTTACTCCGGCTTTTGGTGTTTCTGTGTTTTTCATGCCGCTGCTTTGAAGTATGCCGTTGCCAGCGTGAGGCGGGTTTCTTCACGTAATCCCTCATCGTAACTCCTCATAAAATAACGATCAAACTTCGAACTGGTAAGTTCTCGTTTAATCTTACTATTTTACTTCGGAGTCACGTTAGTGATTCGGTGAAGAACCCCGCCAGTGGCATGCGCGTCATTACGCCGTTTCGCAAGGCGCAGCGGTCCTACCAGCGGTAAGTTTAAACATGCAGGTAAGTTTTCTATTTCTTACCAGGTTCTGTTTTCTCTTGCAGGAACGTCTTCTTATAGAGGTTACCTGGTGGATATTGTCGTGAAGTCCGGCGAGCCGCAGGGAAACCCGGCTTGGGCTGTGGGGAGACTCCGGTCCGAACCGCGGAATCGCGGGAGCCGGCGGCCATCAGGTTCGCGATTCCAGTCGCTGACAATGCGGTCAGCAGTTCCAGACCCCCTGTGGTTCCCGTGGAGGGGTAAATCCAGGAGGAAGGCGGTATCACTACCAGAGTCGCTGACAATACGATCAGCGACTTCCAGACCGCCGTGGTTCCCATGGAGGGTTAAATCCAGAAGGAAGGCTGTATCACCACCAGAGTCGCTGACAGTATGGTCAGCGGCTCTCACAACCGCTGTGGTCCCCAGGACATGGGGTATAACCAACCATAAAGCGGTCAGGCCTATGGACTCGGGGCGAGTCGGGCCAGGAGGGTTCCCCTCCGGTGATAATTAACAGTTTGGTCTAAACTGGATGGAGCTCCTAATGGAGCAGATGTTCCATCAAGGCACACTCCAACAGGAGGAGTAGTGTCAGCGCCAGCCTGTGGGAGAGCCCGCGCCAGCAACGCCTATTCAGGGTTGCTTAATTGGACGGATGTCCAGGATGGAGCTCCTAATGGAGAGGATGTTCCACCAAGACACACTCCAACAGGAGTAGTGTCAGCGCCGGCCTATGGGAGTGCCCGTGCCAGTAGTGCCTATTCAGGGCTGCTTAATGTCTCCCTCTTGGAGGAGGAGTACATGCAGGGCAGAATTATTCTGCCTCCGAGTATGTTCCATTCTGGTATAGGTCTGTTGGAGGCCATATCAGCGCAGGTACCCTCAGGGGCCTGAGCCAGCACCAGTCTATGATCTCCCCCTTTATGGAGTGGAGTGCGAATGGTCAGTAGGTAACTAACTTCAAATTCTAAAGTATGTCCGTGGAACATACTGGAGCACATGTGTATGGGTTCAAGGTAATCCTCGCAGATAGAAACATAGAAATTAGGTGCAGGAGTAGGCCATTTGGCCCTTCGAGCCTGCACCGCCATTCAATATGATCATGGCTGATCATCCAACTCAGTATCCTGTACCTGCCTTCTCTCCATACCCCCTGATCCCTTCAGCCACAAGGGCCACATCCAACTCCCTCTTAAATATGGCCAACGAATTGGCCTCAACTATCTTCTGTGGCAGTGTTCCCCTCCACGGGAACCACAGATGAAGGTGTTGCTGCCAGAAGAGTTGGTTACCCAGCCGTTGGCAGAATACGTGGAAGGGGTCAGGGTTCCCCTCACGCTACAAGAGCCGGCAGTGAACGGAGCTCTAGCCGCCGAATCTTCTATTCAGGTAAGACCTATTCAACTGGCAAAACCTGGATGAGGAAGCAAAAGCTGTCGGACCAATCAAGATACCAATGCGAGCAAAGCTTCATCGGTTTGGTGACAACACACTCCATGCCTCCATTGGCAGTGAGCGGTTCACTGAAGCCATGGCAGCGTGAAAACTGGACAGACATTCCCACGCACCCTACCAGTCCTACTCTATAACCAGGCAGGTAGGTGGGTCCGGCACTTCCGAAACATGGGGTAAGTGGACCACTTACAAGCTGGTAATTTTACTTCAGAGTCAAGTGAGTGACTACGTGAAGAACGCCGTACAGCCGTTTGTGCGTCATTGCGTCAGACGCTTCGTGCAGACGACTGTGGAGCAGCGCAGCTCCTCCAACCGTAAGTCTAAAAAATTTTCAGGTAAGTGCTATTTCTTACCTGTTGTAGGTCTCCTGCAGGAACCTCCGGGGTTTTTGCGGGATGTTCGCGATGGCCGATGAGTGATGCAGCCTTGGGGGAAAACCCTGATCCGACCGCTAAAGCGGAGAGCTCGGAATGTCGGGTTCGCGATCGGAGTCACTGATAATGCGGTCAGTGACTCCACACGTTGGGATCCCGGGGAGGGGATACCCAAGAATAGTGCAGTTCTAGACCGCAGTAGTCCCTAGGGGATGGGGCTTAACGGACCTGAACGGTCAGCCTGCATTCCTGGTGAAGGGGAAACCCAAGTATATGCGGTTTTTACATCGCAGTAGTCCCCAGCACATGGGGTTAAAACAAACCTAAATGGTTAGGCTGGGTTTCCCGGTGCAGGGGAAACCCAAGTATATGCAGTTCCCAGACCGTAGTAGTCCCCAGGAAATGGGGTTAACTCACATAAATGATTAGCCTGGGTGCCAGGAGGGTACCGCGGGTATATATATATATATATATATTATATATTTATATGGATTCCCGGGGAGGGGAAATTCACCTATGGGGTTCCCAAACTACAATAATCCCCAGGATATGGGGACAACTGACAAAAATAGTCAGTACAATTTGGAAAGTTTGGGAGGTTTCACCTCTGGGAATTAATTTAGAGACACTTCTTCAGCAGGAGTTGGGTCAGCAGTAAAGTTTTGGCAGTGTCAGCCTATTGGAGAGGCTGTGCCAGCAGCACCTTTGGGTAGGGCTGCTTCATGGGAATGCCAAGTTATGGCAGTGCCAGCCTATGGGAAAGGCTGTGCCAGCAGTACCTTTGCTTAGGACTGCTCATGGGGATGCCAAGCTATGGCAGGCTAGCCTATTGGAGAGGCTGTGCCAGCAGCACCTTTGCTCAGGACTGCTCATGGGGATGCCAAGCTATGGCAGGCAAGCCTATTGCAGAGGCGGTGCCAGCAGTACCTTTGCTCAGGACTGCTCCAGGGGAATGCCAAGTTATGGTAGGCTAGCCTATTGGAGAGGTTATGCCAGCAGCACCTTTGCTCAGGGCTGCTTCATGAGAATGCCAAATCTATGGCAAATACTGGCCAATGGGAAAGGCCGCGCCAGCAGCACCTTTGTTCAGGGCTGCTTCATGGGCACCAGCGGTACCTTGTTAGGGCTGCTTTATGGGAATAGCTGTTTAGTAAGGTATTCCCATTTACAGTGATCATGGGGGATGAGGAGGCATTGTTAGGATAAGGCAATATAACAGAATGATGACAAAAAAGCATTCAAAGAAAACTATTCACAGTTTACAAAATGCTAGTTATATATGTGCTAAAATCCACTGTTAAGTCTCAAACTATATTTGAGAAATTGGGCTCCTCTATCCAGTTAGATTAAGTTCCTATCAAATAGACTTGTAGGATGTTGGGATTTACTTTTAGGTATTCAATTGGCTCTGATGCCGGCCTGGGCAACAGATTGCAGTCAATAGACTTTGGTAACAGTTGTTATAAAACAGTTCTAGTCGTTAGACTAATTGTTAACTGTATAGATGCAATTCAGCTGTGTAAGTAGAGCAACAGTTATTTTGTTAAATGGTTAATTATTAAGTGCCATTTAGGTCATTGTTAACACCAGCTGAAATTAATAAAAGTCATGATGATGGACAAAGTGTTCATTACTGCTCCATTAGTTGTTAGGTAAATCTTTCATTATATTGCAAATCTGTGCAAATGGCCATAAATGGAAATTGTGTCAGCTGGGCTTTGTAGCAGGCCTGCTTTATGGCTCCCTCATGTAAGAGGAGAGCATGTGGGATTGGTATAGTTCAATGCCAAGTCTGAGGGTATAGCCATAAAGCATGCCCAAGGGATCAGGGCATGTGCCAAAGGTCTATGCCTGGCAAGAAAGTTACCATCCCAAACACATATACAGTGAACACCGCTCTCAGGGGACATTACAGTTGGCTGCCGAATCTTCTATTTAGGTAAGACTTTTCCATAGGTGAAACCTGGAGGGCGAAGCACAAGTTATTGGAACGAGCAAGGTTTCATAGTTTTGGCAACAATGCATCCCATGTCCTTTATTGGCAGTAGCGGTTCACTGTAGTTGCTGGCAGCATGAAAGCTGGCCAGAGGTTCCACGCACTGTACCTGTGCTACTCTACAATTAAGGGACCACTTACAGTTTGGTAAGGTGTATACTTAGTTATACATTACAAATGATTGAGAAATTATCAGCTTCTTTGAACGGTAAATGTAAAATGTACAATATTAGCTTTTCAAGCAGGTTAGAATTGGGCAAGTTCAATATAAGGACCAAGATTGTCTTGCAAGACTGGCTCAGAAATCGGGCCACAGTTGCTGTTTAAGGTAGTTACCAAGTAGCTCAAATATCATCTCGAGTTTGGAGATGGAACAGATTTGCATGACTTGCTAAAAATGTCTGTTATTAGTATCAACTATCTATAGACTCTACAGGCATTGTATGGGTTATAGAGTGATTGGACAAATATGCATATTGTCATGCTCAGGTTTAAGTTGATGCATTGTGATGATGGCATATGTTAGCCATGAGGGTGCAATCAGTTAAAGACCGCTGGAATGGCTACATAATCTTGTGCCACAGGAGAATCATCAAGTGTGGGTAATGGCAACACAGAGTTGGTGTTGGATCGCACAGATATATATATGTTGGTTTCATGTTTATTTCACTGGTTGCAAAATATTTGGCATAGCAGTGGTGAAAGATACATTCTCGTCAAAAGGAGAAGGAAGGTCTTTTATGGCTACCTCCATTTATGGCTACCTCCAAAACCTTCTATGTTCGCAATGAACAGGCACTGAATAATATGCGTCCTTCAGATCTATTGTGGCCATATAACAACCTTTATGAATGAGTTGCTTGGCCGTAACCAATGTTTCCCTTTTAAAAGTGTCTATATAATACAAATATATTTAATTTTGTCAGGTCCAAAATGATTCTTCATCCTCCGTCCCTCTTAGGACGGGGAAAAATGTTTGACACAATTTGATGGACTTGATGGTCCCTTTTTTCAATGACACCTTTGTCTTATAATTTTGTGATTTCAGCTTGAACCTGTATTTTCTGATAAATAGATCTGAAGTAAGCTGCTTCCATTCGTTATAAAAAAAGCAGTAATCTACCACCAATATTCTCTTGAGTTACATTTAATATGTTTTTTATGAGAACCAGGTCCACTTACCTCCCTGGTGACTGGTACACCCTGCTGACTCCAGCCTCTGGCAGTAGCTCCCGTAGTCGCTCGTGCTCCCACCGAGGGATACCATCCACGTCCCTGTGCTGAGCCTGGCTTGTCCCTGGAGTAGCGCCGGATGCTGTGGTGGTTCTGTAGGGATACTTTCTCTTCAGCCGTCTGCCGGGCATCATTGGTCTCAACAGACTCATAGTTTTAGCATCTTCATTAATTTCCTTAACTTGTTTGGTTAGATCTGCGCCAAACAGCAGATCAGGTGGTTGAACAGTTGCTGGTTTGCAAAGCGCAGCGTATCTAGGATTAATGGTGGGCCTAATAGCCCTTTTCCTAAGACCATTGATCTCGAAATGGGTGTTGCACAACAACCCTAAAGCCCTCTTGATGTGTTCTGGTTAATATAACGCTGTAATGCCAGCAGCCAATAATTTTAGAATTCTTTGCATTTTAATTTCTTGGCTTCGCATGCCGGGTCCCTTCTGACCCCAGATGACTTGATTCACTGTTGGAACTCTTAATAGTTCACAGTTGATGGAGGCTCGTGTTTTTTGACTGTCTCATCCATAGTAAGCTCCTGAAGCTGATGAGACACCATGTAATGTATTGTGGTAGCCAGCTCTTCACCTAGCGGCTCACCTGCTCCTGATGGTACAGCAAATGGAAGTGCCAGTGATGGAACATTTGGCAATTCAGATTCCCCTGTCTGAACTTCCCCATCAGAATCGACCTCTGGACTATTCTGGCCTGTTGCACTCTCCTCAAATTGATAAGGAGTTCCTGGCAGCATTGTTGCTGCTGCGCTTCTTTTTCTAAGCGCTGACACTCCTTCTCTTGGAGTGAAGTTCTTTGGAGGACTGTATGCAACAGTTCCTCCACTTGGGATAGGTTGTGTGCACACTCTATCCAGCCCCGGTGTGGAATCATCCACCGACTCTGTGGGCCTAGCAGACTTATTTGTTGCCTTGTGCCCTAATGGCAATGGCTCAGTGCTGTGTAGCACTAAGTCTGCAGTCGCTGAATCTGAAACAAGCGACTGGTACAGCGGTATGAGGCAGGGCTTCTAAGCCTGAACTGCCGCGGCTGGTTGAAAACACGCCGCTTTCCCTTCCCTGTTTTTTCCATGCTAGCACTCGGTATAGCGTACCGGCCAGCACGGATTCAAACTCCAGTGGAAAGTTTTCAACTTACCTGGAGTCTGCATACTTACCGCTGGAGGAGCTCCATTCCTCGCAGCCTCCGTGCGTCAATGTGGTGGACATACTGGTGCGCAAGCGGTCTGGCGGGTCTTCTTCACGGAATCACTCACGTGACTCTGAAGTAAAATTATGGAGTTATACGGCCATTAATTGGGTCAATGAGCTTCCTCATTGAGTTAGCTGTAGCAAACAAGACTCGCTCTGTCGGGTCCACAACGGTTTATCAAGGGGTAGGATATCTTCAACATAGGTCCCAGGACCAGTATAATGCCATATGCGATGTTGACATTTGTGAACAATATTTCACCAGGAGGCTGCAGCTATATCCTTAAATTTGGCTGGAGTTTATTAGGTAGTTATCCTTCTGGCACTGGTTTAGTGCAGCAGTCGCTAAATAATTGTACTGGTACAGGATGATAACGTCTGTAAATTATAATATATAATATTATGTTATAAATACTTGAGCAGACCAGAAGTGGGTCAGGTCTCAAAATAGTCACAGGCATACCAGGGGACCTTTGATAAGGTAAGCACACATATATACAACAATATGTCAAGGTCATCAAGAGCCTTGGAGTTCTGGACTTGCAATGTTGTTAGTCAGAAATAAATCCGGAGAACTTATTGTTCAGGCCATTCCAGATGAGAAAAACGGAGTTGTGTTATGTACTAAAGGATTCTGTTTCCAGATCTCATTCCACCAGGGCTACTACAACATCAGCAGCAAGGGTATTTATGTTCCGCTGGGTCGCATTGTTACGGCTGGAGCATGGTCCATCGAACAAATCTCCAAACATCTGTAATGACCCATTGCTGAACCAGGAGTATTTGTTAACTCTATTTATGTTCTGGTTATATTTTCCATCTGGGTGAGAGATGGAAATATTATTGTTTCATTTAAACAGCATCAGCATGTTTTACATCTATGTTATGACTGTATGCATTATGAATGTTTTCCCTTCATTTGTCAATGAAGCAGCTGTGGTTGTGTATACTCATTTCACACGGCATGAAATCACAGAGCTTTGAAGTCTTCACGTAGTCACTCACGTGACTCCGAAGTAAAATAGTAAGATTAAATGAGAACTTACCAGTTTGAAGTTTGATCTTTATTTTATGAGGAGTCGAGTTGAGGGACTACGTGCCCTCCGCTCCCAGCCCTCATTGATTTCATCTGGTAACTCTAGTCTTTGTTATCTTACCATTATACTTCAGTCAATATTAGCTGTGATTTCACACCGTTGCTTTGAAGATTGACGCACGAACGGCTGTACCGGGTTCTTCACGTAGTCCCTCAACTCGACACCACATAATATAAAGATCAAACTTCAAACTGGTAAGTTCTCATTTAATCTTACTATTTTACACTTGTTTGTACAACACACATATGGTTAAGGCATTGTCACCTAACCATGTAAAACTGCACAATACTAATATTCCAAGCAGGTTTGGAATTAGTGCCAGTATTGTCTTTTAAGGCAAGCTCAGTATTATGGCCAGGATCGCTTCAAGACAGGATCAAAATATGTCCAGAGTTGACTCTCAAGATGGCGCCTGCCTGCTGCGACTTTTGCGGAGCACCAGAACCTAAAAGGCTTAGATACAAACTTCAATCAACTCATCTGGATCAGGAAAACGGCAGAAAACGATGCCGTTTCAGACAAGCTGCTTGAGCACCTTAAGGCTCTCGCAATTTCGCGATCTCCCGCAGCTGCAGGAGCCCCGGACTTTAAATTTTCCCACGCTCGCTGGAAATCACCCGACCCGACTGAGGAACCCAGGTACTGTATCTCGGAACCCCGGGATGACCTCCAGAGCCAACGGGCTGGATCTCCCAGAAACAATGAAGCTGCAGCTGCCGACTTTGAAGGAGCTGGAGCTGCCGTCTGTGAAGGAATCCTCGTTCCAGCGCAGGTCCGCAGAAACAGCAGGTACAGTAAACTCAGTACCTGGAAACAAAGGGGAAGCCTCCATTGTGTCCGGAAACGTGGCCGGCGGGCAGGACTTCAGGTCAGACTGAAGCGCAGGGGACTTCGGCCCCCTCTCCCTACTATCCTACTGGCCAATGTACAGTCCCTTGAAAATAAAGTGGAGGACTTAAGGGCAAGACTGCTTTATCAAAGGGAGCTGAGGGAATGCTCTGTGTTCTGTTTCACAGAGACATGGCTCACCCCCAGCTCCCCAGACTCAGCGGTCCAGCTTGAAGGGTTCTCCATCCACCGTATGGACCGTACACTGGCATCTGGGAAAGGGAGAGGAGGGGGCGTCTGCCTCATGGTCAACTCTGTGTGGTGCTCAGACGTGGCAGTCCTGTCCAACTCCTGCTCTCCACACCTCGAACATCTGGCGTTGACGTTCCGTCCTTCTACCTTCCGAGGGAATTCACCTCCATTATCCTGACGGCGGTCTCATCCCACCCCACTTCAGTAAGGCAAACCTAAAGAAATCACTCCCCAACTTCCACCAACATGTCTCCTGCTGCACCAGAGGACCAAACGCCCTCGACCACTGCTACAAACACCCTCGACCACTGCCTATTGCTCTTTCCCTCGCCCTCACTTTGGTAAATCCGACCATACTGCGGTGCTGCTTCTTCAAGAGCGCACCCCCAGAGGTGATGACAGTACAGAGCTGTTGGGGGGGGGGGGGGGGGGGGGGGGGGGGGGGGGGGGGGGGGGGGGGGGGCAGAGGAACAACTACAGGACTGTTTGGAGTCTGTAGACTGGGCAATGTTCAAGGACTCGGCAACGGACTTGAACGAATACGCCACAGTGGTTACAGACTTCACTAAGAAATGTGTGGAGGACTGCATCCCCACAAACGCCTTCCAAGTGTTTCCCAATCAGAAACCTTCGATCAACTTTGAGATCTGCACTCTTCTGAAGACCAGACAACGGGCATTCATGTCTGATGACACAGTGGTCTACAAGAAGCCCAGATATGACCTTCGTAAGGCCATCCAAAAGGCCAAAAGGAGTTGTGCTCCAAGCTGGAGGATGAGACAGATGCTGGGCAGCTGTGGCGGGGCCTGAATGCAATCACCTCCTACAAGGCGAAATCAGGAGGCAGCTCGAATGTCGGCGAAACGTCATTCCCTGATGAGCTCAATGCGTTTTACGCAAGCTTTGATAGGGAGAACTATCTCCCTATTTGATAGGGATGTGCCTTCCCGAGTCCCCATTCGCTGTGATGGTATTTCATTCTCAGTCAAAGAGGCCGGCGTCAGGAAAACCTTCAGAGGGGTGAACCCTCAAAAAGCACCTGGACCTGATGGCATACCTGGTCATGTTCTAAAAATCTGTGCGGACCAACTGGCTGGAGTTTTTACAAACATTTTCAACCTCTCACTTCTGAGGTCTGAGGTTCCCACCTGCTTCAAAAGGGCATCAATTATACCAGTGCCCAAGAAGAGCAAGGTGACGTGCCTCAATAACCTATCGACCAGTGGCACTAACGCCTGTGGTGATGAATTGCTTCGAGAGGTTGATCATGGAGCAAATCAACTCCTATCTCGACAAAAACCTGGACCCACTGCAGTTTGCTTACCGCCACAACAGATCAACGGTGGATGCGATCTCGCTGGCTCTCCACTCCGCTCTGGACCACTTGGACAACAAAAACTCATATGTCAGGCTGTTATTCATCGATTACAGCTCGGCATTTAACACAATCATCCCCTCCAAGCTGGTTACCAAACTCGCAGAACTGGGTCTCTGCATGCCTCTGCAATTGGATCCTCGACTTCCTCATTCAAAGACCACAGTCTGTTCGTATTGGTGGAAATGTGTCAGACTCGATAACAATCAGCACGGGAGCACCTCAAGGCTGTGTGCTCAGCCCCCTGCTGTACTCACTCTATACTCATGACTGCGTAGCCGGTCATAGTGCGAACTCCATCATCAAGTTCGCTGACGACACCACTGTTGTGGGACGTATCACTGATGGGGATGAGTCGGAGTACAGAAGAGAGATCGAGCGACTGTCCATATGGTGCCAGCACAATAACCTGGCCCTCAACACCAGCAAAACCAAGGAACTGATTGTGAACTTTGGAAGGAGTAGGATGGGGACCCACAGTCCCGTTTATATCAACTGGTCGATGGTTGAAAGGGTCAAGAGCTTCAAATTCCTGGGCGTGCACATCTCTGAAGATCTTTCCTGGTCCGAGAACACTGATGCAATTATCAAAAAAGCACATAAGCACCTCTACTTCCTGAGAAGATTAAGGAGAGTTGGTTTGTCAAGGAGGACCCTTTCTAACTTCTACAGGTTCACAATAGAGAGCTTGCTGACCGGGTTGCATCGTGGCTTGGTTCGGCAACTTGAGCGCCCTGGAGAGGAAAAGACTACAAAAAGTAGTAAGCACTGCTCAGTCCATCATTGGCTCTGACCTTCCTTCCATCGAGGGGATTTATCGCAGTCGCTGCCTCAAAAAGGCTGGCAGAATCATCAAGGACCCACACCATCCTGGCCACACACTCATCTCCCCGCTACCTTCAGGTAGAGGGTACAGGAGCCTGAAGACTGCAACGACCAGGTTCAGGAATAGCAACTTCCCCAAAGTCATCAGGCTATTAAACCTGGCTCCGACAAAACTGTGAACATTAATAACGCATTATTTGTTATTTGGACTACATCAGTTTATTCATGTGTGTATATATTCATATAATGGTATATGGACATACTGATCTGTTTTTGTAGTGAATGCCTACTATGTTCTGTTGTGCTGAAACAAAGCAAGAATTTCATTGTCCTATCAGGGACACATGACAATAAACTCACTTGAACTTGAGTTGTTTTTCACGGCAGGTTTAGAATTATGGCCAGAATTGCCTTTAGAGGCAGGTTCGGAATTATGAGGTCGGCTTATTTTTTATGGCCAGGATTGTCTTCCAAGATGGGCTCGGAAATCGGGCCAGATTTTTCGTTCCAGGCAGGCATGGAATGATAGCAGACGTGGCCGTTCATTGTTAAAATGGAGAAGGTCGTATAACGCGTATGTGCAGTATAAACTTTCCGAATAGGAAACTTCGTTACTGGCTAACAACTGATTTTCATAAGGATCTCAAAGATACATTCTATTCATTCCCATTTACAGGGATCACCAGAGACATTTGAAATTAACAGGAGAATGATAACGGTAATGATAATTTGCTAATGATGAGGCAATGATAACAGAAATAATAACAGTAAAACATTGCAAGATGGGCTAAATTATTTACCCAGGTATTTACCAAATTACTCAAATCGGTGCTTTGGCTACTCTCAGAGTTTAAACTTGTTATGTCTAGTCTGAATGATATTCTAACACTCTAATTTTTCAAAAATCAATTGTTCAGCCCTCAAACTAATTTGAGAAATTCAAAGATGGGAAGGGCTTTGTACGATCCCTCATCCATCCAGTTTAAAATTAAGTAGTTACCAATATGCTTGTTGGTCATTGAGATTTACCTTCAACTATTAATTAGCCTGTGACTCCACCCTGGGACAAGAGATTGGAGTTAAATGGGAACCTGTAACAACCTTGTTGTTATAAGCAGCCTTCTATTCATCTAGAGTAATTGGCAATATAGTAGTTGTGTTTCAGCAGTGAAAGTATCAACCTCTCAAGTGTTGGCTAGGTCATTGTTAACAGACCTATGCTATTTCCAGCTGAAGCTAATCAAGTCATTATGATGGACGAACACTATTCAGCATTGCTCCACTAGTTTAGGTCAGTAAAAACTAAAGGTTATATTACAAACTAATGCTAAGTGCTCTAAGTGAAAATTGTGAATGTCATCTCTATGTTCGGAGATGGAGGAGATTTATAATCAGTTGCCAAGTCTTCAGTTATTGCATCAACTATTATAGACCCTAGGTGCATTATATGGGTAAAGGGTTATGGAGCAAATATGTATAATCTGCATGCTCAACTTCAGGTTGATACACAATAGTGGTGGCATATCTTAGTCACATGGGTGCAATCAAGTAAAAGCATCCTGTACTAAATTTAACATAATCTCATTTGCCACTGGTGTATCATCAAGTACAGATTAATGACAACAGCAGCATGAGTGTTGGATCACAGCGTGTTTAATGAAATTATGGTTTGCTGAATACACCGAATATTGATGTGCTGTTTCATGCTTATTCATGGCTGCAAAACTATTGTGGCATAACAGTGGCGAGAGATACATTATCGCTACAAGAAGGAGGAATGTTCGTTATGTCTTCCTCCATTTTTTGCCCATCAGTTGGATCTTGAAATAAAAGTCAGCAAGATCCCGCTTAGGCTTTTTGTACTGGCTGACTAGACTATGCAGCCTTGATTCCTGTTTGTCAGGAATATTAATAACAACCTTATACGGTTATTCTAAAACGTAAAGCTTTGCTGGTCAGCCTGTGGCTCAGAAAACTAGCTTCTGCATGATAAAATCAATTTATTCTTTTGCAGATTCTTAGTAGACTGCTCCTATGGCTAGGGTTGTCACACCGATCCAATGTAATGTGCTCACTACAGAGGGCAGGGATAGTATCCCAAAAAAGCAGTACAGTTCTTCACCAGGAGATGGAAGAGCTTTGTTTAATGCTATGTTATATTTAATACGGTACACATAACTGATGACTTGAAGTTCAATTTTCCAATAGGTCTTTGACAATAATTGAATAATAGGGCCATTAACTGTGCTTAATGTGCCTTCCCATCATATTTGCTGCAAGCGAATTGGATCTACTCTGTCGGACTCACCGCCGGATATCGAGTTTGTAAAAGGATCATTAACACAAGTTCCCCCAGGACAAGTGCAAGGCAGTATGGGATACTGACATTGTGCTGGCACTGCTTCACCGGGGGCCTCCAGCTATATCCTAGCTTTGGCCGTCTCATAAGTTGGTTATCCTCATGGCGCTGGTCCCAGCGCAACGGGTTCCCAGTCACTACATAATCCTTTCATAGCAAAAGGATTTGAGTACAGGAGCAGGGAGGTTCTACTTCAGTTTGTACAGGGTCTTGGTGAGACCACACCTGGAGTATTGCGTGCAGTTTGGTCTCCAAATCTGAGGAAGGACATTATTGCCATAGAGGGAGTGCAGAGAAGGTTCACCAGACTGATTCCTGGGATGTCAGACTGTCTTATGAAGAAAGACTGATAGACTTTGGTTTATACTCCTGGAATTTAGAGATTAAGAGGGATCTTATAGAAACTTACAAAATTCTTAAGGGGTTGGACAGGCTAGATGCAGGAAGAATTGTTCCCGATGTTGGGAAGTCCAGGACAAGGGGTCACAGCTATAAGGATAAGGGGGAAATCCTTTAAGACCGAGATGAGAAAGACTTTCTTCACACAGAGAGTGGTGAGTCCTGGAACTCTCTGCCACAGAGGGTAGTTGAGGCCAGTTCATTGGCTATATTTAAGAGTGAGTTTGGATGTGGCCCCTTGTGGCAAAGGGGATCAGAGGGTATGGAGAGAAGGCAGGTACGGGATACTGAGTTGGATGATCAGATCATATTGAATGGCGGTGCAGGCTCGAAGGGCTGAATGGCCTACTCCTGCACCTAATTTCTATGTTTCTATGTTTCTATAATTGTGACTGGACAGATAGTTACATCTGAAAATAATATTATATTTTATGTTTTTAAGTTAAACAGAGCAGAAGTGGTGTCAGGTCCCCCAAACTAGCTTCATGACATATTCAGCGACCTTCAGTTACGTGAGGCAACATTTACAACAATATGTCAAGGTCACCAAGAGCCTAGTGGCTCTGAACTAGCAAATGTTGTTCATTCCAAAAAGCTTTATAAGAAAGTGTCAGTTCAGACCCATCTCCAGGTGGTGAAACGGGGTTTGGTTCATATAGGAGTAGATACGAATTAAATCACTCCACCAGTCTGCTACAACATCAGTAGCAAGGGTTATTTACGTTCCGCTGGACCACATCCTAGCAGCTGCAGGACGGTCAAAATGAGCGAACCTCCCAAACACTTATAATAACCCATTGTCAAACCAGGGTTTTTTTTTGCCCAACTCTATTTTAGGTTCAGTTGTATAGTCCCTCTCGGATGAGAGGGGTTTACTATTATGATTATTTATTCATTATGAATGTTTCCCTCATTTGTCAATGAAGCAGTTGTGGTTGTGTAGACTAGTTTCTCACAGCATGAAATCACAGAGCTTTGAAATCTTCACAGAATCACTCACGTGACACCGAAGTAAAATAGTAAGATTAAATGAGAACTTACCAGTTTGATTCTTTATTTTATGAGGAGTAACGATGAGGGATTACTCCGCTCCCAACCCTCCATATCACAAAGGTCATCTGGTAGTTCCAGGTTTATAAATCTTACTATGTCACTTCAATTACTGTTATCTGTGATTTCACTCTGTTGCTTTGAAGATTGACGTGCATGCACACTGGTGGGGTTTCTTCACGTAATCCCATCGTTACTCATAAAATAAAGATCAAACTTCAAACTGGTAAGTTCTCGTTTAATCTTACTATTAAATAGCCATAAAGATGATCTTCCTTCCCCAACGTTTATAATTTATTTCAATCAATATAATCTCCCTAAAAGTTTTTTTTTTATTGCTTCTATTGTCACTAATTTTATTTGGGACTACAAAACCCATAGAATGCACAAAATACATTTGTGCAAATCCAAAGAAAAAATGGAGGATTAGCTCTTCCTAATTTTCTTTTTTACTACTGGGCAACTAACATTAAAAATAGAACCTTCTGTTTGGACGATACATGTCAACATGTAAATTGGTTAAAAAAAATGCAGAGGGAAGATTGTTTGCCTTTCAGTATAGGCTCGATCCTCCTATCTCCAATATATTTGAATAAATCAAGCTATGAGCAAAATCCCGATAATACATAGGTACTATCCGTAATTTGGAAACAGTTGAAATTCAGTCTTAAATTGAGAAACATATCTCTCCTTCTTACTATTGCAAACAATCCCTCATTTAAACCGTCTACTTTAGATATGGTGTTTGTTCAATTGAAGAACCTTGGAATTAATAATAGGGAAGACCTCTATAACAAGGGGACTCTCTCTTCTTTTCAAGAACTACAGGAGGAAATATCACTTGAATGGCAACAATTAATTTAGATACCTTCAAATCCGAGATTATGTGAAAACATATACACAAGACTGTCCCTTATGGGTCCAGATATATTAGACGCTTGTTTGAATAGACATGCCGATACAAGTAAGTTGATACCTTATATTTATTCTTGAATAACTTTTATGCACGGCTGAATAAAATGAGTATTCGCGTCCTGTTGGATTTTGCAATCTCCATACATCTTTAATAATTACTGGTGTCTATATATGCATTTATTAACTCACTGGAATGTGATTTAAGTTTTCGTTGTTTTGATGATCTATCCAAATAAGGGTCAAGTGTGCAATTTAAATCTCCTCCAATTAATTAAGAATATTGTTGTTGACGGTAAATTCTGGGATTGATTAAATAATTTTTTTTTTAAATCGCGGGCTATCAAAATTTGGGCCATATATATTAACAAAAATCACCTTTTGTGTATATAATTCTCCTATTACAATAATATATCTACCATCAATATCTGTTATTATTGAAGTATGTTTTAAAATGCAGTACCTTTACGAATTAATATTGCTACACCTCTAGATTTGTGTGTAAAAGAAGAGTGATAACTTTAATCAATCCATTTTGGCTTTTAGTCTATATTCTGCCTCTTTTTTCAAGTGTGTCTCTTGGATAAACGCAACGTCTGTTTGAGTGCTTTTAAATATTCTAATACCTTACCCCTCTTAATTGGTTCATTAATACCTTTAAACATTCCAGCTCAAAACGTTATTCCTCCATTCCCCCCGTATTTATATGTAAGTCTTGCATTCATTTATCTAAAGAGATGTGTACCAGAGCAGATGGTACAGCTTCGACACACCAGACCCAACACCTGAACCCTGAACAGAGCAAAACAAATTCCAAGACTCTTGATTTTCTCTCATATATATATCTCCTTCGTATTAATTGATGATTCCACTCAGATAAATACGTAATAATAGTAATAATTATAGAAAGAAAAGTAAAAAAGGGTGATATGTTTAAAAGATTAGTAGAGTGCTCAAGAAAGAAAAAACTACATCTAGTAAGTGTGTAGTTAGTGTTAGCCATACTAACATGGCTAGCAGTCTAAGACTTCCATGTTGAATGTTAAATACTAACCATCTCCATGATTCAGTAAATTAATATTACCCAAAAAAAGAGATTATTGTTAAAACCGGGGATATTAAACTGTGATATATAAAAAGTTCCTAATCAGGTACAATGGTATATATGCGTGGTACTTAATAGAAAATTAAAATAATATAAACAATAGAAGCGAGAAAGAGAAAAAAAAAAGTTAAAATAAGATGTATATTATATTTACTATTTACTTAATTCTAGTATAGTCGTTATAATTAATTATTAATTATCAATCAATGATCAACAATCAATAGTCCAACAGTCAACAATCAATAGTCAATAGTCAACAATTATTAACTCTAATTATTAACAATACCAGTTGTGTTAGATTTAATATATATTGGTGTATGTTAATATATGTTAATTATTAGGTTATGTAGCATTACTATTCTAAATATTAGTATTCATAGAGCCAGTCGTCGAATCCAAATCATCTTGATTCTCCCATCCGTCTCCTTCTCCGTCTTCTTTGGATGAAATAAGTCCATAATTTATTATAATCTTCAGCCAATCTTGGAAATGCAGATTAATTGTTCCTTTGATTCAACTGTAAAGGTTTCATTCAATCTTCCTCGCTGGCCTTAATGCTTTGGGCAAATTTCAATGCGTCTTCTGGGCTTTTTGGAGTGATGCTCCTCCTGATTGTAAGAGTGACTCGGAGTGTTGTTGGGTATCCTCAGAGTGTACTATCAGATTCTTCACTTGCCTCAGGATGCTTTTGTGTTTCATTAAAACGCATTCCGTTTCTTAGAGACCACTTCTGGATAGTCTCGGTAGATAACTGATTGAGTCTTCTTCGTATTTAAGAATTTCTGCTTTTTACCACTTTTTTTCATCATATCTTCCAAAACATAATCATAATGGACTTTGATTATCATTTGTCTTGGAGGGTCACCGTGCTTTGTGTAACGTCTCGTAACTCTGTGTGCTCGGTCTATCAAAGGTTTTATCTTCCAAAGATAAAACCTTTTGTAATAAAGATTGCAGTAAATTCTCGGGTGTCTTGATTCTTTTCTCTCCCCTCTCGAATACCTACAATCCTTAGATTCTGCCTTCTTCTCCTGGCGTCCTTCCAGCTCAGTACACTTATAAATATACCTTACATTTATAACACTCTTCTAAATATTAATACCCCACCTTCTGAATTTATAGTCGAGCATGGGAGGACGAGCTGGGTTTACCCATTTCAAAAGATATATGGGAGGAAAGCCTACAATACATACATTACTGTTCTTTTAAATGCCAGGCATTGCCTGATACAATTCAAAGTATGCATAGGTTATACTACTCAAAGACCAAATTGGAACAAGATCTTCCCAACTGTCCTCCCCTCTCTGTGATAAATGTCACCTCCAAGAAGCTACCCTAACCCATTCTTTTGTATCCTGTAATAAAAAACAAAATTTCTGGATGGGAATATTCAATACCATTGCTAAATCATTCAAAAATTAATTGTAGTCAGATTCAAATTAATAATATAGAATATCAGAGGGCCTAAGCTAACGAAATTCCAAAGAAACGCTTCCTTGACTACGGTTTAATAACTGCAAAATAACTTATACTTAAATTCTGGAAAAAGGATAACAGTTCCCACAGTGAAGATGAAAAAAATTTAGAAAAAAATAAGGCTTGTTTTGTCTGACAAAGATCAATTTCCAAAATATGGTCTCCTTCAAATTGAATTTCTCTTCAACAACACTTAGAGAGTGGTTGGTATAACACAAATTCGAGAGTGGTTGGTTGAACACAAATTCAAAACCAACGCTAGGGTCCGGGTGAGCGGGTGTAGGGAAGGGTAGGTGGGATATATCTCCGCTTTCTTTTCACTTCTTCGTTAGTTCTTCTTTTTTTCTTTGTTTTCTTCTTTCTTTTTTTCGTATCCTTTTCGAAATTCTTTCTTTTTTTCTTTTCTTTTTCACCATCTTCCTTTCCCTTTCCTTTTCTTTTTATCCAATTCACTTATTAGTTTATAAACATTTAAAACTGAAGCTGTACGAAAAATTGTATAACTGTCGATTACTTTCTCCTTGTACAGTTGCTTCTAAATGAAATAAATATTGAAAAAAAATCTAAAACTTCCCCCAACCAATCATATGCATGCATTCATATCCTCTCTCTGCAAAATAACAAAAAACACCAGAGTATTTAAAAGTGCAGACATTGTAAAGCCTGGTCCAGCCTTCATAATCTGCTTTGGTAGCTTAAAACCTAACATTGAATTCCATCCAATTTTTAGATAACTAACCTACCAACCCCTCCCAGTCCCGCTGAGTTACTCCAGCATTTTGTGTCTAACCCTTGGTGTAAACCAGCATCTGTAGATCCTTTCCTACACAATCCCCTCCCCTTGTTTTCCTACTTTCTTCCCTGTTCCCCAACTGTATTTGCACCTATTTCACTCTTTCCCCTCCCCCAGCCCTCTTCCTACATTCCCTCCTCTGGCTTCACAATTTTTGCCTCTTTAATCCCTTGCTCGTACTCAAGGTTATTCGAGAAGTAATGCAAGAGAGTCAGAATACTATCTCACTAGTGAGAAGATGCTTTGGGAAGCCTGAAAGGGCTGAAGGTGGATAAGTCAATCCTGACCAATAGACTGCACCCTAGGATCCTGAAAGAGGTGGCTTTAGAGATTGTGGAGGCATTGTTATTGATATTGCAAGAAATCACGGAGCAGGGAATGTCTCAGATCATAGGAAAATTGCCAATGTTACCCCGATTGGGCACAAGAAGGGAGCGAAGCAGAATATGGGAACTATCGTCTTACTTTTGGTGTTGATAAGTTTTTAAGATTATACCAACCACTCCACTAATGAAAGGTTTGCCCCCTAAAACAGGCCCTATTCATTTTTTCCCTCACCTTTAACTGTCAGCCATGATCATATTGAATTGGCAGTGGGCAGGCTCGACAGGCCGAATGGCCTACTCAGCACCCATTTTCAATGTTTCTATGTCCTCAGGAACGGAAAACTTTATTGTCATACAGACCTTGCGGTCTGAACGAAATTTATTTTCGTGCCTCTACAGTCATACACTAACAAAAACACACAATAAACACATATT
>CM069131.1:187330925-187371004 GCA_035221665.1 Okamejei kenojei | reverse complement strand
TGTGAGCAATTTGGGCCGAAGAACATGTTTCTCATGTGTATGGCCTCCATGAATCTTATGACTCCAAGCCAATGTCTGAAGGTCAAGGTGGAGAATGTTCTCAAACTTTTCCAGAGGAAACAAATAGTGAATAGACCAGCAAAGAAGTTGAGTCGGTATCACAGTTGCTGTAAGATGCTGCAGATGTACTTCAATCATGGTGCCATGTGCTGGGCAGTGGGTTTGAATGCCGTGACACCAAACAGGAATTAACAAACATCAGAATTCCTGGCTCTTCTGCTTGGTGCTGCTGGCCGTTGTCTGTCCTGCTAGGGCTGCTGGCTGGTGGGTCCCCTGGGGGAAGTGTTGGATTTATGAGGAGGTGGTCCTGGAGGGCAGATGGCTCCTCAAGCTTGCAAGCATCTTGGCCAATACAAGCTCCCTCCCTCATACGCACCTTCAGCAACAGACTGGTTCCAACCAAGATCAGACACAACGACAATAGGAAATCCTTCTTCTCTGAGTGGCTACACACTGTACCACGACTCCCATTCTGTCATCATGGAAGCAAACTTACTCCCCCCTCCTCCCCACACATATTTGTACCCCCCAATCCATTCCACTTGTCATTTAATGTAATGTTATGTATTTGTCCTTTATGACTGTTGACAAAGGTAAATATTTCTCCTGGTGGGCTTAAATAAAGTTATAATCGAACATATCATAGATTCTATCCCCGTCTCCGCAGAAAGTATCCTCCCTGTCACCACCTTCGACCCACAGGTTCTGACCAGTTCCACGCAGTTAAGAAGTGCTAGCTGCTTATTTCTAATTACCTCGGAGACCTGAATCTGAGCAGAGACCATTCTTGACGACACTGAAAATCAAATTGAAAGTTTGAGCACAACTATTGGCAAGAATAACGTTAAGGAGAAATTAATCAGCCTTTTACTCACCAAAAGTTCTTCACTTTTCCGTTCAACAATGCACCCCTCCACTATGGGGGGTTGTCGCCAGTGCAGAACAACTTAATTGATAACCTGGATATGCTATCGGCTGATATCAAGGAACCAATTGGCAGGCAATGGACCTGGAAAATACCGGATTAACTGTATGAACATCCCAATTACAACCTTAGTCCTTGGCTCATCTCCCACAGAGAAGACGAAAACTGACATTTTCAGACTTGCCAATGAACTGCACCTTACTGCTATTTTTTACAAAGTCAACAACATCAACTTTGTGAACAATTGAGGAACAATTATGAATTGATGGAGTTTTGAAAAGCAAAGTTGTCATCGAGAGGTTAAAGGTTAAAGTTGGCCGAAAGGCTGTTTCACCTGTGGTATATTTAAATCACAGGCCACACAGCCCCGTGAATATAGTGAACTACTCAGGCAGTAGACACAAGGTCATTTCAATTCACATAACTTAGTTAAATACAATCTTGGAATTCAAGATACTGTCAATTATGGTACCAATGAAACATGACATCTTCATTCCCAGATAAAACTCTTACATATATCATCCCCTTCCTGTCAATGTAATAATTTTAAGTTCAGTTGAGTTTTATTTTCAACGTGTACCGAGGTGCAGTGAAATTTTTGTTGCGTGATAACCAGTCAACGGAAAGAGAAATACATAATTACAATCATTCTATCCACAGTGCACTGAACATGATATAGAGAATAACATGAAATAATATTTAAGTGCAGGATAAAGTCCCAGTATAGGTCCGATCAAAGATAGTCCGAGGATCTCCAATGGGTGGAAGAAGTGCAACTGCTCTCGAGTTGGTTGGGATGGTCAATTACCTGATAACACTGGAGGGGGTTTCACTGCAAGGCAGTATTTGATGCCATCCACAATGTCAATGAGATTATATAAGCCAGCAACGGTGGCGCAGTGGTAGAAGTTTAGCTGCCTTATCGCGCTTACAGCGCCAGAAACCCAGGTTGATCCCGACTAACGTGCTGTCTGTACTTTTTGCCCATGACCGCGTGGAATTTTCTTCCGAGAATCTTTGGTTTTAATTCACAACTCCCAGATGTACAAGGTTAGTAGGCTAATTGTCTTGGTATAAATGTAAAATCAATCCCTCGAGTGTATAGGGTATGGTAATATGCGGGATTTCTCTATCAGCGGTGCTCAGGGGTTGGAAGAGCCTGTTTTCTGCACTGTATATCTAAACAAAAATATATGAAGGTGCCTGATCAATGTTGGCAATCCAACAATTGTACCAAATGTGCAACTTTTGCAACATGGTAACCAGCAAATAAAGGGGCCTGGTCCCCACTTGGAATCCAACTGCACTAAAATAGGTTCACGTCCGCAGCATCAAATCATGCCCATCATGCCGTCTATGCGCGCGACGTCATTAGAAATACCCTGCGGCTGGGCGTGCGATGACGCATGGTTACGGCACGGTGACGTAACCAAGCGTCACCAAGCGATATACATGAGACGGCGGGACACCAAAGTGTGATGCCACTGCGCGTCAGCGTGTGTACCCAATGCGTAGCGTGGTGTAAGCGATACGTCACACAGTGTGGCGCGCAAGGATTGTTTCGTGATGCATTAAATCCTGAGCACCACGCATAACATTCGCAACTCCACACCACTCAAACTCCATGCCTCTCCATGCTCCATCGCCCCCGTCCGCGCTACCCCGTGTGTCACAACTTGATGACCACATTTTTGGAGGTTCGCATAAATGGGGCGCAAGTGATGGCCAACTAATCCCATTTCATCAGCACTTTGTACATAACAATGTGAATGGCGTCGAATTGTAAACATGCATTGTATTCCATTCCCGTTTGACTGGTTTAGCAAGCTACAAAAGCTTTTTACTGATACCTCAGTACACGTGATAATAAACACTAAATGACACCTAAAACTAAAAAATTACATACTATGCCTTGGGAACTCAAAGGTTTTATCTCAAAAGGTTCTTAAATTTCACAAGAGTCTCTGTCTCCACTACCCTCTCAGGAGATATATTTAAGCTATATTTAAGAGTGAGTTGGATGTGGCCCTTGTGGGCTAAGGGGATCAGAGGGATGTCTATGGAAGAAGCAGGTACGGATAACTGAGTAAGTGGATGATTCAGACCATGATCATATTATGGCGTGTGCAGGCTCTCGGCACGAAAGGGCTCTGAATGGCCTACTCCTGCAACTCAATTTCTATGTTTATCTATGTTTCTATGAGATTTGATTTATAGGGGTGTACAAAATCATGAAGGGAATAGATAGGGTGAATGCGCAGAATATTTTGCCCAGAGTAGGTGAATCAGAATCAGAGGACATAGGTTTAAAGATCAGGGGTAAGATATTAATGGGAAACCTGAGGGGAAATCTTTTCACTGAGAGAGTGGTTGGAATAAATAATCTAAAATCCTATCAACCACCGGTCAGACTATAGTTCCCAACTATTCTGCTTTGCTCCATTCTTGTGCCCGGGTAACATTGGCAACTTTCCAATCATCTGGGACATCCTCTGTCGCTTGGTGATTCTTGAAATATTACTCAGTCAATGCCTCACAATCTCTAAAGCTCACCTCTATTAGAGCGCGTAGGATGCAGTCCATCCGGTCCCAGGTGACTTAACCACCTTCATCCCTTTCCAGCACCTTCTCCCTGGTAATGGCCACTAAAACCACTACTAACTTCCAACCCCTGACTCCTTGAATTACTTCTTGAATAACTTCTTGAAGTATGAGATAAGGATAAATATGAGGCGCAAATTTGACACCAGAGGAAGGAAAGTTTGTGGGAAGGGGGCAAGGGAGAGGGGAAGAAGGAAAGAAGAGGGATAGATGCAAATCCAGGTCGGAAACGGGAACAAAGTAGGAAAACAAGTGGGGAGGGGTGATTGCGTAGGAAGGAACTACAGATGCTGGTTTACAACCAAAGATAGACACAAAATGCTCGAGTAACCTATAGCGAGACTGGGAAGGGGATTGTTTGTGGCGGTTCATTTACCTAACATTGGAGAATTAATGTTAGGTTTTAAAGCAACCTAAGCAGAATATAAAGTACTGTTTCCACTACTTTTCATGTGGTCTCCAACATATACAGTATGTGTGTGTTTGTATGAATATTGTGTACGGGTTGTGTGTGTAAATGTAAGGGTGATTAATGTGCATATATACACACCACCAGACATTTTTTCATTGTTTATATAATTGTTTACAGTGTGCTATGTGTGAGTAAGCGTGTATATATAGACACTTAACTTTTTTTTCTCGTTTAATATATTGTGTACGGTATACTAATCTAAGACACTAAGAAAATACATACAGAATCTAAAACACTAAGAATCTAAGACACTAAGAAAATAACATACAAAATAAACAACCTTGTTGCTCTTCTAATCAAGCTTTCCTAACCAAGCCTGAATTTGCTGGAAACTACCAGCTTTGTACGTATGTACGACCAAAAGCCACAGTTTTCATATTCTTGGAAATGCTGTACTTACGAGCAGGTCATTTTCAGTTTCAATAGACAATAGACAATACATGCAGGAGTAGGCCATTCTGCCATTCGAGCCAGCACCACCATTCCAATCTGATCATGGCTGATCATCCACAATCAATACCCCGTTCCTGCCTTCGCCCCATATCCTCTTGACTGCTCGCTATCTTTAAGAGAAAGCTCTCTCTTGAAATCATCCAGAGAGCCATCCTCCACTGCCAACTGAGGCAGAGAATTCCACAGACTCACAACTCTGTGTGAAAAAGTGTTTCCTCATCTCCGTTCTAAATGACTTACCCCTTATATCTTAAACTGTGGCCCCTAGTTCTGGACTCCCCCAACATCGGAACATGTTCCTCCTGCCTCGAGCATGTCCAAACCCTTAATAATCTTATGTGTTTCAAATAAATTTCCCTCTCATCCTTCTAATTTCCAGAGTATATAAGCCCAGCCGCTCCATTCTAAATCAACATAATTCCCATCCGGGAATTAACCTGGTGAGCCTATGCTGCAATCCCTCAATAGCAAGAAATGTCCTTCCTCAAATTTGGAGGCCAAAACTGCACACAATCTCCTCAAAACCTCATGACCTGCAGATCTCACTTGAGCTGTAAGATGAGAAGTGTCAGTGTCCAATTTAAACCTGATTTATAGACAATAGACAACAGACGATTATCGTACTCTCATTACCTTCACACGGCACGGGCGCGCAGCAGTAGAGCTGCTGCCTCACAGCGCTCACAACGCTCACAGCGCCAGGGACCCGGGTTCGATCCCGACCAGGGGTGCTGTTTGTACGGTATTTTCTCCCGGAGATTACCCATGCAGGTCACGCAGAGAATGTTCAACCTACGTATAGAGACAGCACCCATAGTCAGGTTGGAAACCTGAGTCGCTGGCGCTGTGACGCAGCAACTCTACCACTGCCCACTGTTCAGCACTGGATGGACGAATGTATTGGCAATTCGAAGATGTCAGCTATTAATGATTATGATATAGTTGGGATCACGGAGACATGGCTGGCAGCTGAACATCCAGGGATATTCAATATTCAGGAGGGATAGAGAGAAAGGAAAAGGAGGTGGGTAGCATTGCTGGTTAGAGAGGAGATTAAAACGCAATGGAAAGGAAGGACATTAAGCTTGGAGGATGTGGAATCGGTATGGGTAGAGCTGCGAAACACTAAAGGGCAGAAAATTCTGGTGGTGTTGTGTACAGGCCACCTAACAGTAGTAGTGAAGTTTGGGAGGTATCAAACAGGAAATTAGTAATGCGTGCGACAAAGGCAAAACAGTTATAATGGGTGACGTCAATCTACATATAGATTGGGTGAATCAAATCGGCAGGGGCACTAAGGAAGAGGATTTTTTGGAATGTATGCGGGATATTTTATCTAAATCAACATGTACAGGAACAATGAGAGAGCAGGCTAATTTTAATGGGTATTGAGTAATGAGGAAGGTTAATTAGCAGTCTTGTTGTACGTACCCCCTTGGGCCAAGAGTGACCATAATATGGTCGAGTTCTTCATTAGGATGGTGAGTGACATTGTTAATTCAGAAATAATGGTTTCTGAACTTAAAGAAAGGTAACTTTGAGGGTATGAGACGCTGAATTGGCCAAGATTGACTGGCAATCAATTCTAAAAGGGTTGACGGTGGATACGCAATGGAAGACATTTAAAGACTGCATGGATGAACTACAAAAGTTTGTTCATCCCAGTTTGGCAAAAGAATAAATCAGGGAAGGTAATGCATCCGTGGATTACAAGGGAAATCAGGGATAGTAATCAAACAAAGGATGATGCGTACAAATTTGCCAGAAAAAGCAGCATACCAGAGGACTGGGAGAAATTCAGAGACCAGCAAGAGAGGAGGACAAAGGGCTTAATTAGGAAAGGAAAAAATAGACTATGAAAGAAAACTGGCAGGGAACATAAAAACTGACTGCAAATTTTTTTATAAATATGTGAAGAGAATGAGATTAGTTAAAACAAAAATGTAGGTCCCTTGCAAGTCAGAAACAGGTGAGTTGATCATGGGGAACAAGGATAACGGCGGACCAATTGAATAACTACTTTGGTTCCTTCTTCACTAAGGAAGACAATAAATAATCTGCCGGAAATAGCAGGGGACCGCGGGTCAAAGGAGGAATTGAGTGAAATCCAGGTTAGTCGGGAAGTGGTGTTGGGTAAATTGAATAGATTAAAGGCCGATAAATCCCCAGGGCCAGATAGGCTGCATCCCAGAGTACTTAAGGAAGTAGCTCAGGAAATAGTGGAATGCATTAGTGATAATCTTTCAAGACTCTTTAGATTCTGGTGTAACAAAAAAAAAGTTCCTGAGGATTGGCGGGTAGCAAACGAACCCCTCTTTTTAAGAAGGGAGGGAGGGAGGGAGAAAACGGGGAATTACAGAACCAGTAGTCTAACATCGGTAGTGGGGAAACTGCTAGAGTCAGTTAATAAAGATGGGATAGCAGCACATTTGGAAAGTGGTGAAATCATTGGACAAAGTCAGCATGGATTTATGAAAGGTAAATCATGTGTGACGATTCTTGTGAAATTTTTCGAGGATGTAACTAGTAAGCGTGGATAGGGGAGAACCAGTAGATTGTGGTGTACCTGGACTTCCAGAAGGCTTTCGACAAGGTCCCACATAAGAGATTAGTATACAAACTTAAAGCATATGGCATTGGGGTTTCAGTATTGATGTGGATAGAGAACTGGCTGGCAACAGGAAGCAAAGAGTAGAGTAAACGGGTCCTTTTGCACAATGGCAGGCAGTGACTAAGTGGGGTACCGCAAGGGTCCGTGCTGGGACCCCAGTGTTTACAAATATACATTAATGATCTGGAATGAGGAATTGAAGGCAATATCTCTAAGTTTGCGGATGACACTAAGCTGGGGGGCAATGTTAGCTGTGAGGAGGATGCTAGGAGATTGCATGGTGACTTGAATAGGCTGGGTGATGGGGCAAATGTTTGGCAGATGCAGTATAATGTGGATAAATGTGAGGTTATCCACTTTGGTGGCAAAAACAGGAAAGCAGACTTTTATCTAAATGGTGGCCGATTAGGAAAAGGGGAGATGCAGCGAGACCTGGATGTCATGGTACACCAGTCATTGAAAGTAGGCATGCAGGTGCAGCAGGCAGTGAAGAAAGCAAATGGTATGTTAGCTTTCATAGCAAAAGATTTTTGAGTATAGGAGCAGGGTAGTTCTACTATAGTTGTACAGGTCTTGGTGAGACCACACCTGGATATTGCGTACAGTTTTGGTCTCCAAATCTGAGGAAGGACATTATTGCCATAGAGGGAGTGCAGAGAAGGTTCACCAGACTGATTCCTGGGATGTCAGGATACTGTCTTATGAAGAAAGACCGGATAGTCTCTCGTTTCGACTCTCTAGAATTTAGGAGATCGAGAGGGGATCTTATAGAAACTTACAAAATTCTTAAGGGGTTGGACAGGCTAGATGCAGGAAGATCGTTCCCGATGTTGGGGAGGTCCAGGACAATGGGGTCACAGCTTAAGGATAAGGGGGAAATCCTTTAGGACCGAGATGAGAAGGACTTTTTTCACACAGAGAGTGGTGGGTCTCTGGAACTCTCTGCCACAGAGGGTAGTGGAAGCCAGTTCATTGGCTATATTTAAGAGGGTTAGATGTGGCCCCTTGTGGCTAGGGGGATCAGAGGTATGGAGAGAAGGCAGGTACGGGATACTGAGTTGGATGTTCAGCCATGATCATATTGAAATGGCGTGCAGGCTCGAAGGGCCGAATGGCCTACTCCTGCAGCTAATTTCTATGTTTCTATGTTTCTATGATTTAATTGATTGATTTGCTGAGATAAATGTGTAGCTGGAAATTAAGTGGTTTTAATACAGGCAAATGTAAGGAATGTAGAATGGCAAGGTTGAGGTGATGTTGGCTTCATCTTCTTAACGATTGCTTGGCTAATTCTGCACCATTTGAAAGTGTCCATGAGATCGAAGGAAAACTGTTTCCTGGCCTCCCCTCCTCCCCTCTCCCATCAAGCAAAAGGTACAGAACTGTGAAAATGCACTGCTCCAGATTCAGGGTCAGTTTCTTCCTAGCTGTTATCAGGCAACTGAATCATCCTTACCACAATCAGAGAGCAATCCTAAATCTACTATCCACCTCATTGGTGACCCTATCCTTGATCGGACTTTGCTGGCTTTACCTTACACTAAATGTTATTCCCTTATCATCTATCAGCACATTGCAAATGGCTCGATTGCAACAACAACAGCTTTTCACTGTATCTCGGTTCACATGACAATAAACTAAACTGTAAACAGTGATTTCAAAACATATTTTATCCATTTTTACTGTGGGTGTGTGGAAAGTTACAGTCTAGAGATGTTGATGGGAATGTGGAAAGGATAAACATGGAACTGCACAACATAGAGGAGAAGCACTTCAGCTCACAATACTTGTGTTGTAAATGATGATTTTAAAATAATAAAGTTATACAGCATGGATAGAGGCCTTTTGAATCCAACCTATCCATGCTGACCTATATTCCTCATCTATGCCAGTCCCAATGGACTGAATTAGGCCCTTATGTCCACAGTCTAATAATACAGGATGAGGGGAATATTGTTTTGTGCATTAAAGTTCAATTAAAGATAGTTTCAGGTTCTTCAATGAGGTGGATGGTAGGTCAGGAGCTCTCTCTTGTTGGTGATAGGATGCTTCAGCTTGCCTGATAAGGATGGAAAAACAAAATAATCTAATCTCTCCACATCTATTCAATATTACCATACCTATTCCATCAATAGGGAAATGGGCAAAACCACAGGCAAATGCCTCGTTCTCACCTTCCTCCAGCTAACAATGATCTATTCTATATTTTGTTTCACACCTGCCAAGCTTTATAAGCTTTATAATATTATACTATTTATAATATTGAACATTGACCTCCCAATTTCTGGTAGCCCGTGCTGTCTCCTCCCCTTCCTCAGCCCTCTTGCTCCTCCTCTTCCTTTCTTCTTCCCCCCACCACACCCCCCCCCACCCCCCCCCCCCCCCCCCACCACCCTGCATCAGACTGAAGAAGGGTTTCGGCCTGAAACGTTGCCCATTTCCTTCGCTCCATAGATGCTGCCGCACCCACTGAGTTTCTCCAGCACTTTTGTCTACCTTCGACTTTCCAGCATTTGCAGTTCCTTCTTGAGCTTTACAAGGAAATGGCGGCACTGTAATGGCGCAGCCCCTGCAGCTCGTCTGTCCTTTTTAAAAATATTTTTGTCCCGTTTGCCGTGGTTTTATTATTGTTTTTATTGTTGTTTTTAGCCGTGTATATGTGTGGGGCGGTTGGGGGAAACTTTTAAATCTCTTCCCTGCACGGGAGACCCGACCTTTTCCCTGTTGGTTCCCCATTGTTGTTGGGGCCTAGCAACGTGGAGCGGCCTCCAGCCAGAACAATCTGGGGCTCCAGTCACAGAGCCTGCGGACCTTACCATCATGGGGCTGGCCGGCCTCGGAGCGTAAGGAGCTGTGGTGGCGCACGGCTGCACCAGGGGCTTTGAAGGCTCTGGCTGCAGGCCTGTGGACGGTGACATCAGGGGCTCGTGGGTCCCTGGTGGGAGACTGCTTTAATGGGATCCCGCGGCGGGAGCTCCCGCCCGAGTTGCGGGGTTGAACATGACCTGGAGCGGGGCCTGACATCGCCTGGTGTGGCTTTAACGGCCACCGGACTTGCCATTGCCCGCCGGGGCTCCAACTTCAAGACCCGGAGCGGGGCCTGATATCGCCCGGCACGGCCTTAACGGCCACGGAACTTAGATTAGATTAGATTCCTTTATTGTCATTCAGACCTTACGGTCTGAACGAAATTGTTACCATACAGTCATACATGTAATAAAAACAAAACACACTAAAACACATATCCAACATCCACCACAATGAATTCACCAGGCACCTTCTCACTGTGGTGGAAGGCAAAAGTCTTAAGTCCCTGTCTTCCTCCCTCCTAGTTCTCCCTTTGCGCTGAGGTGATCCAGGCCGCCGCCGCTGCAGCACCACAGCTCCAAACCAGACTGCCGCCACTGCTGGAGCACCGCAGCTCTAAGCGGACCGCCGCTGCTGGAGCACCGTAGCTCTGCGGGCCGCCGTCGCTGGAGCAACGCTGCTCTGAACCAGGCCGCCGCTGGAGCACCGCAGCTCTACGCGGACCGCCGCCGCCGCCGCTGGGGCACCGCAGCTCCGAACCAGGCCGCCACCGCTGGAGCACCGCAGCTCCGCGGGCCGCCGCTGGAGCACCGCATCTCTGCGGCCGCCGCCGCTGGAGCACCGCATCTCTGCGGGCCGCCGCCGCTGGAGCACCGCAGCTCCTAACCAGGCCGCCGCCGCTGGAGCACCGCAGCTCCGCGGGCCGCCGCTGGAGCACCGCATCTCTGCGGGCCGCCGCCGTTGGAGCACCGCATCTCTGCGGGCCGCCGCCGCTGGAGCACCGCAGCTCCAAACCAGGCCGCCGCTACAGCTCCGTCATTAGGCCTCAGCACAGACGGTCACGGGGGACTCACATCCCCCCGAAGGGAGAGACTAAGACTCTCCCCACACATACACAGCCTAATAAAACAAAATTCTAACGAACTATTTACAAAAAGACACAAAAAAAAAAGAAAAAATCAGACGTACTGCAGGTGAGTCCGCAGGTGAAACTTACCATTGCCCGCCGGGGGCTCTAACATTAAGAGCCGGAGCAAGGCCTTACATCGCCGGCGTGGCCTTAGCGACCGTGGAACTTATCATCGCCCGCCGGGGGCTTTAACATTGGGAGAGGATGGAGAGCAGGGGAGAGACAAGACTTTGCCTTCCATCACGGTGAGGAGGAGACTCACTGTGATGGATGTCTGTGCGAATTGGAGTTGGTTGTGTGTCTTGTATAATTGTGGTGGCGCGCGGCGGCCTTGTTCTGGGGGTTTCGGAGGCTCTGGCTGCCAGCCCAGTTGACGGTAACGTCGGGAGCTCGCGGGTCCCTGGTGGCAGACCGCTTTTTCGGAGCTCCCGCAACGGCAACTTCTCCCACCCGAATTGCGGGGTTGAAAACGACGCAGAGCGGGGGCCTTACATCGCCCAGCGCGGCTTTAAACAGCGGGTGATGGGTGTTTTATGTAAATTGTGTTGGTTGTGTGTCTTGTTAATTGTTTCTTCTTGTTGTATGACTGCAGAAACCAAATTTCTTTTGAACTTCATTTGAGGTTCAAATGACAATAAACGGTTTTGTATTATAGATTCTTAGACCACTGGGATCTGTTTTGGAATAAGGGGGAACTGTACAAAAGGGACGGATTGCATCTTAACAGGTGGGGGACCAGCATTTCTGGCAGGCAGGTTTGCCACTGCTACACAGGTGGTTTTAAAACTAAATAAGGGGGGTGTGTCAATGGGGTTAGTCAAGGACGGAGTTAAATGTTATTCCCTTATCATCTATCTGTACACTGTAAATGGCTCGATTGCAACAACAGTTTTTCACTGTATCTCGGTACACATGACAATGAACTAAACTGTAAACAGTGATTTTAAAAACGCATTTATTCATTTTACTGTGGCTGCGGGAAAGTTGCAGTCTAGGGATGTTGATGGGAATGTGGAAAGGACAAACATAGAAATGCACAACATAGGGAGAGGCCCTTCAGCTCAGAATACCCGTGCTGTAAATGATGATGTTAAACTAATAGAGTTATAGTCATACGGCTTGGATAGAGGCCTTTTGGCCTGACCCATCCACGCTGATCAATATATCCCATCTAAGCCAGTCCCAATGGATTGAATCTGGCCCTTATGTCCACAGTCTACAACTACAGGATGAAGGGAATATTGTTTTGTGCAACATAAAGTCCATTAAAGTTCAATTAAAGATAGTTTGAGGGTCTTTAATGAGGTAAATGTACAAAAGGGACAGATTGCACCTTAATATGATTAGTTTTAATCTGCAAATTGAGAAGGAGAAGGTTAAATCAGAATTGTCAGTGATTACAGTTGAACAAAGGCGACTATGAAGGCATGAGGGAGGAGCTGGCCAAGGTAGACTGGAAATGGATCCTAGCAGGAGTGACAGTGGAACAGCAATGGCAGGAATTTCTGGGCATTATCCGGAAGGCGCAGGATCATTTCATTCCAAAAAGGAAGAATGATTCTAAGGGGAGTAGGAAGCAACTGTGTCTGACAAGAGAAGTTAGGGATACAATAAAACTAAAAGAAAAGATGTATAAACACAGCCAAGAGTTTATGTATAACACAGCAAAGTCCTTTTTCAGAATTGCAGTCAGTGGCGAGTGGAGTGCCGCAAGCCGCAACTGTTTACCATATATATTAATGATTTGGAAGAGGGAATTAGGAGCAACACTAGCAGGTTTGCGGATGACACAAAGCTGGGTGGCAGTGTGAACTGTGAAGAGGATGTTAGGAGGCTGCAGCATTACCTGGACAGGTTGAGTGAATGGGCAGATGCAGTATAATATAGATAAATGTGAGGTAATCCACTTTAGTGGCAAAAACAAGGGGGCAGATTATTATCTCAATGGGGTTAGGTTGGGTAAGGGGGAGGTACAGCAAGACCCTGGGTGCCCTTGTACATCAGTCACTGAAAGTTACAGTGCAGATGCTGCTGCACCCGCTGAGTTTCTCCAGCTTTTTGTGTAACCCTCGATTCTCCAGCATCTGCAGTTTCTTCGTTAACACTTATTAGTCACTGAATGTTGGTGTGCAGGTACAGCAGGCAGTGAAGAAAGCTAAAGTAATGTTGGCCTTCATAGCAAGAGGATTTCAGTACAGAGTAAAGAGGTTCTTCAGCATTTGTGTAGGGCTCTGGTAAGACCACACCTGGAGTATTATGTACAGTTTTGGTCTCCTAATTTGAGGAAGGACATCCTTGTGATTGAGGCAGTGCAGCGTAGGTTCACGAGATTGATACCTGGGATGGCGGGACTGTCATATGAGGAAAGATTGAAAAGACTAGGCTTGTATTCACTGGAGTTTAGAAGGATGAGGGGGGATCTTATAGAAACATATAAAATTATAAAAGGACTGGACAAGCTAGATGCAGGAAAAATGTTCCCAATGTTGGGCGAGTCCAGAACCAGGGGCCACAGTCTTAGAATAAAGGGGTGATCATTTAAGACTGAGGTGAGAAAAAACTTTTTCACCCAGAGAGTTGTGTATTTATGGAATTCCCTGCCACAGAGGGCAGTGGAGGCCGTCACTGGATGGATTTAAGAGAGGGTTAGATAGAGCTCTAGGGGCTAGTGAAGCCAAGGGATATGGGGAGAAGGCAGGCACGGGTTATTGATAGCGGACGATCGCCCATGATCACAATGAATGGCGGTGCTGGCTCGAAGGGCCGAATGGCCTCCTCCTGCACCTATTTTCTATGTTTCTATGATTCTATGATACGCAAAGTGCGGGGGGGGGGGGGGGGTAGGGGTTCGAGGGCGAGCAGCAGGAGGGTCTTTATGTGCCTCAAGACCAGCCTCTCAAAGCACTGTGCGGTAAGATGGTGAGGGTGAGGCAGGACACAGATGACTTCTTGGGCACAGGAACAATGATGGTGGTTTTGAAGCACGTTTGGACGGTGATGCTGCTCAGGGAGAAATTGAAGATGTCTGTGAGAACACCCTTTGAGCACTCTACCGGGGATATTGCCTGGGCCAACAGCCTTACGTGGGTTGACTCTGCGCAGTGAATTTTCCACATCAGCTGTGGTCAGACATAGCACCTGGTCGTCGGGAACGGGGGGTGGTCTTCCTCGCCACCAAGTCATTCTGTGCTTCATACCGGGCGTAGCACACGTTCAGCGCATCAGGCAAAGAGGCATCGCTGTCACAGGCTGGGGTTGATGTCCTGTAGTTGGTGATGGCTTGGATGCCTTGCCACAGCTGCCGTGTGTCCCCGCTGTCACTGAAGTGGCCGTGGATTTTCCGGGCATGCGATCGCTTTGCTTCCCTGATGGCTGGGGACAATTTGGCCCTCACTGTTCTCAGGGCCTCCTTATCGCCTGCTCTAAAGGCCGTGTCTCGGGCTCTCAGCAGCGCACGTACCTCTGCAGTCATCCATGGCTTACGGTTGGGGCGTGTGGTGATGAGCTTAGGTGACAGTAACGTCATCAACTTACTGATGTAACCAGTCCTGTACTCCTCCAAGTCAGTGGTGCCGCCGGTGGTTGCTGCCTTCATAAACATGTGCCAGTCAGTGCACTCAAAACAGTCCTGGAGAGCAGAGATGGCTCCTGTAGGCCAGGTCTTTACCTGTTTCTTAGCTAGTCTAAAGCATCTGACAAGTGGTCTGAATGCTGGAATCAGCATGACAATGATGTGGTCTGAGTATCCGGGGTGGGGGTGGGGCTCCGCCCTATACGCGCGGGGCATATTGGTGTAAACAAGATCTAGCATGTTCTTCTCTCTCGTCGCAAAGTCCACATGCTGGTAAAATTTAGGAAGCACAGTTTTGAGATTCGCAAAGTTGAAATCTCCTGCGACGATTAACAGTTCTTATGGATGTATGTTTTGTAGATTGCATATAGCTCCGTACATTACAGCTAGCACTTTCTCAGCATTAGCACTGGGGGGGATGTAAACAGCTACAATGAGCATGGTGGTAAACTCCCGTGGCAAATAAAAAGGTCTACATCTCACAATGGCGTACTCCACCAGCGATGAACAGAACTTGGAGACTAAGACAAGAGTTGTTGCACCAGTCAGTGTTGATGTAAACACACGGGCCACCGCCTTGAGTCTTACCGCACAGTGATGGCTCTCCATCGGCTCGGTGCGAAGCTAGCCCGGCTAGCTGAATGGCCGCGTCCGGGACTCGATCGTTGAACCATGTCTCTGTAAAAACACGGACACAGCAGTCCCTAGTCTCTCGCTGAGTAGTCCTCTGTACTTGGATGCAGTCCAGTTTGTTTTCTAGGGAGCGGACGTTGGAGAGTAGGATAGACGGGACATTGGTACATCTTCCTGATGTACCAATGGCCAGAGGATCTGGGGTGACGGAGGAACTGAAGGAAATCCACATTAGGCATTGATCAGCGTGGATGGGTCAGGCCAAAAGACCTCTATCCAAGCCGTATGACTATAACTCAATTATAGTAATTGAGAATCCACATTAGGCAGGAAATGGTTTTGGGTAGACTGAGGGGACTGAAGGCTGATAAATCCCCAGGGCCTGATGGTCTGCATCCCAGGGTACTTAAGGAAGTGGCTCTAGAAATCATGGACGCATTGGTGATAATTTTCCAATGTTCTATGGACTCAGGATCAGTTCTGGTCAGGATCAGTTCCTGAGGATTGGAGGGTAGCTAATGTAACCCCACTTTTTAAAAAAGGAGGGAGTGAGAAAACGGGGAATTACAGACCAGTTAGTCTAACATCGGTAGTGAGAATCTGCTAGAGTCAGTTATTAAAGATGGGATAGCAGCACATTTGGAAAGTGGTGAAATCATTGGACAAAGTCAGCATGGATTTACGAAAGGTAAATCATGTCTGACGAATCTTATAGAAATTTTCGAGGATGTCAAACTAGTAGAGTGGATAAGGGAGAACCAGTGGATGTGTTATATCTGGACATTCAGAAGGATTTCGACAAGGTCCCACATAAGAGAATAGTATACAAACTTAAAGCACACGGTATTGGGGGTTCAGTATTGATGTGGATAGAGAACTGGCTGGCAGACAGGAAGCAAAGGGTAAGAGTAAATGGGTATTTTTCAGAATGACAGGCAGTGACTAGTGGGGTACCACAAGGCTCAGTGCTGGGACCCCAGCTATTTACAATATATATTAATGATTTGGACGAGGGAATTGAATGCAGCATCTCCAAGTTTGCGGATGATACGAAGCTGGGGGGCAGTGTTAGGTGTGAGGAGGATACTAGGAGGCCGCAAGTTGACTTGGATAGGCTGGGTGAGTGGGCAAATACATGGTAGATGCAGTATAATGTGGATAAATGTGAGGTTATCCACTTTGGTGGCAAAAACAGGAGGGTAGACTATTATCTGAATGTTGGCCGATTAGGAAAAGGGGAGATGCAAACAGGCCTTGGTGTCATGGTACACCAGTCATTGAAAGTAGGCATGCAGGTGCAGCAGGCAGTGAAGAAAGTGAATGCTATGTTAGCATTCATAGCAAAAGGATTTGAGTATAGGAGCAGGGAGGTTCTACTGCAGTTGTGCAGGGTTTTGGTGAGCCCGCACCTGGAGTATTACGTCCAGTTTTGGTCTCCAAATCTGAGGAAAGACATTTTTGCCATAGAGGGGGTACAGAGAAGGTTCACCAGACTGATTCCTGGGATGTCAGGACTTTCATATGAGAAAAGACTGGATAGACTCGGCTTGTACTCGCTAGAATTTAGAAGACTGAGGGGGGATCTTATAGAAACTTACAAAATTCTTAAGGGGTTGCACAGGCTAGATGCAGGAAGATTGTTCCCGATGTTGGGGAAGTCCAGAACAACGGGTCACAGCTTACGGATAAGGGGGAATTCCTTTAGGACCGAGGTGAAGAAAACATTTTCACACAGAGAGTGGTGAGTCTCTGGAATTATCTGCCACAGAAGGTAGGTGAGGCCAGTTCATTGGCTATATTTAAGAGGGAGTTAGATGTGGCCCTTGTGGCTAAAGGGATCAGGGGGTATGGAGAGAAGGCAGGCACAGGATACTGAGTTGGATGATCAGCCATGATCATATTGAATGGCGGTGCAGGCTCGAAGGGCCGAATGGCCTCCTCCTGCACCTGTTTTCTATGTTTCTATGTTTCTATGTTCCTGTGGATTGGAGGGTAGCTAATGTTATATCACTTTTTAGAAATGCGGGAGAGAGAAAACAGGGAATTATAGACCAGTTAGCCTGACATCGATGGGGAAGTTGCCGGTGTCAATTATAAAAGATGAAATAGCAGCACATTTGGATAGCAGTAACAGGATCGGTCCGAGTCAGCATGGATTTACGAAGGGGAAATCATGCTTGGCTAAACTTTTGGACATTTTTGAAGATGTAACTTGGAAAATGGACAAGGGAGAGCCAGTGGATGTAGTGTACCTCGACTTTCAGAAAGCATTTGATAAGGTCCCACATAGGAGATTAGTGGGCAAAATTAGGGCACATGGTATTGGGGTTAGAGTGCTGACATGGATAGGAAATTGGTTGGCAGACAGGAAACAAAGAGTAGGGATTAACGGGTCCCTTTCAGAATTGCAGCCAGTGACTAGTGGGGTACCACAAGACTCGGTGCTGGGACCGCAGCTATTTACAATATACATCAATGATGAAGAGATTCATAGTAACATTAGCAAATTTGCAGATGACCAAAGCTATGTGGCAGTGAGGAGGATGCTGTGAGAATGCAGGGTGACTTGGACAGGTAGGGTGAGTACCAGATGCATGGCAGATGCAATTTAATGTGGATAAATGTGAGGTTATCCACTTTGGTAGCAAAAATCAGGGAGACAGATTATTATCTAAATGGGGTCATGTTGGGAAAAGGGGAAGTACAACATGATCTGGGGGTCCTTGTTCATCAGTCACTGAAAGTAAACATGCAGGTACAGCAGGCAGTGAAGAAAGCGAATGTATGTTGGCCTTCATAACAAGAGGAATTGTGTATAGGAGCAAAGAGGCCCTTCTGCAGTTGTATAGGACCCTCGAGAGACCACACCTGGAGTATTTTGTGCAATTTTGGTTCCCTAATTTAAGGGCATTCTTACTATTGAGGGAATGCAGTGTAAGTTTACAAGGTTAATTCCTGGGATGGCGGGACCGTCATTTGCTGAGAGAATGGAGCGGCTGGGCTTGCATACTCTGGAGTTTAGAAGGATGAGAGGGGATCTTATTGAAATATATAAGATTATTAAGGGTTTGGACACGCTAGAGGCAGGAAACATGTTCCCAATGTTGGGGGAGTTAAGAACCAGGGGCCACAGTTTAAGAATAAAGGGTAAGCCATTTAGAACGGAGACGAGGAAACACTTTTTCACACTGAGAGTTGTCTGTGGAATTCTCTGCCTCACAGGGCAGTGGAGGCCGGTTCTCTGAATATTTTCAAGAGAGAGCTGGATTAGGTTCTTAAAGATAGCGGAGTCAGGAGAAGGCAGGAATGGGGTACTGATTGGGGATGATCAGCCATGATCGCATTGAATGGCGGTGCTGGCTCGAAGGGCCGAATGGCCTACTCCTCTACCTATTGTTGGCTAGTTTTCTTGATTAGTACAGGGTCAGTGGTTATGGTGAGAAGGCAGGAGAATGCGGTGGAGAGTGGAAGATAGATCTGCCATGATTGAATGGTGAAGTAGACTTGATGGGCCAAATGGCCTAATTCTGCTGGTAGAACCTATGAACACGGAGCATTGGGCATGGCATTGAGAGGCCAGGCTCTGTGTGTCAGGAGGGCACTGAAGCTCAGACCAAGTGACAGAGAAGGTGCAACATCTCACACTCACAACCCTGAAAGGCATTTCCTGCCCCATCCATGGGATAGGCTGTCGTTACCCCACTGACACTTACTCTTTACTTGGGGTGGTGCAGTGGCGCAGCGGTAGAGTTGCTGCCTTACATCGAATGCAGTGCCGGAGACGCGCGTTCAATCCCGACTACGGGTGCTGTCTGTACGGAGTTTGTACGTTCTCCCCATGACCGCATGGGTTTTCTCTGAGATCTTTAGTTTCCTCCCACACTCCAAAGACGTACATTGGCTTGGTAAATGTAGAATTTGTCCCTAGTGGGTGTATGATAGTGTTAGTGTGCGGGGATCACTGGTCGGTGCAGACCCGGTGGTCTGAAGGGCCTGCTAGCCGCGCTATAACTAAACTAAAAAGCTGGCTCACTGCCCCCACTAAACCAAGACTGGACGGAGGTCTCCTGAATTAGATTTAGCTCTTAGGGCTAATGGAATTTTTTAATGTTTTCCCTGTTAAACCCATGTTTTCCACGTGGGTTTTCTCTGGGTGATCTGATTTCCTCCCACACTGCAAAGACGTACAGGTTTGTAGGTTAATTAGCTTTGGTCAAAATAGTAAATTGTCCTTAATGTGCACTATAATGCTAGTATTAGAGATTCTTACCAAGTTGAATCTCTAAAAAGAATGATTGTCATGTGTGCCAAGGTGCAGTGAAAAGCTTTTTAGTTGCGTGCTATCCAATCAGTGGAAAGACCATAAATGATTACAATTATGCTGTCCACAGTCTACAGATGTAGGATAAAGGGAATATTGTTTTGTGCAAGATAAAGTCCATTAAAGTTCAATAGTCCGAGGTACTTCAATGAGGTAGATGGTAGGTCAGGACGAGTGGCCTATTTCCGTGCGTGAAGTATAAAGTTTTATAGAGAGCCTTGCGTGGTTTTTCAACAGAATTGCCAATATAGCTGATCATTTTCCCAAGGGGGAGAAATTGTTAACATCGACACAAAGAAGTCAGACTCTGATGCAAAAAATCAGTCTTTAAAAAGCATTCTGCATAACCAATTGCCTCCTTTATTTCAGGAATTATTCTTTTACATGAGAAATAAATCATTTAATTCTCAATCATACAAAGCATTACAATTATTTATTTCATGTAGCAAAAATGCTGTATAAGATAATGAGTTGGGCAGCTTAAAATGATCTAAAATATAGAGTTCTGAGGAAATGAAGGCATCATTAGATATGCTAAACATTGACACATTTTGCACTGAAAGACAAGTAACTCAAATGTATTTTTATAAAACACATTTCTTGTTCACAATGCCAGTTTTGGTGAGCAAATTGAATAAATGTACTGCATTTTCAAATCTTATAGAGTTATAGTCATAGTGTGATACAGCGTGGACACAGGGACCTTGGCCCAACTTGCCACACTGGCGAACATGTCCCAGCTGCACTAGTCCCACCTGCCCGTACCTGGTCCATTGATGATTATAATTATGAACAATTGAAGATTTTGGGAAAACAATCATACTAGTTTCACTGTCCCCGTGATTCATTTTACTGTTTGTATGCCTCGTTGTCATTTTCCCCTCATCCAACAATGAACAATTGTACTTTTCAGGATCAGCATCTTCTTTGATCTGTTCGTTTCACACCTTACATGTTCCTTATACCCTTCCACATCTCATTTCCCTCTCCCCTGACTCTCAGTCTGAAGAAGGGTCTCGATCAGATAGTTGAGGCAGATACACCATTTGGGACTTTTGGACAGGCACAGAGATATGCGGGGAATCGATGAAGATGGGTTACGTGCAGGTGGATAAGAGATGGTCTTGGCTTCATGTTCTGCACTGATATTGTGGGCTGTCCTTGTGCTGTACGGTTCTATATTCCATGTTCAATGTCCAAGCACCAGTTATGGTGGATTTCACAGCAGCCCATTAGCCACAAACACTTTGCACATAGGCCTAGATATTATAGTTTAGTTTAGTTTAGTTTTGTTTACATCGCGGAAACAGGCCCTTTGGCCCACCGAGTCCAAGCCGTCCTGCGATCCCCACACACTAACACTATGTGCACACACTAGGGACAATTTTACGTTTATACCAAACCAATTAACCTACAAACCTCTACGTCCTTGGAGCGTGGGAGGAAACTGGAGGCCCCGGAGAAAACCCAAACAGGTTATGGGGAGAATGTATAAAATCGGTACAGACAGCACCCGTAGTCAGGTCTCTGGCGCTGTAAGGCAGCAACTCTACCGCTGCGCCACCGTGCTGCTGTGGCAGGTTCTGTGAGGAGCAGTCCGCTTTAGTGGCTTTCTTGATGCTAATGCTTTGGGGTCAGTTTAATGGACTCAACAAACTAGGTTTAAAGAGGAACATTTTGCATAACATCTTAGAGGAGAGAGGTTTGGAAAGCTGGAAAGGATGCTGAGAATATATGCATTTCAGCATTAGAAACAAAAACTGAAGCTGCAAAGTAAAATGAACAATAGTTTGTAAAGAATAAGGGAGAGTGAATTCAGAGTAATTAATTTGATCTCTGTAAGATCATTAACCAGCCAGATAATTGTTCAGTTGATCACATTCCTCAAGTCTACAAGCGTTTTTTCAAATGTGGCTTTTTCCTCCTCCATGCTTGTAGCAATCTGTCGGATCATCTTAGAGATTTCAGTCATCTTTTTTCCAAGTTCGTTTACATCATTTATTATGGAAAAGACATCCCATGCTATTGTGAGCCCTGCCAGAACTCCTGACACAGCTCTGAATGTAACCATCGCATTCCGGGTTAGTGTTGTCGTCAATGTGGACACAAAACCTAAGCTCCTCGCCAGACCTTGGGCTGTATTAACAAAGGCAGCAGCTGGATTCTTCCTCTTCTCACTGTGAATGAGGAATTTAATGGCGTGGTTGAGCTGAGTTAATGTATCAGTCAGGTGTTTGGTCATTTTTTGGTATTGGTCTACAATTTCATTCACTCTTTTCTGTTTGCTATTTTGGTTTGCATTATCAGCATAACTGGACGCAATGTTAGCGACCCCACCGACTACGCCCACCCCCATCCCCACCCCGGTGAGCACTAGCGAGGTTCCCATTGTGAAAGGAGCTGCAACTATTCCTGCGATGCTCAGCATTCCCCCCACGGCTCCTGTGGAAGAGCCTGCTATGTTTGCGATGGTGGCACCTTGATGATAATTGTCAATGGCATCAGCGATTGAGCGCAGTTCCGCAATGGATTCTGATGCTTGCTTTGTCCACCGGGGAACCTCCATTTGAAATTCTTTCCATATTTTTTCTGGAAGATTGCAAAGATAATGTCTACTTAATGTGTAATCTCTTCCAGTCACAAACTGGCATAACACAATTGGAATTCAAATAGAAACAAATATAGGCCTGATTTTGTACCCCTCGTGCACCTTAATGAGAGCTGGGCCCACCATAATGTGGAGCTCTTCTTGCATCGCCTCCACCTCCGCATCTTATTCTGTAGGAAGAATTCCTCACATCCCAGTGACGAACCCTTCTCTCATCTCCAACTTCTCCCCGTGCAAGGCTCAGTGCAACTGCAAATGCGACATCAATCGTGTTGACTTCTCCACTCCTCTCACCGGCTCCAATCTTACCCCAACCACCTATTACCTGACACACTTTGTCCTGCCTCCCCTCTCTTCCAGCTTTCTCACCACCCTCCCAACAATCAGTCTGAAGAAGGGTCACAACCCGAAAGATCACCTATTCATGTTCTCCCGTGACCTACTGAGTTACTCCAGTATTATTATTTTTTTATTGCATCTGACCGATGAATGCCAGTGTACAAAATGCCTTCTACACTACCCCGAGGAGGTTAAGAAACATATAAACATAGAAACATAGAAAATAGGTGCAGAGGGAGGCACTTTGACCCTCCAAGCCAGCACCACAATTTCAATATGATCATGGCTGATCATCCACAATCAGTACCCTGTGCCTGCCTTCTCCCCATATCCCTTGATTCTGCTAGCCCCTAGAGCTCTATCTAACTCTCCTTTAAATTCATCCAGTGAATTGGCTTCCACTGCCCTCTGTGCCAGAGAATTCCACAAATTCGCAACTCTCTTGGTGAAAAATATTTTTTCTCACCTCAGTTTTAATTGGCCTCCCCTTTATTCTTGGACTGTGGACCCTAGTTCTGGACTCTCCCAACATTGGGAACATTTTTCCTGCATCTAGCTTATCCAGTCCTTTCATAATTGTATACGTCGCTATAAGATCCCCTCTCATCCATCTAAACTCCAGTGAATACAAGCCCAGTCTTTCCAATCTTTCCTCATATGAAAGTACCGCCATCCCGGGGATTGGAGAAATTCCTCCTCATCTTCTTTCCAAAGGTACGTCCCTTTAATCCGAGGATGTGCCCTCTGGTCCGAGACTCAATAGGCCCGGGGATTAACCTCGTGAACCTACGCAGCAATGCCTTAATAGCAACAATGTGATCCTCAAATTAGGAGACTAAAACTGCACACAATACTCCGAATGTGGTCTCACCAGGGCCCTATACAACCTCTTTACCCCTATACTCAAATCCTCTCGTTATGAAGGCTAACATGCCATTAGCTTTCTTCACTTCCTGCTGTACTTGCATGCTTACTTTCAGTGACTGGTGTACAAGGATACGCAAATCTCGTTGTACCTCCCCTTTACCTAATCTGACACCATTGAGATAATAATCTGCCTCCTTGTTTTGCCGCCAAACTGGATAACCTCACATTTATCTACATTATACTGAATCTGCCATGCATCAGCCCACTCACTCAACCTGTCCAAGTCACCTTGCAACCTCCAAACATCCTCTTCGCAGTTCACACTGCCACCCAGCTTTGTGTCATCTGCAAACCTGTTAATGTTACTTCTAATTCCATTATAAATTCCATTATACGTCTAAATCATTAATATATATATATTTAAACATTTGCGGCCCCAGCACCGAGACTTGCGGCACTCCACTCGCCATTGCCCACCATACTGAAAAGGACACGTTTATTCCTACTCTTTGCTTCCTGTCTGCCAATCAATTCTCTATCCATGTCAATACCCTACCCACAATTCCATGTGCTCTAATTTTGCCCACCAATATCCTGTGTGGGACCTTATCAAAGGATTTCTGAAAGTCCAGATACACTTCATCCACTGGCTCTCCTTCATCCATTTTACTTATCACATGGTCAAAAAATTCCAGAAGCTCAGAAGGTAAACACAAGAAATTGCAGATGCTGGAATCTTGAGGCAGGAGAAAGTGTGGCAGACAATACTTGAACATCGGTGAGTAGAGTTTTTGAAAGTCATAGAGTGATAGAGTGCTGCAGTGAGAAAATGGCATAGAAACATATAAAATAGGTGCAGGAGTAGGCCATTCGGCCCTTCAGCCCTTCGAGCCAGCTGATCATGGCTGATCATCAAAAATCAGTACCCCATTCCAGCTTTTTCCCCATGACTTCAGCCCAACTTGCCCAAACCAGCCAACATGTCCCGACTACACTAGTCCCACCTGACTGCATTTGGTCCGTATCCCTCTAAACCTGTTCTGTCCATGTATGTGTCTAATTGTTTCTTAAATGATGTGATAATCCCTGTCTCAAATATTTCCTCTGGCAGCTCATTGTGTGAAAAAGTTACCCCTCCAATTCCTATTAAATGTCCTCTGGTCCTAGATTCTCCAACTCTGGGCAAGAGACTCTGTGCATCTCCCTGCTCTATTGTCTTTTTGACCACTTTCAAGGAATTATGCATCTGCACACCTAGATCCCTCTGCTCTGCAACACTCCCCAGAGTCTTGTCATTCACTGTATTGGCCCTGCCCATGTTAGACTTCACCAAATGCAGCATGTCACATTTCTCAGTATTAAATTCCATCAACTATTCCTTAGCGCACCTGGCCAATCGATCCAGATCCTGCTGTAATTTTTCACAACCATCTTCACTCTCTGCAGAACCACCCTCTTTTATTTAATCTGCAAACTTGCTAAACATGCCATGTCCCTTCTCGCCCAAATCATTGATATCTATATAACTAAGGGTCTCATCTTGACCACTTCCTGTTTACACTGTGCTCTGATTTTAGAAAAAACTCTACAACATATGGTTGTGATTTTTTGGCCATCCTACTCAGAGTCCTCCTCCACTGCGCAGTCCCTGAGGATTTTTCCCAACAATGAAAAATAAAAGACTTCTGAGTGTTAAAAAAATCTTGAGATTCTCTCTCCTGTCATGAAGGCCATGCCCCTTCCGGTGGGAGGGGGGATGGACTATAAAAGCCGGAAGTATGGGCATGGCTCAGTCTGTCTGCAAGATGGTGAGGGAGAGGTCACAAACTCTCTGTCTGAGCTGGGATACTACAGAACACTGTGAGTATGAATAAATTATTTGTTAACCCTTAATGAAAAATAAATAAGTTGTTTGGCCTGCCCTGTGCTTGAAACTGCAATAGCAATGGAAATGAAGTGAAAATGCAATGAGCTGTTCGGCTTGAACCTACCATGTGCTTGAAACTGCAATGGCAATGGAAATGTAATGAAAATGCAATGAGCTGTTTGCCTTGAGCCTGCCCTGTGCTTGAAAGTGCAATGGCAATGGAAATGAAGTGAAAATGCAATCAGCTGTTTGGCTTGGCCTGCCCTGTGCTTGAAAGTGCAATGGCAATTGGGAAGGGAATGAAATGAAATGAGTTGTTTGGCCTGCCTGAAACCACTAATTTCAGCCCACAAGGCCCCTATTAGCCGAGAAACCAGACCCTTTGGCCCACGACCCATACTAGCACTCAGAAAGCCCCCCCCCCCCCCCCCCCCCCCCCCCCCCCCTCCTTTCATTGGCCAGCAATATTGGAATTGGTGGAGAGGTGGAATATTGCGTTGGAGGACCAGTCCTCCCATGTGGTCCCAACGGGTCCCACTTAGTGTAGTAGATGACAAATACTAATGTGCCCAGCACTGAACCCTGAAGCACACCACTAGTCACAGGCCTCCAGTCCGAGAAGCAACCTTTCACAGGATGCTCTGCTTCCTTCCATGATGCCAATTTTTTGTCCATTCCTTGGATCCCATGCGATCTAACCTTCCAGAGCAGATGCCATTTGGAACCTTGTTGAATCCTTTGCTGAAGTCCTTGTATACAACATCCACAGCTCTACCCTCATAAACCTTTTTGGTCACATCTTCAAAAAACTCAATTAGATTTATGAGACATGATCTCCCACGTACAAAATCGTGCTGACTATACCTAATCAGCCCTTGCATGTATATCCTATCCCTAATATTTCTATTAATAATCCTTCTGCAGTTAATCACATGTAAACATAGAGTCATAGTGTCATATAGCATTGAAACAGGCCCTTCAGCCCAAAATGCCCACACCAACCAATATGTATTATCTTTACGAGTCCTACCTGCCTGCGTGGATCGGTGGGGAACATCCTGCAGCTGGGGACAGGGACGGCTTCAAGGGGAGGGCTGTGGAGGCCGTGGTGGAGGGAGCGTCCTACAGCAGGGGAGGTGGCCGGCTTCATGCGGTAGCTGGAAGGGGCCGGTGGGAGGGGAGGCTTTTTGCGTCCGGTGAAGGGGGATGATACCAGGTGGGGGCTGTCGGGTGCTGGTGGGGGGAGCGCCCTGCAGCCGGGGGAGCTGGACGGCTTCAGGCGGTCTCTGCCAAGGTTTGTTGGGATGGGGATGGTCTACCTCCGCCATGGCCAACTCCTGCCAAGGCCTACCGCTGCCACTACCTACCGTTGTCTACCTCTGCCACTGCTGTGGGCTGCCGCTGACATGTCCTCCCGCTGCTGTTCCCCACCGGCTTCAGGCGGGGACCGGTGGGGAGCGTCCTGCAGCTGGGGACAGAAACGGCAAGCGGGGTTTTTACAATTTCTAAACCTTAATAACTTTTGTAATTTTCCACCAACCAAAACGAAACTTGGTCCACTCACAGTACAGTAGAACGATGAGTGAGCTGGGATAAAATCGTAGTGCAATCGCGTACCATTTTTGTGCATATAGACATCCCTAATCAGTACCCTGTTCCTGCCTTCTCCCCATATCCCCTGACTCCGCTCTTTTTAAGAACCCTATCTAGCTCTCTTGAAAGCATCCAGAGAACCTGCCTCCACTGCCCTCTGAGGAAGAGAATTCCACAGACTCACCACTCTGTGAGAAAAATTGTTTCCTCGTCTCCGTTCTAAATGGCTTACTCCTTATTCTTAAACTGTGGCCCCTGGTTCTGGACTCCCCCAACATCGGGAACATGTTTCCTGCCTCTAGCATGTCCAAGCCCTTAACAATCTTATATGTTAAAGCCATACGGTATTAGGGGTTCAGTATTGATGTGGATAGAGAACTGGCTGGCAAACAGGAAGCAAAGAGTAGGAGTAAACGGGTCCTTTTCCACAATGGCAGGCAGTAACTAGTGGGGGTACCGCAGGGCTCAGTGCTGGACCCCAGCTATTTACAATATATATTAATGATCTGGATGAGGGAATTGAAGGCAATATCTCCAAGTTTTGCGGATGACACTAAGCTGGGGGGCAGTGTTCGCTGTGAGGAGGATGCTAGGAGACTGCAAGGTGACTTGGATAGGCTGGGTGAGTGGGCAAATGTTTGGCAGATGCAGTATAATGTGGATAAATGTGAGGTTATCCACTTTGGTGGCAAAAACAGGAAAGCAGACTATTATTTAAATGTGGCCGATTAGGAAAAGGGGAGATGCAGCGAGGACCTGGGTGTCATGGTACACCAGTCATTGAAAGTAGGCATGCAGGTGCAGCAGGCAGTGAAAAAAGCAAATGGTATGTTAGCTTTCATAGCAAAAGGATTTGAGTACAGGAGCAGGGAGGTTCTATTTTCAGTTGTACAGGGTCTTGGTGAGACCACACCTGGAGTATTGCGTGCAGTTTTGGTCTCCAAATCTGAAGGAAGGACATTATTTGCCATAGAGGGAGTGCAGAGAAGGTTCACCAGACTGATTCCTGGGATGTCAGGACTGTCTTATGAAGAAAGACTGGATAGACTCGGTTTATACTCTCCGGAATTTAGGAGATTAAGAGGGGATCTTATAGAAAACTTACAAAATTCTTAAGGGGGTTGGACAGGCTAGATGCAGGAAGATTGTTCCCGATGTTGGGGAAGTCCAGGACAAGGGGTCACAGCTTAAGGATAAGGGGGAAATCCTTTAAGACCGAGATGAGAAAGACTTTCTTCACAACAGAGAGTGGTGAGTCTCTGGAACTCTCTGCCCACAGAGGGTAGTTGAGGCCAGTTCATTGGCTATATTTAAGAGTGAGTTGGATGTGGCCCTTGTGGCCTAAGGGGATCAGAGGGTATGGAGAGAAGGCAGGTACGGGATACTGAGTTGGATGATCAGCCATGATCATATTGAATGGCGGTGCAGGCTCGAAGGGCTGAATGGCCTACTCCTGCACCTAATTTCTATGTTTCTATGTTTCTATGTTTCAATGCGATATCCTCTCATCCTTCTAAACTCCAGAGTGTACAAGCCCAGCTGCTCCATTCTCTCAGCATATGACAGTCCCGCCATCCCAGGAATTAACCTTGTAAACCTATGCAGTAGTCTCTCAATAGCAAATTAGGGGACCAATACTGCACACAATACTCCAGGTATGGTCTCACTAGGGCTTCGTACAACTGCAGAAGGACCTCTTTGCTCCTTTATTCGATTCCTCTTGTTATAAAGGATAACATGCCATTTGCTTTCTGCTGTACCTGCATGCTTACTTTCATAGACTGATCTACAAGGACCTCAGATTCCGTTGTACCTCCCCTTTTCCCAACTTGACGCCATTTAGATAGTAATCTGCCTTCCTGTTTTTGCTACCAAAGTGTATAACCTCACATTTATCCGTATTAAACTTCATCTGCCATGCATCCCACTCCCCCAACCTGTCCAAGTCACCCTGCATTCTCATAGCATCCTTCTCACAGTTCACATTGCCACCCAGCTTTGTGTCATCTGCAGATTTGCTAATGTTACTAGTCACTGCCTGCCATTCTGAAAGGGACCTGTTAATCCCTATACTTTGTTTCCTGTCTGCCAACCACTTCTCTATCCATGTCAGCACTCAATGCCCAATACCATGTGCCCTAATTTTGCCCACTAATTTCCTAGGTGGGACATTATCAAATGCTTTCTGAAAGTCCAGGTACACTACGTCCACTGGCTCTCCCTTGTCCATTTTCCTAGTTATATCTTCAAAAATCCTTCTATGCAGAGATGCTGCCTGTCCTGTTGAGTTACCCTAGATTTTGTGTCTACCTTCGGTGTAAATCAGCATTATGATGAAGGTTGTCTTCAAAAAATCTCACATAGACCAAAGAAGAGTTACCAAGTGGTTACCAAGTGGTTGAACACTCAGTTCATCGACTGCTGGAAATGGAGGAATTTTTTTTGAAATAGGATTCAGGGTGGGAAGTGTGAATATTCAATCAAAGAAAATATACAAAGGACCTACCTGATTTTGCATCCAATTCCATTTTCTTTTCAGGAAGAAAAGCAGAAATTGTGTGAAATTGCTTTTGATGAACTGCGTTTCGAATCTGAGGCAAAATAAATGTTAAATACATTACAAATTTCATTTGCGTACAAAATACATTATTGTTAGATAGTTCAACTTACTTCACATTTCAGGAAGCAAAATGGTACACAGACCTCAGTTCACATTGATGGCGCCTAATTAGAGATGTGTCAAAATCCTAGGAGTCACTGTCACCAAAGTTTCTCCTGGACCACCCATATTGAGCTAACGACCAAGAAATCACACCAACCGCTTTGCTTCCTGAACTCAATCACTATCTCCTTTGTCTTGCTGACATTGAGAGAAAGGCTGACTCAAAATGCTGCATAATTCAACAGGACAGGCAGCGTCTCTGGAGATAATGAATGGGTGAAGTTTTGGGTCGAGACCCTCCTTCAGACTGATGAAGAAGGTAAATGGGTTTACTAGCATTGTGTCCAGACAACAATCTTTCCATCAATATGAGCAAGATTCAGGGACAGTTTCTTCCCAGCTGTTATCAGGCAACTGAACCATCCTACCACAACCAGAGAGCAGTCCTGAATTACTTTTTTTTTTTGATTCATTAAAAACCTCATCGGGGAGCCTCGGACTATCTTTGATCGGACTTTACTGGATTTACCCTGCACTAAACGTCGTTATTTATATTTTCTGGTGTTTAGTTTTAGTTTTAGTGATACAGCGTGGAAACAGGTAATTCAGCCCACCGAGTCTGCATCAACCAGTGATCCCCGCACATCTATCCTACACTATCCTACACGTGCTAGGGACAATTTTCACTTTTACCAAGCCAATTTACCTACATATCTGTATGTATTTGGAGGAAACCGAACATCTCCTAGAAAACCCACGCAATTCATGGGGAGAACGTACAAACTCTGTATGGACAGCACCCATAGACAGGATTAAACCCGGATCTCCGGCACTGCAACCCTAACACTGCACCACCGTGGCAGCCCATTATCCCCTTGTTCCCTCATCGTGTATCTGTACACTGTGAATGGCTCGACTGTAAACATGTATTGTCTTTCCACTGGCTGGTTAGCACGCAACAAAAGCTTTTCACTGTACCTCAGGTACACGTGACAAAAATCTAAACCAGGAGTCCAATCCGGCCAGCAGAATGATTTGAGGGAAAAAAAGTATATTCACGATTATTATGCATCTGTATGGCAGCCACTCTCTCCCTCGCCATGCTCTCTCCTACCGCTGTATGTACCGCCTGCTGCGCCGGCAGCTTGTTGTGTGTACTTAGAAAACAATAGGCAGCAGTTACCCACCCGCTGTGCATAAGCACCTTCCACCCTGCACTGAAGACCACTAGGGCCGCACTTACATCGTCAGACACACAGTATAAAACACACAGAGTTTACCCAGGTAAGTAGGATGTGTAGGATAGTGTAGGATAGTGTAGGATAGATGTAGCAAGGCTGAGATTGATTGCTGCTGTGGTTCAAAATGCTTTCCAAGAAAAGAAAAGTTGACATTGAAGATCAGATATTCAACAATTCAAACGATTCAACAACTTTTTCTTCTGTGAGGTAACAGCAAACCTGTGTGTCTGATGTGCTCGCAACAAGTGGCTGTGGCAAAAGTACAATATCAAAACGACTCAATGAGACGTCACACGGAGAAAAATATGACAAGTACCCGCAGGCAACTCAGGAACGCAAAAGATAAACGAGCTTGAAGCAGCTCTGAAAAAAACAGTTATCAGTGTTTCACCAAAAGTCGAGAGACTCATGATGGAGCTGTCAAGGACAGCTATATTATTGCCAACAAAATAGCTGTCGAAGCCATACTCAGAAGGGGAAATCATCAAAGCATGCATGCTGATGGCGGTGGAGCTGGTGTGCCCTGAGAAGAGAAGAGGCTTTTGGTAATATCAGCTGGTCATAAATACTGTGGCAGAGAGAAATCAGGGACCTTACAGGAGATTTGAAACAGTCAAACTAAAAGACAAAGTGAAGTCATTTATTGCCTTCTCTATTGCAATTGATGAGAGCACCGACGTGACTGATGGAACTCAATTGGCATTATTTATTTGTGGTGGTTGATGCATCTTTGACCGTCATTGAGGAGTTTGTAGAGATGGTGCATGACAAACACCACAAACGGCGAACAACATATTTTCTCCTGCCTCGTCGAGGCCTTGGACAGACTGGTGGGTTGACTGGCTGAGTCACACTGTCAGCGTGGCAACAGTGTGGCGTACCGTCCATGGACGGGAAAATTTAATGGCTTAGGACGTCCATTGTTGCGAAGTTCTAGACAGAGAATCCAGGCGCAGGAATCTGGAATGTCATTATATTATACACAAGAGGTGTTATGTAGCAGGAGCCTGAAAAAGGACAAGATGTATGGATGCAGTAATCTAATTTTATTAGAGCCAAGGGACACAACCATCAGCAATTTTGACACTCTTTTTAATAGTCGAATGTAGTAATTGGACACGGGTCTACACTACCACACTGAAGTCCTCTGCTGGTGAGCAGAGGGTTGGTGCCGAACCCTTTTTTTTTCAATTACATGTGGAAATTGGATTATTCATGAAAATGTACGAGGAAAGGGCAAGCCCAGAGTGCAGAGTTGGATACCTTCTATATAGACCAGTTGTCAACATATTCAATCCACGATCTTGACGTTGGCGCATTTATTGGTGGATACAACCAGAGCATTTAAATGTGCTTAACGTTAAACATGCAAGGCCACAACAAACTTGTTACGATTACTACGATAGCATAGTGCCTTTCAAATTAAATTTGGCCGGAGGGATGGGAGATGCAACATATCCGGAGAAACCATGCTCATTTCCCCTCTTTGCAGTCTATGCTGATGGGAAACTGACAACATGGCCAGTACAAGGACAAAAATACACGGCTGAAAAGTAAGTTTCAGAATTGTTTCCAAGTCTTCATTCAGCTCGAGAAGGAATTCTCACTATTTTGCGACCGGATCCGCCGTCAAACTGCAGCATTGGGTCCTGATTATTATTATTTAGGTTTATTTAAATAGGGACATACACAAAAATAGATAACTTGAAACAGTCATTGATGTAAGGCAGAACACATCATAGTGTTTTTAGCCAAAGCTAATTCGCAAACTCCCTAGAAGGGCTTTTGGTTTTAAAAAAAAATTTGATACAGATTAACATCTTAAAAATAGGAAAATGGATGGGGAAATGAGATAAAAAATGGAAAAAGAGAAAGATATACAGAGAGAGCACAGTGTTGGGGGAGTATAAACTAAATATTGAGAACATAAACCCGATAGTTTGGCTGCCATGTTGTAATTAGCCAACATTGGTCGGAGGGGTTTTATTGTTTGTGACGGTTCTTTACTTAGTGGTCGTTAATGTGCCATACATCTTCGTACGCTTAGGTGGTATCATTTTCACGTGGTCGGGCAGTGAGTTCCATAATTTTGTCCCTTTATACTGAAAGGCATTTGTTTTAGAGCCAAAGAGGATCAGATATCGCCAGCGAACTCCAAAAGGTTAATATGAAGTTCGGGAAGAAGTGGGTCTCAAACCCGTAAACGTCGCCGACTCTCCCCCATTCGCCCCTTAGATGCTGCTGCACCGCTGAGTTTCTCCAGCCTTTTGTGTACCCCCGAAGTTCAGTGTAACTCGGCTTTGAAATATAAATTTGGGAGATTGTGGGTCTGGACTCATGCTGTCAATACCTGGGACCGATGTACCCAAGATGACAGACTTTGCCTCAAAGATTCTTTGCATGTTTGGGACAAACATAGAAACATAGAAATTAGGTGCAGGAGGAGGCCATTCGGACCTTCGAGCCATTCATTGTGATCATGGTCTGATCGTCCCAAGCAATAACCCGTGCCTGCCTTCTCCCCATATCCCTTGATCCCACTAGCCCCTAGAGCTCTATCTAACTCTCTCTTAGATCCTTCCAGTGATTTGGCCTCCACTGCCCTCAGTGGCAGGGAATTCCACAAATTCACAACTCTCTGGGTGAAAAATTGTTCCCAATATATCTCTGTGAGCAGGCGATCTCCATAATGAACATTAACAAATACAAACTCCACTCGCAGCTGTCACACAGAGACACCTAAAATGACATTATGATAATCACAACTGCCCAGAAACTGGTCCTGACAGGCTGGTTAAAGCCCAAGAGATGTCATATGTCTGGAAGCAGCAACGTGAAAAAATGAGTGACACTGTTCGTTGCATTGCGGGACATGTAAGCAAAATGCATTATGAAATATTGACTGTCTAATATTGTGATTCAATTTTTTCTGTCTATTCTTATTATTGTAAATGTGATCACTTCAATAAAAATGAGAGGCTAAACATGTTCATTGTCTGAGTTTGATTGCTGGATAAAAATTAGGTGTAGTTGTGTTAGCTTACATTTACAATTTGTTTTAGTTTAGGTCTACATTTGTGTCTGCTAATGTTCGATCTCAAATGGTTTATTAATGGAAAGGGTGTGGCTCCAAAACAATCTTAGCCAATATAGCATCGTTCTTTCTCTCTCATCACAACTTTCTTGAAGTTAATACCAATCATAAAAGTAATTGCTTGCCAGGCAATTCTTCTTCATAAGAAACTAAATTCGTAAAGTGAACACTTTGCAGTTAGAACAGAGACTGAAGACACATGAGAGCACGTTGAAAAAGCAAAGGCAACGAAAGTGCACAACTGATCCGGACCGCATGAATCGCATTTTGCCCAATCGGCCCGTGATCTAAATTGCGTTTGGGGACCCTGATCTAAATTAAATCTTATTCTTACATGGACTCTGTCTTTTGAGCAGGAGGACACCTCTGCACCTCCTCCAACTTCTGATGGCCTCTCTGGAAAATGAAATTTAACTTCTTATATTGCCACTACTGTTCCTCCCCCTTACTGCAAGCCTATCAGAACTTCCTTTCACAGAAACTGCCTGACCTGCTGAGTTTACTCCAGGACTTTGTGTTTTGTCCAAATAAGGGAGCAAGTGAGATGTTCAATCTGCGAGGTCATGTGAAAAAGCAATGTGTAGGAAGGAAACTGCAGATGTTGGTCCACACTGAAAATATGAAAAAGGATAAGTGTACATTCAAACATTTCAAATGATAACTACTGTTTAATACATAAACTAGAGATCTGGAGTTGATAAGCGGGCCAGCATTCATTGTCTGATGAAGAGTCTCGACCGGAAACGTTGCCTATTTCCTTCGCTCCATAGATGCTGCCTCACCCGCTGTGACTTCTCCAGCACTTTGTCTACCTTCGATTTCCAGCAGTGGCGTTCTTCATTGTGCTCCGTTTGTTTGCAAGATTCAGACACATTTTCTTCCCGACTTTTAGCACGCTTATGAATCATCCCACCCAAACCAGAGAGCAGTTCTTACTTACTATCTAACCTCATAGGGACCTATCGACTTTATCGGATTTTTACTGGGTTTAGCTTGCACGAAACGTTTTTAGTTTTTTTGTTTAGCTTTAGTTTTTAAAGATACAGCGTGGGAAAGAGACAATTTGGTCCACCGAGTCTGCGCCGACCAGAGATCCTCGCACAATAAAACTATCCTACACACACTAGGGAAAATGTACATTTGAACCAAGCAAATTTTACCTACATACAGTATGTCTTTGGAGTGTGGGTGGAGTGGAAACCGATAGATCTAGGAGAAAACCCACGCAGGTCACGGGGTATAAACGTACAAACTCTCTGTACAGACAGCACCCGTAGTTGGGATCGAACCTGGATCTCTGGCGTGTAAGCACTGTACGGGCAGCAACACTTTACTGCTTATTCCCCCTTATTCCCTTCTCATGTATCTGCACACTGTGAATGACTCGATTATATGTATTGTCTTTCCTTCTGACAAAGGTTAAATGAAGCGTCTTTTTGCTGCACAAAGTTCGTCAAATAATTCAACTCATAAAACCTGGTAACTTAGCAGGTCAGTCAGCATCTTTAGAGAAAAATAGGTGAAGTTTTTCGGATCAAGACCCTTGTTCAGAGTTTTTAGGTCAAGCCCTCTGCGGGCTTCCACCAGTAATTCCGCCGATCTTCGCCTCTCCACCCAACGCCCACCAGGCGGGGCCGGGAACCGTCGTCTCACCCTGAGTAGCCAGTTCAGCACCGGGCCACGAAGCAGATTCTCAAACCACGTGGTCTGACTCTGCCTGGCCCTACTGCTCCTCCCCCTCCCCCCCTTTCCTACACGGAACCTCAATATTGATGGGGTCTTCCCATTCCCCTTTCAAACCAGGTTACTCTGCCCACCCCCACACACATACAATAGTCCTCATGCCTCTCTCCTCTCTGAACACCCACCATTCCCCCACCCAGACCCGTCTCAACCTCCGTCCACTCCCTGGGCCCCCTCTGACCCAAACCCCAACCTTGTCATGTCTTCAAAATCCCCCTTTCTGATACGGAAAGGTCTGTCCTCAACAGAGACCTCACCTTCGTTACAAAGTACATGGTACAAGGTTCCCCTCCCGCCCCCACCAGTTCCGGAATCCGAGGCCACAATGAGACCTTTTCTTCCGTTGCCTCCGCCACCGTGCATTTTTCTATGGGGGGGGGGATTCCTCACCACCAGTGATGACCTTTCCCGTCTCCACGGTCCCCGACCTCTTGGACTTCATAGAAACTGCCGGCGTTGACATCAACCGTTCTCACTTTTCCACTGCCCCCTTACCTACTCTAACCTCCCCCCTCTGAATGTACAGCCCTCTCGCTCGCTCTGCAGCAACCCTGAATTATCATTGGTGGGTGTATGGAACGCACTGCCAGGGGGAGGAGATCGGTGATGAGCAGAGGTACTAGGAGCTTCAAAAAGACATTTTGGAGAGGTACATGGACAATGCAAAGGGTTTAGTGGTTCTCCAGAGGGGTGTTTTCTTGACCCGCTGAGATACTATAGCACTTTAATAGACAATAGACAAAAATAGGTGGTAGGAGTAGGCCATTCGGCCCTTCGAGCCAGCACCACCATTCACTGTTTTTTTGGGGATAATCGTGGCTGAATCATCCACATTCAGTACACCGTTCCTGCCCTTCTTCCCCTTTACCTGACTCTGCTATCCTCAAGAGCTCTATCTAACTCTCTCATGAAATCATCCATTAGAATTAGCCTCCACAGCATTCTGTTGACAGAGATTCCACAGATTCACAACTCTCTGCATAAAAAAGTTTTTCCTCAGCACCATTCTAAATGGCCTAACCCCCCCTTATCCTTAAACTGTGGCCCCTGGTTCTGGACTCCCCAAAATATCGTGAACATGTTTCTGCCTCTATCATGTCCTGTCCCTTAATATCTTATATATTCAATAAGACGCCCTCTCATTCTTCTAAAATCCAGCGTATACAAGCCCAGCCTTCAAGTCCATTCTTTCAGCATATGACCTGTCCCATCCATCCAGGGGAATTAACCTTGTGAACCTACGCTGCCTCTCAATAGCAAGAATGTTATTTCCTCAGATTTGGAGACCAAATCTGCACACAATACTCCAGTTGTGGTCTCACTAGGGCCCTGTACAACTGCAGAAGGACCTCTTTGCTCCTATACTCAACTCCTATCATTTATGAAGGCCAACATGCCTTTAGATTTCTTCAATGCCTGCTGTACCTGCATGTTTGCTTTCATTGAATGATGAACAAGGACCCCCAGATCTATTTGTACTTCCAATTCTCCCAACTTGACACCATTCAGATAAGAATCTGGCTTCCTGTTTTTGCTCCCAAAGTGGATAACCTCACATTTATTCCACATTTAACGGCATCTGCCATGCTTCTGCCCACTCTCACAAACAACCCTGTCCACGTACCACCTGCATCCTCATATATATCCTCCTCACAATTCCACATTGATGTTTATTGTAAATAGCTGTGGTCCAGCACCGAGCTTGTACGGTGCCCACAAGTCACTGTCTGCAATTCGAAAAGGGGAACCTGTTATAAATCCCTATTGTTTTGTTTCCTGTCTGCCAACCAATTTTCTATCCATGTCAGTACCCTACCCCTAGTACCATGTGCTCTAATTTTGCCCACTAGTCTCTATGTGGGGACCTTATCAAATGCTTTCTGAAAGTCGGTGCACTACATCCACTTTTCTTTTTCCTAGTTTACATCTTCAAAAAATTCAAGATTAGTCTTGATGATATCCCTTGTAATTCATGCTGACTCGGTCTGATCGTGTTACTGCTATCCTAATGTGCCGTTTTTTCATTTTTTATAATTGACTCCAGCCATTTTATTCATATAAACCATATAACCATTCTAACAAGTACAGCGGAAACATGTCCCGCTCGGCCTTTGCAGGTCCGTGCGACCATTTGTTTTCCCCCTAGTCCCATCTACCTGGCACTCAGACCATACCCTCCATTCCCTTCCGTCATTACCTATCCAACTTTACTTTTAAATGTTTAGAATTCGACCTGCCTTCACCTCTTCTGATGGAAGCTCATTCACAACAGCCAACACCTTGAGTAAAGAAGTTCCCTCAGTTACCCCTAAACTTCGTCCCTTAATGCGCATGTCATGCCTCTTGTTTTGAATCTTCCAACCCTTAATGGGAAAGCTTATCACATCTAACTCTGTCTATCCTTCAGCATTTTAATAGACCTCAATCATGTCCCCACCTTACCATTCATGCGTTTCCTCATTCATGGAACTATGCACAGTTAATTCCTAGTCTTTGGTCACAAAACTTCCTCAATTCCCTACATTTAACATGTACGTCCAGTTTTTGATAGGTCCTGCCAAGATGTAGCACTTCACACTTATCACATTAAACTGCATCTGCCATCTTTAACACCACTGTGTGAGGCTATGGTTATAATTCCCTGTTTTCTCTCTCCTCCATTTCTTTTAAAATTTGGATAACAGTAGCCTACCCTCCAATCCACTGCAACTGATCTGAATCTATAGAACATCGGGGAAAAATAATCACCAATGCGTCCACGATTTCACGAGCACCTCCTTAAAGTACCCTGGGATGCAGAAGAACAGCAGGCCCGGAGGAATTTATCGCTTCAGTCCCATTCAGTATACCCAAAACTATTTCCTGCCTAATCTGGATTTCCTTCAGTTGTCCGTAACCCTAGATCCTCGGAACACTAGTACATCAGGGAAATTAGAATTTTTCCTTCGTGAAGACGGATTCCAAGTACCGTTTCAACGCATCTGGATTTCCTTCGTTCCCAATAATAAATCCAACTGTTTCAGTCTTAAGGGTCAACTTTCTCTTTACTATTTTTTTCTTCTTCACATACAAAGAAGCATTTTCTCTCCTCCTTTATATTCTGGCTAGCTTACCTTCGTACGTCATCTTTTCTCCCATGTTGCATTTTTAGTGATCTTTGGTTGCTATTTAAAAGTTTCCCTATCCTCTGGGACCTTCCACTCATCTTTGCCTTGTTTTACTTCTTCTCTTTTATTTATATACAGTCTGACTTCCTTTGACAACCAATGTTTGACCCTTACTCCCCTTAGAAATCTTTTTCCTCTTTGGAATGAACTGATCTCACCATCTGTTTATTTCAGGAATACTGCCTTTGTTGGTCCAGTTTCCAGTCAACTTTTGTCAGCTCCATACTCATGGCTCCATAGGTCCCTTTGTTCAACTGTAATACTGACCACTTCGGATTTTTCCCCCCCATATTTTTTTTCTCCTTCTCAAATTTTTAGATTCAACGTCATATTATTATCACTTACCTCCTTAATGGCTCCTGTAAATCGAGGGCCCTTATCAAAATTCTGTACATTACATCAACACGAAATCCAGAATTGCCTTCTCCCTGGTAAGCTCCAGTACAAGATGCTATATGATTCCATCATGGGAGTCACTCCACAAATCCCTTTCTTGGGCTCCAATAACAACCTGTGTTCCCTGTCTACCTGCATGTTGAAATCTCCATTAAACTGTAGTTTACCTTTTTTAACATGCCAGTTTCTTACTCTTGATTTCAACTTGTACCTATATCCAGGCTACTGTTTGGGGGCCGTAGAAGATAACTTCCCAGTAGGTCTTTTTTCCCTTACAATTCCTCAGTTCTATTCTATACTGACTCACATCTCTGATTCTATGGTAACCCTTGTGAGGGATCTGAATGTCATTCCTCACATTAAGCTACACCCACCCCTCTGCCCACCTGTTGTCTTTTTCGATAGGATGTATTCCCTTGAATATTATTTCCAAGCCCTGGACCTTTCTTGCAGCCATGTCTTGTAATTCCACAGCATCATACTTGTCTATTTTTAAACTGAGCCTCAAAGCTCAGCCACTTTATTTCTTATATGTGCATTCATATATAATACTTTTTAATCATTACTCCCCTCACCCTTCACTTTGATTCCAAATTTCACTTGGTCCTTACTTCTATACTACCTGAACTTTCTTCCTTTAAGTCTGGTGTTCTCTTAATTTTTTATATTTCTTTAACTCATCCTTAGATTTCCATTTGTCCTCCGACCCCCCCCCATTATTTAGTTTAAATGCACCCATGTAGCAGAGGCACACATGCTTGACTTGTCCCGTACTGTTAAGGTGAAACCCATTACTTTTTGTTCAATTTACCCTTCCAACCCGATCCCTGTGGGCTAGAATTAAATACCGGCTTCCCGCACCAGCGCCTCAGCAATACACCAATTAGTTATTAATTTATGCCAGTCGTTGAATAGTTT
>CM069131.1:187193500-187330425 GCA_035221665.1 Okamejei kenojei | reverse complement strand
CTGCTCATATGCCCATCTGGCGGCCGAATTAATATGGCCGATGGGCAGTCCTTCGCTTGGACACCGAAAGTTAGCTGCTGCCTTAGTGAATGAGATGTAAAACACATCTATGTGTAATACCTGCCACAATCAAAAACTTGTTTCAGGCCAGTGGAAACAGTGTTTAACTGTCACTCTTTTTATGTGTTATTTTTTAGCTGATAAACAATCCTTTCTCCTATTACGTAAATTTTCTGGAGTGTAATGTATTGTGTTTTAATGTGTTTTTAGCATTATAAAGCTGGATCCATAGGGATATGCTGCAAATATGATTTTAAAAACCTGTGGACACCTTGGCGTGCTCTCTCTGTTTGAGGTGGTCGCTATTTGTAAAATGTTTACATTGTCCACAGTAGTTTCCATTCTTGTATAACTGTAATTCTTTGTAATGTCTGCACCCTTTGTGCTGAACCATTGCCGTAAGCATGGGCCTAATATTCAAGGATAATTTTGGTCAATGTCAAAGATGATAAAGGAACGCAGTTTCCTGAGGGACTATACCTAATCCCAAATAGCCATATATCTAGGTTGGGAGGTCTAGATTGAACATGCCTTTATAATGGAACCACAGAGGGTGAGATCCCAATTGCATGTTTGTCTGATTTCTTCACTAACTATGATGACATAAGCATCTTCTTGCTATTGTTTGACTATTACTTAGTCCCTCTTTATAAATGAGTTGACAAAAACTCCAAAACATGTGGAAATACGTGCTGTACAATAATCAATATAAGTCTGTACACAGTAAAGTTCCCCATTTCTTTAAAATACAAATATACTGCTTTTGAGTACTCGATCTCATGAAGCAGTAAGCATGTCGACAGTTCAACACCGACAATCCTTGTCCTAAATTGGCCTTCTTCGAATCTGCAAATCACAAATCATACAAGGAGGACATTCGCCAGTCACTGGATTCAGTATAAATTCCTTATGTAGGAACAGACATTAAGGTTGTGTCCATCCTCATCTATCGGAATTCAAAGGTTACCGTGGCTGGGTTGGCCAGTCGGGTATTACAGTACCCCTGAAGCATTGTCCTGCTTGATTTTTTAAGCAGACAATCGGTTTAATGAGGACTGAAAGGTGGGAAATGCATAAATTACATACCACCCCATTTCAGCGAGAGAAAGCGTCATCGCTATTGCCCCTGGATCTGGTTCCAGGACACATATTTGGGAACCTTGGTGGTTTAGAGTCTACATGATACAAGTTGACATCTGGTGTACCATATTTGGCAATGATGTCTTTGATCAACATCGTGATTCAGCATCCATTCTATGTTGTCATGGAATTTCCGTGACCTGGTGTCTTGCCATGTATTAAGTTTTCCCTGGCAGAGTAAATAGTGTGTTTATCAATGCACTAGATCAGATTTGTGTTAACCAGTCTGTCACAAGATATTGACTTGATTACCACCCATGGAATTATCATATGCACTGCCGTGGTGTTTCGATCTGGTGTGAACAATGCAGACTGATTTGTTATAGAACAATAAGCTTTTGTAGCCTAAATACTCTTAAAGCTCTAAATGGATATTTTCCCCATGTTGTAGTAGCTTCAGCTTCGTCTGAACTCCATTTTCCTCTCACTACTTGAATTTGTGTCTGTGGCCACCCATCAAGTTGCACGACATCAGTCTGCAAAACCACGAAGGTTGTTCCAGCTTCTATTATGCTTAAACAACTGGAGGACATGTTGAATCTCTTCCATAATATATCAGTAATTGCTTCAGCTGTTAACTGCATGGCCTATCATAAGACCAATTGTCCATTCAGTTGCCTGTTCTTTGGCTCTTTGTAATTGCGGATAATGCAAAGGCCCAAGTTGTGACAGCTGGGAAAGGCTGCAACCATTTTACCCAGAGTTCTACCTCTTGTCTAATGAAGGTTTAACTTGTTCAAAAGTGTATACAATCTTCAATTAGCTCTGTGCATTAGTCAATTGGCAAAGTAATTACATTTTGATAGAGTTAATGAAAACCCCAAATATTCAATTGTGGTATTGGTGTAAGTTTGATATTCCAAATGAATGACAAATCCAAGTTTTTCAATGTGGATTTGACCATTGCCACTGATGTTTCAGCTAAAGCTTGAGTTTGTCCCAATAATTAAAATATCATCCAAATAGGCCATTAAAACATGGCCCTGACCTCTCAGCAAACCCCAAAATTGTTTTACAATTTGGTGAATACTCTAGGGGCTGAGATCAATCCTGAGATCAATTCTTTATACTGCCATAATTGATTCATCCAATTGAATTTAAAAACCTTCTATGTTCGCAATTGAACAGGGCAGACACGAATTATGCGTCCTTCAGATCTATTGTGGTTATAATAACAACCTTTATGAATGAGTTGCTTGGCCGTAACAATGTTTCCATTTTAAAGTGTCTATATAATACAAATATTTAATTTTGTCAGATCCAAAATGATTCTTCATCCTCCGTCCATCTTAGGACGGGGAAAAAAATGTTTTTATGACACAATTTGATGGACTTGATGGTCGTTTTTTCAATGACACCTTTGTCATATAATTTTGTGATTTCAGCTTGAACCTGTATTTTCTGATAATAGATCTGAAGTAAGTGCTTCCATTTGTTATAAAAAAAGCAGTAACTACTACCACCAATATTCTCTCGGCAAGTTACATTTAAGATATGTTTTTCTGAGAACCAGGTCCACTTACCTCGAATTGGTGACTGGTACACCCTGCTGACTCCAGCCTCTGGCAATAGCTCCATAGTCGCTCGTGCTCCCACGAGGGATACCATCCATGTCCCTGTGCTGAGGCCCGGCTTGTCCCTGGAGTAGCGCCGGATGCTGTGGTGGTTCTGTAGGGAACTTCTCTTCAGCTGTCTGCCGGGCATCATTGGTCTCATCAGACTCATAGTTCATTAATTTCTTTAACTTGTTGGTTAGATCTGTGCCCAAACAGCAAGATCAGGTGGTTGAACAGTTGCTGGTTTGCAAGTGCAGCGTATCTTGGATTAATGGTGGGCCTAATAGCCCTTTTCCTGAGACCCTTAGATCTCAAAATGGGTGTTGCACAACAACCCTAAGCCTCATGATGTGTTCTGGTTAATATAACCACCATCCATTGTTCTCGCTGTAATGCCAGCAGCCAATAATTTTAGAATTCTTTGCATTTTAATTTCTTGGCTTCGCATGCGGGTCCCATCTGACCCCAGATTGACTTGATTCACTGTTGGAAACTCTTAATAGTTCACAGTTGCTTGGAGGCTCGTGTTTTTGGCTGTCTCATCCATAGTAAGCTCCTGAAGCTGATGAGACACCATGTAATTTATTGTGGGTAGCCAGCTCTTCACCTAGCGGCTGACCTGCTCTGATGGTACAGCCAATGGAAGTGCCAGTGGGTGGGGAATGGAACATTTGGCAATTCAGATTACCCTGGCTGAACTTCCCCATCGAATCGACCTCTGGACTCTTCTGGCCTTGCAGCAGTCTCCTCAAATTGATAAGAAGTTCCTGGCAGCATTGTTGCTGCTGGCGCTTCTTTTTCTAAGCGCTGACCACATCCTTTTCTTGGAGGTGAAGTTCTTTGGAGGACTGTATGCAACAGTTCTTCCACCCCCCCCCTTTTTTTTTTTTGGGGATGGCGTGTGCACACTCTATCCAGCCCCGGTGTGGAATCATCCACTGACTCTGTGGGCCTAGCAGACTTATTTGTTGCTTGTGCCCTAATGGCAAATGGTTCTGTGCTGTGTAGTTGTAGCACTAAGTCTGCAGTCGCTGTATCTGAAACAAGTGACTGTACAGCGGTATGAGGCAGGGCTTCTAAGCCTGAACTGATGCTGGGGCTGGTTGAAACGCACCGCTTTCCCCTTCCCTGTTTTTTCCATGCTAGCACTCGGTATAGCGTACCGGCCAGCAAGGATTCAAATCCAGTGGAAAGTTTCACTTACCTGGAGTACTGCATACTTTTTTTCCAACCTTTGGTGGCAAAAACAGGAAAGCAGGACTATTATTTAAATGTGTGGCGATTAGGAAAAGGGGAGATGCAGCGAGACCTGGGTGTCATGGTACACCAGTCATTGAAAGTTGGAATGCAGGTGCAGCAGGCAGTGAAAGAAGCGAATGGTATGTTAGCTTTCATAGCAAAAGGATTTGAGTACAGGAGCAGGGAGGTTTCTACTTCAGTTGTACAGGGTCTTGGTGAGACCACACCTGGAAGTATTGCGTGCAGTTTGGTCTCCAATCTGAGGAAAAAGGACATATGCCATAGAGGGAGTGCAGAGAAGGTTCACCAGACTGATTCCTGGGAATGTCAGGGACTGTCTTATGAAGAAAGACTGGATAGACTCGGTTTATACTCTCTGGAATTTAGGAGATTAAGAGGGGATCTTATAGAAACTTACAAAATTCTTAAGGGGTTGGACAGGCTAGATGCAGGAAGATTGGTTCCCGATGTTGGGAAGTCCAGGACAAGGGGTCACAGCTTAAGGCATAAGGGGGAAATCCTTTAAGACCGAGATGAGAAAGACTTTTTTCACACAGAGAGTGGTGAGTCTCTGGAAAATCTCTCTGCCACAGAGGGTAGTTGAGGCCAGTTCATTGGCTATATTTAAGAGTGAGTTGGATGTGGCCCTTGTGGCTAAGGGGATCAGAGGGTATGGAGAGAAGGCAGGGTACGGGATACTGAGTTGGATGATCAGCCATGATTCATATTGAATGGCGGTGCAGGCTCGAAGGGCTGAATGGCCTACTCCTGCACCTAATTTCTATGTTTCTATGTTTACCGCTGGAGGAGCTCCGTTCCTCGCAGCCTCCGTGCGTCAATGTGGTGGACGTACTGGTGCGCAAGGCGGTTCTGGCGGGTCTTCTTCCACGGAATCACTCACATGACTCTGAAGTAAAATTATGGAGTTATACGGCCATTAATTGGGTCAATGAGCTTCCTCATTGAGTTAGCTGTAGCAAACAAGACTCGCTCTGTCGGGTCCACAACGGTTATCAAGGGGTTCTAGGATATCTTGCAACATAGGTCCCAAGGACCAGTATAATGCCATATGCGATGTTTGACATTTGTGAAACAATATTTCACCAGGAGGCTGCAGCTATATCCTTAAAGTTTGGCTGGAGTTTATTAGGTAGTTATCCTTCTGGCACTGGTTGAGTGCAGCAGTCGCTAAATAATTGTACTGGTACAGGATGATTACGTCTGTAAATTATAATATATAATAATTATGTTATAAATACTTGAGCAGACCAGAAGGGGTCAGTCAGTCTTCAGTCTCACAAATATAGTTCAGTTTTTTCAGGCATAAAGGGTTTTTTTTCCCTTTTTCAGTTTTTTTTCAGGACCTTTGTTCTCTTTCATAAGGTAAGCACACATATATACAACAATATGTCAAGGTCATCAAGAGCCTTGGAGTCTGGACTTGCACTGTTGTTAGTCAGAAATAAATCCGGAGAACTTATTGTTCAGGCCATTCCAGATGAGAAAAAACGGAGTTGTGTTATGTACTAAAGGATTCTGTTTCCAGATCTCATTCCTCCAGGGCTGCTACAACATCAGCAGCAAGGGTATTTATGTTCCACTGGGTCGCATGTTACGGCTGGAGCATGGGGGGGTCCATCGAACAAATCTCCAAACACTCGTAATGACCCATTGCTGAACCAGGAGTATTTGTTAACTCTATTTATGTTCTGGTTATATTTTCCATCTGGGGGTGAGAGATGGAAATATTATTGTTTCATTTAAACAGCATCAGCATGTTTTACATCTATGTTATGACTGTATGCATTATGAATGTTTTCCCTTCTTTTGTCAATTGAAGCAGCTGTGGTTGTGTATACTCATTTCACACGGCATGAAATCACAGGTGCTTTGAAGTCTTCACGTAGTCACTCACGTGACTCCGAAGTAAAATAGTCAGATTAAATGAGAAAACTTACCAGTTTGAAGTTTGATCTCTATTTTATTAGAGTCGAGTTGTGTTGAGGGACTACGTGCCCTCCGCTCCCAGCCCTCATTGATTTCATCTGGTAACTCTAGTCTTTGTTAGCTTACCATTATACTTCAGTCAATATTAGCTGTGATTTCACACCGTTGCTTTGAAGATTGACGCACGAACGGCTGTTTACCGGGTTCTTCACGTAGTCCCTCAACTCGACACCACCATAATATAAAGATCAACTTCAAACTGGTAAGTTCTCATTTATCTTACTATTTTACACTTGTTTGTACAACACACATATGGTTAAGGCATTGTCACCTAACCATGTAAAACTGCACAATACTAATATTCCAAGCAGGTTTGGAATTAGTGCCAGTATTGTCTTTTAAGGCAAGCTCAGTATTATGGCCAGGATCGCTTCAAGACAGGATCAAAATATGTCCAGAGTTGACTTTCAAGATGGCGCTGCCTGCTGCGACTTTTGCGGAGCACCAGAACCTAAAAGGCTTAGATACAACTTCAATCAACTCATCTGGATTAGGAATACGGCAGAAACGATGCCGTTTCAGACAAGCTGCTTGAGCACCTTAAGGCTCTCGCAAATTCACGATCTCCCGCAGCTGCAGGAGCCCCGGACTTTAAATTTTTCCACGCTCGCTGAAATCACCCGACCCGACAGAGGAACCCAGTACTGTATCTCGGAACCCGGGATGACCTCCAGAGCCGAGGGCTGATCTCCCAGGAACAATGAATGCTGCAGCTGCCGACTTTGAAGAGCTGGAGCTGCCGTCTGCGAAGGAATCCTCGTTCCAGCGCAGGTCCGCAGAAACAGCAGATACAGTAAACTCAGTACCTGGAAACAAAGGGGAAGCCTCATTGTGTCCGGAAACGTGGCCGGCGGGCAGGACTTCAGGTCAGACTGAAGTGTAGGGGAGGATACTTTGGCCCCCTTCTCCCTACTATCCTACTGGCCAATGTACAGTCCCTTGAAAATAAAGTGGAGGACTTAAGGGCAAGACTGCTTTATCAAAGGGAGCTGAGGGAATGCTCTGTGTTCTGTTTCACAGAGACATGGCTCACCCCCAGCTCCCCAGACTCAGCGGACAGCTTGAAGGGTTCTCCATCCACCGTATGGGACCGCTACACTGGATCTGGAAAGGGAGAGGAGGGGGCGTCTGCTCATGGTCAACTCTGTGTGGGTGCTCAGACGTGGCAGTCCTGTCCAACTCCTGCTCTCCACACCTCGAACATCTGGCGGTGACGTTCCGTCCTCTACCTTCCGAGGGAATTCACCTCCATTATCCTGACGGCGGTCTCATCCCACCCCACTTCAGTAAGGCAAACCTAAGAAATCACTCCCCAACTTCCACCAACATGTCTCCTGCTGCACCAGAGGACCAAACGCCCTCGACCACTGCTACAAACACCCTCGACCACTGCCTATTGCTCTTTCCCTCGCCTCACTTTGGTAAATCCGACCATACTGCGGTGCTGCTTCTTCAAGAGCGCACCCCCAGAGGTGATGACAGTACAGAGCTGTTGGGGGGGGGGGGGGGGGGGGGGGGGGGGGGGGGCAGAGGAACAACTACAGGACTGTTTGGAGTCTGTAGACTGGGCATGTTCAAGGACTCGGCAACGGACTTGAACGAATACGCCACAGTGGTTACAGACTTCACTAAGAAATGTGTGGAGGACTGCATCCCACAAACGCCTTCCAAGTGTTTCCCAATCAGAAAACCTTGGATCAACTTGAGATCTGCACTCTTCTGAAGACCAGACAACGGGCATTCATGTCTGATGACACAGTGGTCTACAAGAAGCCCAGATATGACCTTCGTAAGGCCATCAAAAAGGCCAAAAGGGAGTTGTGCTCCAAGCTGGAGGATGAGACAGATGCTGGGCAGCTGTGGCGGGGCCTGAATGCAATCACCTCCTACAAGGCGAAATCAGGAGGCAGCTCGAATGTCGGCGAAACGTCATTCCCTGATGAGCTCAATGCGTTTTACGCAAGCTTTGATAGGGAGAAATAATCTCCCTATTTTGATAGGGATGTGCCTTCCGAGCCCCCCATTTCGCTTGTGATGGTATTTCATTCTCAGTCAAAGAGGCCGGCGTCAGGAAAACCTTCAGAGGGGTGAACCCTCAAAAAGCACCTGGACCTGATGGCATACCTAGTCATGTTCTAAAAATCTGTGCGGACCAACTGGCTGGAGTTTTTACAAACATTTTCAACCTCTCACTTCACTGAGGTCTGAGGTTCCCACCTGCTTCAAAAGGGCATCAAATTATACCAGTGCCCAAGAAGAGCAAGGTGACGTGCCTCAATAACCTATCGACCAGTGGCACTAACGCCTGTGGTGATGAATTGCTTCGAGAGGTTGATCATGGAGCAAATCAACTCCTATCTCGACAAAAACCTGGACCCACTGCAGTTTGCTTACCGCCACACAACAGATCAACGGTGGATGCGATATCGGTGGCTCTCCACTCCGCTCTGGACCACTTGGACAACAAAAACTCATATGTCAGGCTGTTATTCATCGATTACAGCTCGGCATTTAACATAATCATCCCCTGCAAGCTGGTTACCAAACTCGCAGAACTGGGTCTCTGCATGCCTCTGCAATTGGATCCTCGACTTCCTCATTCAAAGACCACAGTCTGTTCGTATTGGTGAAATGTGTCAGACTCGATAACAATCAGCACGGGAGCACCTCAAGGCTGTGTGCTCAGCCCCCTGCTGTACTCACTCTATACTCATGACTGCGTAGCCGGTCATAGTGCGAACTCCGTCATCAGGTTCGCTGACGGACACCACTGTTGTGGGACGTATCACTGATGGGGATGAGTCGGAGTACAGAAGAGAGATCGAGCGACTGTCCATATGGTGCCAGCACAATAACCTGGCCCTCAACACCAGCAAAACCAAGGAACTGATTGTGAACTTTGGAAGGAGTAGGATGGGGACCCACAGTCCCGTTTATATCAACGGGTCGATGGTTGAAAGGGTCAAGAGCTTCAAATTTCTGAGCGTGCACATCTCTGAAGATCTTTCCTGGTCCGAGAACACTGAATGCAATTATCAAAAAAGCACATAAGCACCTCTACTTCCTGAGAAGATTAAGGAGAGTTGGTTTGTCAAGGAGGACCCTTTCTAACTTCTACAGGTTCACAATAGAGAGCTTGCTGACCGGTTGCATCGTGGCTTGGTTCGGCAACTTGAGCGCCCTGGAGAGGAAAAGACTAAAAAAAGTAGTAAGCACTGCTCAGTCCATCATTGGCTCTGACCTTCCTTCCATCGAGGGGATTTATCGCAGTCGCTGCCTCAAAAAGTCTGGCAGAATCATCAAGGGACCCACACCATCCTGGCCACACACTCATCTCCCAGCTACCTTCAGGTAGAGGTACAGGAGCCTGAAGACTGCAACGACCAGGTTCAGGAATAGCAACTTCCCCAAAGTCATCAGGCTATAAACCTGGCTCCGACAAAACTGTGAACATTAATAACGCATTTATTTGTTATTTGGACTACATCAGTTTATTCATGTGTGTATATATTCATATAATGGTATATGGACATACTGATCTGTTTTGTAGTGAATGCCTACTATGTTCTGTTGTGCTGAAACAAAGCAAGAATTTCATTGTCCTATCAGGGACACATGACAATAAACTCACTTGAACTTGAGTTGTTTTTCACGGCAGGTTTAGAATTATGGCCAGAATTGCCTTTAGAGGCAGGTTCGGAATTATGAGGTCGGCTTATTTTTTATGGCCAGGATTGTCTTCCAAGATGGGCTCGGAAATTCGGGCCAGATTTTTCGTTCCAGGCAGGCATGGAATGATAGCAGACGTGGCCGTTCATTGTTAAAATGGAGAAGGTCGTATAACGCATATGTGCAGTATAAACTTTCCGAATAGGAAACTTCGTTACTGGCTAACAACTGATTTTCATAAGGATCTCAAAAGATACATTCTATTCAGTTCCCATTTACAGGGATCACCAGAGACATTTGAAATTAACAGAGAGAATGATAACGGTAATGATAATTTGCTAATGATGAGGCAATGATAACAGAAATAATAACAGTAAAACATTGCAAGATGGGCTAAATTATTTACCCAGGTATTTACCAAATTACTCAAATCGGTGCTTTGGCTACTCAGAGTTTTAAACTTGTTATGTCTAGTCTGAATGATATTCTAACACTCTATTTTTCAAAAATCAATTGTTCAGCCTCAAACTATATTTGAGAAATTCAAAGATGGGAAGGGCTTTGTACGATCCCTCATCCATCCAGTTAAAATTAAGTAGTTACCAATATGCTTGTTGGTCATTGAGATTTACCTTCAACTATTAATTAGCCTGTGACTCCACCCTGGGACAAGAGATTGGAGTTTAATGGGAACCTGTAACAACCTTGTTGTTATAAGCAGCCTTCTATTCATCTAGAGTAATTGGCATATAGTAGTTGTGTTTCAGCTGTGAAAGTATCAACCTCTCAAGTGTTGGCTAGGTTCATTGTTAACAGACCTATGCTATTTTCCAGCTGAAGCTAATCAAGTCATTATGATGGACGAACACTATTCAGCATTGCTCCCCACTAGTTTGGTCAGTAAAAACTAATAAGGTATATTACAAACTAATGCTAAGTGCTCTAAGGTGGGGGGAAAAATTGTGAATGTCATCTCTAGTTCGGAGATAGACCCTAGGTGCATTATATGGGTAAAGGGTTATGGAGCAAATATGTTAAATCTGCATGCTCAACTTCAGGTTGATACACAATAGTGGTGGCATATCTTAGTCACATGGGTGCAATCAAGTAAAAGCATCCTGTACTAATTTACATAATCTCATTTGCCACTGGTGTATCATCAAGTACAGATTAATGACAACACAGCATGAGTGTTGGATTCACAGCGTGTTTATGAAATTATGGTTTGCTGAAACACCGAATATTGATGTGCTGTTTCATGCTTATTCATGGCTGCAAAAACTATGTGGCATAACAGTGGCGAGAGAATACATTATCGCTACAAGAAGGAGGAATGTTCGTTATGTCTTCCTCCATTTTGCCATCAGTTGGATCTTGAAATAAAGTCAGCAGATCCCGCTTAGGCTTTTTGTACTGGCTGACTAGACTATGCAGCCTTGATTCCTGTTTGTCAGGAATATTAATACAACCTTATACGGTTATTCTAAACGTAAAGCTTTGCTGGTCAGCCTGTGGCTCAGAAAACTAGCTTCTGCATGATAAAATCAATTTATTCTTTTGCAGATTCTTAGTAGACTGCTCCTATGGCTAGGGTTGTCACACCGTCCAATGTATGTTGCTCACATACAAGAGGGCAGGGGATAGTATCCCAAAAAAGCAGTACAGTTCTTCACCAGGAGATGGGAAGAGCTTTGTTTAATGCTATGTTATATTTAATACGGTACAGATACTGATGACTTGAAGTTCATTTTCCAATAGGTCTTTGACAATAATTGAATTATAGGGCCATTAACTGTGCTTAATGTGCCTTCCCATCATATTTGCTGCAGCGAATTGGATCTACTCTGTCGGGCTCACCCCGGATATCGAGTTTGTAAAGGATCATTAACACAAGTTCCCCCAGGACAAGTGCAAGGCAGTATGGGATTACTGACATTGTGCTGGCACTGCTTCACCGGGGCTCCAGCTATATCCTAGCTTTGGCCGTCTCATAAGTTGGTTATCCTCATGGCGCTGGTCCCAGCGCAACGGTCCAGTCACTACATAATTGTGGACTGGACAGGATAGTTACATCTGAAAATAATATTATATTTTATGTTTTAGTTAAACAGAGCAGAAGTGGTGTCAGGTCCCAAACTAGCTTCATGACATATTCAGCGACCTTCAGTTACGTGAGGCACACATTTTACAACAATATGTCAAGGTCACCAAGAGCCTAGTGGCTCTGAACTAGCAATGTTGTTCATTCCAAAAAGCTTTATAAAGAAAGTGTCAGTTCAGACCATCTCCAGGCGGTGAAACGGGGTTTGGTTTATATAGGAGTAGATACGAATTAAATCACTCCACCAGGTCTGCTACAACATCAGTAGCAAGGGTTATTTACGTTCCGCTGGACCACATCCTAGCAGCTGCAGGACGGTCGAATGAGCGAACCTTCCAAACACTTATAATAACCCATTGTCAGACCAGGGTTTTTTTGCCAACTCTATTTTAGGTTCAGTTGTATAGTCCCTCTCGGATGAGAGGGGTTACTATTATGATTATTTATTCATTATGAATGTTTCCCTCATCTGTCAATGAAGCAGTTGTGGTTGTGTAGACTCGTTTCTCACAGCATGAAATCACAGAGCTTTGAAATCTTCACAGAATCACTCACGTGACTCCGAAGTAAAATAGTAAGATTAAATGAGAACTTACCAGTTTGATCTTTATTTTATGAGGAGTAACGATGAGGGATTACTCCGCTCCCAACCCTCATATCACAAAGGTCATCTGGTAGTTCCAGGTTTATAATCTTACTATGTCACTTCAATTACTGTTATCTGTGATTTCACTCTGTTGCTTTGAAGATTGACGTGCATGCACACTGGTGGGGTTCTTCACGTAAATCCCTCATCGTTACTCATAAAATAAAGATCAAACTTCAAACTGGTAAGTTCTCGTATAATCTTACTATTAAATGCCATAAAGATGATCTTCCTTCCGCAACTTTTATATTTATTTCAATCAACACCAATATATCTCCCTTAAAGTTTTTTTTTTAATTGCTTCTATTGTCACTAACTTTATTTGGGACTACAAAACCCATAGAATACACACTAGACATTTGTCCAAATCCAAAGAAAATGGACGATTAGCGCTTCCTAATTTTCTTTTTTACTTCCGGGCAACTAACATTAAAAATATAACCTTCTGGTTGGACGATACATGTCAACATGTAAATTGGTTAAAAATGCAGAGGGAAGATTGTTTGCCTTTCAGTATAGGCTCGATCCTCCTATCTCCAATATATATTTGAATAAATCAAGCTATGAGCAAAATCCGATAATACATAGTACTATCCGTATTTGGAAACAGTTGAAATTCAGTCTTAAATTGAGAAACCATATCTCTCCTTCTTACTATTGCAAACAATCCCTCATTTAAACCGTCTACTTTAGATATGGTGTTTGTTCAATTGAAGAACCTTGGAATTAATAATGTGGAAGACCTCTATAACAAGGGGACTCTCTCTTCTTTTCAAGAACTACAGGAGAAATATCACTTGAATGGCAACAATTAATTTAGATACCTTCAAATCCGAGATTATGTGAAAAACATATACACAAGACTGTCCTCTTATGGGTCCAGATATATTAGACGCTTGTTTGAATAGACATGCCGATACAAGTAAGTTGATACCTTATATTTATTCTTGAATAACTTTTATGCACGGCTGAATAAAATGAGTATTCGCGTCCTGTTGGATTTTGCAATCTCCATACATCTTTAATATTACTGGTGTCTATATATGCATTTATTAACTCACTGGAATGTGATTTAAGTTTTCGTTGTTTTGATGATCTATCCAAATAAGGGTCAAGTGTGCAATTTAAATCTCCTCCAATTATTAGATTATGTTGTGATAATTCTGGGATTGTATTAAATAATTTTTTTTTTAAATCGCGGGCTATCAAAATTTGGGCCATATATATTAACAAAAATCACCTTTTGTGTATATAATTCTCCTATTACAATAATATATCTACCATCAATATCTGTTATTATTGAAGTATGTTTAAATGCAGTACCTTTACGAATTAATATTGCTACACCTCTAGATTTGTGTGTAAAAGAAGAGTGATATACTTTATCAATCCATTTGGCTTTTAGTCTATATTTCTGCCTCTTTTTTCAAGTGTGTCTCTTGGATAAACGCAACGTCTGTTTTGAGTGCTTTTAAATATTCTAATACCTTACCCCTCTTAATTGGTTCATTAATACCTTTAACATTCCAGCTACAAAACGTTATTCCTCCATTCCCCGTATTTATATGTAAGTCTTGCATCATTTATCTAAAGAGATGTGTACCAGAGCAGATGGTACAGCTCGACACACCAGACCCAACACCTGAACCCTGAACAGACAAATTCCAAGGACTCTTGATTTTCTCTCATATATATATCTCCTTTGTATTAATTGATGATTCCACTCAGATAAAACGTAACAATAGTAATAATTAGAAATGAAAGTAAAAAAGGGATAGGTTAAAAGATTAGTAGAGTGCTCAAAGGAAGAAAAAACTACATCTAGTAAGTGTGTAGTTAGTGTTAGCCATACTAACATGGCTAGCAGTCTAAGGACTTCCGTGTTGAATGTTAAATACTAACCATCTCCATGATTCAGTAAGTTAATATTACCCAAAAACAGAGATTATTGTTAAAACCGGGGATATTAAACTGTGATATATAAAAAGTTCATAATCAGGTACAATGGTATATATGCGTGGTACTTAATAGAAAATTATAATAATATAAACATATAGAAGCGAGAAAGAGAAAAAAAAAGTTAAAATAAGATGTATATTTATATTTACTATTTACTTAATTCTAGGTTAGTCGGTTATAATTAATTATTAATTATCAATCAATGATCAACAATCAATAGTCAACAGTCAACAATCAATAGTCAATAGTCAACAATTATTAACTCTAATTATTAACAATACCAGTGTGTTAGATTTAATATATATTGGTGTATGTTAATATATGTTAATTATTAGGTTAGTAGCATTACTATTCTAAATATTAGTATTCATAGAGCAGTCTTCAATCCAAATCTTCTTGATTCTCCCATCCGTCTCCTTCTCCGTCTTCTTTGGATGAAATAAGTCCATAATTTATTATAATCTTCAGCCAATCTTGGAAATGCAGATTAATTGTTCCTTTGATTCAACTGTAAAGGTTTCATTCAATCTTCCTCGCTGGCCTTAATGCTTTGGGCAAATTTCAATGCGTCTTCTGGCTTTTTGGAGTGATGCTCCTCCTGATTGTAAGTGACTCGGAGTGTTGTTGGGTATCTCAGAGTGTACTTCAGATTCTTCACTTGCCTCAGGATGCTTTTGGTTTCATTAAACGCATTCCGTTTCTTAGAGACCACTTCTGGATAGTCTCGGTAGATACTGATTGAGTCTTCTTCGTATTTAAGATTTCTGCTTTTTAACCACTTTTTTCATCATATCTTCCAAAACATAATCATAATGGACTTTGATTATCATTTGTCTTGGAGGGTCACCGTGCTTTGTGTAACGTCTCGTAAACTCTGTGTGCTCGGTCTATCAAAGGTTTTTCTTCCAAAGATAAAACCTTTTGTAATAAGATTGCAGTAAATTCTCGGGTGTCTTGATTCTTTTCTCTCCCCTCTCGAATACCTACAATCCTTAGATTCTGCCTTCTCTGGCGTCCTTCCAGCTCAGTACACTTATAAATACCTTACATTTATAACACTCTTCTAAATATTGACACCCCACCTTCTGAGATTTATAGGCGAGCATGGGAGGACGAGCTGGGTTTACCCATTTCAAAAGATATATGGGAGGAAAGCCTACCATACATACATTACTGTTCTTTAAATGCCAGGCATTGCCTGATACAATTCAAAGTATTGCATAGGTTATACTACTCAAAGACCAAATTGAACAAGATCTTCCCAACTGTCTCCCCTCTCTGTGATAAATGTCACTTCCAAGAAGCTACCCTAACCCATTCTTTTGTATCCTGTATAAAAAAACAAAATTTCTGGATGGGAATATTCAATACCATTTCTAAATCATTCAAAATTAAATTGTAGTCAGATTCAAAATTAATAATATTAGGAATATCAGAGGGCCTAAGCTAACGATATTCCAAAGACGCTTCCTTGACTACGGTTTAATAACTGCAAAATAACTTATACTTAAATTCTGGAAAAGGATAACAGTTCCCACAGTGAAGATGAAAATTTAGAAAAAATAAGGCTTGTTTTGTCTGACAAAGATCAATTTTCCAAAATATGGTCTCCTTCAATTGAATTTCTTCAACAACACTTAGAGAGTGGTTGGTATAACACAAATTAGAGAGTGGTTGGTTGAACACAAATTCAAAACCAACGCTAGGGTCGGGTGAGCGGGTGTAGGGAAGGGTAGTGGGATATATCTCCGCTTTCTTTTCACTTCTTCGTTAGTTCTTCTTTCTTCTTTCTTTTTCGTATCCTTTTCGAAATTCTTTCTTTTTTCTTTTCTTTTTCCTATCTTCCTTTCCCTTTCCTTTTCTTTTATCCAATTCACTTATTAGTTTATAAACATTTAAAACTGAAGCTGTACGAAAATTGTATAACTGTCGATTACTTTCTCCTTGTACAGTTGCTTCTAATGAAATAAATATTGAAAAAAAATCTAAAACTTCCCCAACCAATCATATGCTTGCATTCAGTATCCTCTCTCTGCAAAATAACAAAAAACACCAGAGTATTTAAAAGTGCAGACATTGTAAAGCCTGGTCCAGCAGCTTGCAAAATGAGGTATCAGCAGCTCTTTTTCATAGACACTAATTCTGTCCCCAAGGCACCCACATTTATGATATCTACGTACATATATATATATATATATATATATACACATATTTGTGAGACCACATGCAAAGTTGTGGAACATACTTCATAATCTGCTTTGGTAGCTTAAAACATTGAATTCTCCAATTTTAGATAACTAACCTACCAACCCCTCCCAGTCCCGCTGAGTTACTCCAGCATTTTGTGTCTAACCTTGGTGTAAACCAGCATCTGTAGATCCTTCCTACACAATCCCCTCCCCTTGTTTTCCTACTTTCTTCCCTGTTCCCCAACTGTATTTGCACCTATTTCACTTCTTCCCCTCCCCCCTGTCCTCTTCCTACATTCCTTCCTCTGGCTTCACAATTTGTGCCTCTTTTATCCCTTTCTCGTACTTCAGGTTATTCGAGAAGTAATGCAAGAGAGTCAGGGGGTGGAAGTTAGTGGAGTGGCTATTACTAGGGAGAAGATGCTTGGGAAGCTGAAAGGGCTGAAGGTGGATAAGTCACCTGGACCAGATAGACTGCACCCTAGGATCCTGAAAGAGGTGGCTTTAGAGATTGTGGAGGCATTGTTAGTGATATTTCAAGAATCACTGGAGACAGGGGATGTCTCAGATCACAGGAAAATTGCCAATGTTACCCCGATGCACAAGAAGGGAGCGAAGCAGAATAGTGGGAACTATCGTCTGACTTTGGTGGTTGATAAGGTTTTAGATTATACCAACCACTCTCTAAGTGAAAGGTTTGCCCCTCAGGTCCCTATTCATTTTTCCCCTCACCTTAAACTGTCAGCCATGATCATATTGAATGGCAGTGCAGGCTCGAAAGGCCGAATGGCCTACTCCTGCACCCATTTTCTATGTTTCTATGTCCTCTGGAACCTGGAAAACTTTATTGTCATTCAGACCTTGCGGTCTGAACGAAATTTCGTTGCCTACAGTCATACACTAACAAAAACACACAATAAACACATATTTAACATCCACCACAGTGAGTTCACCAGACACCTCCTCACTGTGGTGGAAGGCAAAAATCTTGTCTTTGTCTCTTCCCTTCTTCCTCTTCCTCTTCCTCTGCGCTGAGGCGACCCGGGCCTCCGATGTTGTGACCGCACCGGGTGATGTAAATAAGTCCCGCGGGTGAACCGCGCTCCGCGAGCGGGCCGGTTCAATTCCGCGGCCCGGGGCGGTCGAAGCTGCCGAAGCTGCCGCCCTCCAGTCCAGCGGACGCAGCTGTTGCCGCGGGAGCTCCGGAAAAAACAGGTCACCAACTTGTGACCTGCGAGCTCAGCGACGATGTCGTCCACTGGGCCCGCGGCCGAACCTCCGAAGTCGCTGCCGCCGCCACCGCCACCGGAAACCCGCCACAGCTCCGAGTCGGGCCGCCGGAACGCCTGAACCCGCCGCAGCCCCGAAGTCGGCCAGCCCCGCGCTGGTACGTCCTGGCTGGCTCTGCCTCCGGAGCCTCGGGTCGGTCGCAGTTAAAGTTGGAGGCCGCCAGCTCCGCAATAGGCCTCAGCGCAGATGGAGACAGAGACGGGGGATACGACAAGAAAAGTCGCGTCCCCCCAAAAGGAAGAGACTAAGAACGTTTCTCCCACCCCTCCCACACAAATACATTACATAATAACTCAAACTAACGCTAAAACAAGACAAGAAAACAACAAATAAAAAGAAAAACAGATGGACTGCAGGCGAGCCGCTGCTGCCAGGGCAGCGCCGTCACTCCACTCTGGTTCTTGTTTCTCCTACTCTGGGCAAAATATTCCACTTATTCCAAATATTCCACCCTATTTATTCCCTTCATGATTTTGTACACCCTAATAAATCAAGTCTCCTGAGAGGTTAGTTGAGACAGAGACTCTTGTGAAATTTAAGAACCACTTGACTGAGCCTTTGAGTTACCAAGGCATAGTATGTAATTTTTAGTTTAGTATCATTTAGTTTATTATCATGTGCATCGAGGTACAGTGAAAAGCTTTTGTAGCTTGCTAACCAGTCTGTGGGAAGACAATGCATGATTACAATTGAGCCATTCACAGTGTAATGTACAAAGTGCTGATGAATGGGATTAGTATAAATAGTTACTTGCTCGTTGCCAAGTTGGACAGTTGCACATTTGGGTAATTGTTGGATTGCCAACATCTGATCAGGCACTTCTTATATATTTTAGTTTAGATATACAGCGCAGAAACAGACCCTTCAGCCCACCGAGCCCATGCCGACGAGCGATCTCCACACATTAACACTACCCTACACAGACAAGGGACAATTTACATTTATACCAAGTCAATTAGCCTACAAACCTGTTCGTCTTTGGAGTGTGGAAGTAAACCAAAGATCTCGGAGAAAACGCACGCGAACATGGGGAGAACGTACAAACTCTGTACAGACAGCACCCATAGTCGGGATCGAACCTATGTTTCTGGCGCTGTAGGCACGATAAGGCAGCAACTCTACCGCTGCACCACCATGCCGGCCTAAATCATCTCATTGACAATTGTGGACAGGCATCCAATACTAGCCTTGCCAGTGAAACCCCCTTCCCAGCAGATATCGGGTAACTGAACCATCCCAACACAACTAGAGAGCAGTCCTCCGCTACTATCTACCTCATTGGAGATCCTCCGACTATCTTTGACTGGACTTTACTGACTTTATTTTGCACTGAACGCTATTCATGTTATTCCCTATATCATGTATCAGCACACTGTAAATGGCTCGATTGTAATCATGTATTGTCTTTCCGCTGACTGGTTAGCATGCAACAAAAGCTTTTCACTGCACCTCGGTACACGTGACAAACTAAACTATACTCAAAATTATTACATTGACAAGGAAGGGAATAGGGTATTCCCTGGGAATGAATTGTCTTGGGACAATGTCATGTTTTCATGGACACCATAATTGATAGTATCTTTGTCACCCAAATTGAAGTTTAACTAAGTTATTTGAATTGAAATTACCTAGTGTCCACTGTCTGAGTAATTCACTATATTCACACAGCTGTATGGCCTCTAATTTAAATGTACCACTGCCGGGAAACTGGCCCTTCAGCCCAACTTTAAGAATTAAACCTTCTCTACTGACAACTTTGGATTTTACTTCGGAGTTACGTGAGTGACTACGTGAAGAAGCCCCGCCAGGTGCATGCGCGTCATTACGTCTGACGTATGGCGCACCGATGGGCTGGAGACCGCAGCACCACCAGCGGTAAGTAACAAACCAGCAGGTAAGTGGTTTTAAACAACATTCTGCGGTTATTTAAACTCCGTAAGGCTGGTTTCAGGAGCCAGCGGGAGGAAACTCAGAATGGAGAGAATAACAAAAAAGGTTGCTGCTGTTCGCAGTAAAATACTTACCCACGGGACCGCGGTTAGTGAGCGTAGGTCGGCTAGGGAAACACCGGCTTCAGTAACGCCGGTTCCAAGGACGCCGACTACCGAACCGCTGGCAGCTCAGCTGATTCCATCAACTCCGGTGCCTTGGGGCTCTGTGGCCACTCCTGGCGGGAGGAAGGCCAAAAGAAAATCGGTCAGGCCTGTTGACTCAGATGAGTCTGACCAAGAAGACTCCCCTCATTCAAACAAGAAGGTCTGGGGACGTCTTGAAAAGATGGAACAATTGTTTGAGAGAATGTTGAACCATGAGGTGTTCCAGTCGGGGTCGCATAACCCCAGGATTCCCCAACAGCCTTCTGGAGCAGCCTCAGGCAGAGGCCCGTATGGTGAGGAGGATTATCAGCATGCCTACGAGTTCCAGTGGGAATCCCCATCACCAGCACCTTGTTTAGGGCTGGCTGATACCTCCCTAGAGCAAGGCTCGGGAGAGCCAGGGCAGGAGGAACCTGACCCTGAAGTTGGTCACTGCTCTTGTGCATACACCAAAGCACATGAGCCATGCTCCAGGTGTCCCGGATGTGGCCAGAAATTTTGCCATACCGGAGGGGACTGGTGAAGCCATGGAGGATAATCTGGCCAGCAACATAAATTATATGGCCTCTCACCAGCTCCAGGACTCCATTATGGAGGAAACATTATGTTACCAGACACCTGTTAACTGTGCGTCGCTCAAGGTGCCCACCGTGAACTCGGCCATCTGGGGGCAAATGAGCGCATCTATGAGGGGGCAAGAGCTCCGATTCCAGAAAGTCCTCAAATTGGTGGGGGCGGGGATAACAGCGTTTGGGCGAATGGTCCAAGGAGCGCCGATGTCAGGTACACAGCAGGATATGTTGGCCCTGCTGTGCAATGCTCATTTTGAGCTCAACTGCATCCGGAAGATCGCCATAAAGCCGCCACTCAGTCCGCGCTTTGTGGCTCTTTGCAAGTCCTCGAATATCCAGGTGCCCAATTTTCTATTTGGTGACGACCTGGCGAAACAGGTTAAATATCTCGAGGAAGAAGCAAAAACCATTGGCCTCATTAAGATCTATACACCCTCGGCCAGGATACCGCCTCACAAGCCTTTTCCCATTAGGCGGGCTACAGACGCTGGAACAGGTCCAAGCAGAGGGTTTCCAGTTTCACGCCATTCACATGCACCTTTGCACACCACCAACATGGCCAGGAGGTTGAGAAACCTGAGATCAGGCTATGGAGGTATGAGTAACTGATTCAGTCCAGGATGTATCCCCTGGGGAACAGCCTCCAGTCGGGGGTAGGTTGCAATTGTTTTATGATGAATGGTGCTGCATAACATCAGATCTATTTATACTGGACAGTGTCCGGGGGTCTCGAATTGAGTTTATGTCAGGAATACATGCACCTGCACAAAATATGCCTAGTTGGGTATTGTTTTTTTCAGGACTAGAAACTAGAAACTCTACATGTAAATAATGAAATTGGGGTTTTACTGCAAAAAGTGATAATTGAAAGGATGGCATATCATCCTCAACAATTTGTGTCCAATATATTCCCCAGGCAGAAAAAGGATGGTGGGTGTCAAGTCATTCTGGACCTAACCCGACTAAATTCTTATGTCCAGTATAGACATTTTAAAATGGATACTTTCAGTACTGCTAAGCAGCTGACATCAAAAGGTTGTTATATGGCAACCATAGATCTGAAAGATGCATATTATTCAGTACCAATTCATCATCAGTACCATAGATACTTGAAATTTAGTTGGATGGGACAGCTGTGGCAATTTAAAGCGTTGCCCAATGGGTTAACCTCAGCTCCTAGGTTATTTACAAAGTTATTGAAACCAGTTCTGGTGCTACTCTGCGCCCAGAATCACATTGTGATGGCTTATCTGGATGATATTTTAATTGTAAGCAACACTCAGGAGGCAGCTGAGGAGTCGGTTTCAGTGACCAAACACCTGTTTGAGAGGTTAGGTTTCCTCATCCATCCAACTAAATCCAAGCTAGTACCATCCCGAATAATTGACTATTTGGGGTTCGTCATTGATTCAATTGATATGTCAGTGACTTTGCCTATGGCCAAAGCTGTTGAAATCATGGAGGCCTGTAGCAATCTGGTAGAGGAACAACAACCCTCCATCCGGCAAGTAGCCAGTGTCATTGGTAAATTAGCGGCGGCTTTCCCTGCAGTGCAGTTGAGACCTCTGCATTATCAGAGTTTGCAACGAGCTCGAGAACAAGCACTTAAAGAATATGCAGGTCATTTCGACAGACCAATGCAGTTGCCAGCAAAGCCATCGCTGAGTTGCAATGGTAGATAATTAATGTTTCACAAAGCACTAAAAACATTTTGACTCAATGACCTTCAGTTATTTTACATACAGATGTTAGTGCTTCGGGATGGGGAGCCACGGATACCGAGTCTAGCTGTGGTGGCAGATGGAGTGTGCAAGAGGCATTAATCCTGCAGAGGCATGGGATAAATTACTTAGAATTGCTGGGTGCATTCTATGGGCTAAAAGCATATTGTTCAACGAATGATTTACATGTTCAGCTCCAGATTGACAATACCACGGCTGGTGCTTATATCAAACACATGGGAGGAATTAGGTTAGTATCATGTGATAATCTGGCTAACCTCATTTGGGACTGGTGCATTCCCAGAAATATCTGGGTCTCAGCTATCTATCTACCAGGTAGAGATAATGTGGTGGCAGACACCAGGTCACGCAAATTTAATGACAACACAGAATGGATGCTGAATCCAAACGTTTTTAAAATAATTGTCAGCCAGTATGGCTTGCCAGACATAGATCTGTTTGCATCCAGGCTAAATCACCAGTTACCTAAATACGCTTCATGGGAACCAGATCCAGGGGCAGTAGCGGTGGATGCATTCTCGCTACATTGGGGATGTACATTCTTTTACGCTTTTCCCCCATTCTGCCTCATCAGGCAATGTCTCGCCAAAATAGAGCAGGACTCCGCCTCAGGCATTTTGGTGGTTCGTGACTGGCCTACAAAGCCATGGTTCCCATTGGTCCTGAGAATGATGACACAGCCATTCATGACTGTCCCCAAATGCGGCAACTTGTTGATTCATCCGGTAACAGGAGAAGGTCATCCTTTACATGATCATATTAATATGTTAATCTGCATATTCTGACCAGACCGTTCCAAGGGCTCGGACTGTCGAGTAGGACCACGGTAGTGGGGAAACTGCTAGAGTCAGTTATTAAAGATGGGATAGCAGCACATCTGGAAAGTGGTGAAATCATTGGACAAAGTCAGCATGGATTTACAAAAGGTAAATCATGTCTGACGAATCTTGTGGATTTTTCGAGGATGTAACTAGTAGCGTGGATAAGGGAGAACCAGTGGATGTGGTATATCTGGACTTCAGAAGGCTTTCGACAAGGTCCCACATAAGAGATTAGTATACAAACTTAAAGCATACGGTTTAGGGGTTCAGTATTGATGTGGATAGAGAACTGGCTGGCAAACAGGAAGCAAAGAGTAGGAGTAAACGGGTCCTTTTCACAATGGCAGGCAGTAACTAGTGGGGTACCGCAGGGCTCAGTGCTGGGACCCCAGCTGTTTACAATATATATTAATGATCTGGATGTGGGAATTGAAGGCAATATCTCCAAGTTTGCGGATGACACTAGCTGGGGGGCAGTGTTCGCTGTGAGGAGGATGCTAGGAGACTGCAAGGTGACTTGGATAGGCTGGGTGAGTGGGCAAATGTTTGGCAGATGCAGTATAATGTGGATAAATGTGAGGTTATCCACTTTGGTGGCAAAAACAGGAAAGCAGACTATTATTTAAATGCCGATTAGGAAAAGGGGAGCATGCGAGACCTGCATGGTACACCAGTCATTGAAAGTAGGCATGCAGGTGCAGCAGGCAGTGAAAAAAGCGAATGGTATGTTAGCTTTCATAGCAAAAGGATTTGAGTACAGGAGCAGGGAGGTTCTACTTCAGTTGTACAGGGTCTTGGTGAGACCACACCTGGAGTATTGCGTGCAGTTTTGGTCTCCAAATCTGAGGAAGGACATTATTGCCATAGAGGGAGTGCAGAGAAGGTTCACCAGACTGATTCCTGGGATGTCAGGACTGTCTTATGAAGAAAGACTGGATAGACTCGGTTTATACTCTCTGGAATTTAGGAGATTAAGAGGGGATCTTATAGAAACTTACAAAATTCTTAAGGGGTTGGACAGGCTAGATGCAGGAAGATTGTTCCCGATGTTGGGGAAGTCCAGGACAAGGGGTCACAGCTTAAGGATAAGGGGGAAATCCTTTAAGACCGAGATGAGAAAGACTTTCTTCACACAGAGAGTGGTGAGTCTCTGGAACTCTCTGCCACAGAGGGTAGTTGAGGCCAGTTCATTGGCTATATTTAAGAGTGAGTTGGATGTGGCCCTTGTGGCTAAGGGGATCAGAGGGTATGGAGAGAAGGCAGGTACGGGATACTGAGTTGGATGATCAGCCATGATCATATTGAATGGCGGTGCAGGCTCGAAGGGCTGAATGGCCTACTCCTGCACCTAATTTCTATGTTTCTATGTCATTACTGCGGGCTGGAGAGATAGCACTAAATAACAATATGTGTCTCATATTAAGAAATGGGAGATGTTTTGTTTACAGTCAGATATATCTTATCATACTGCAAGCATACCGGATGTATTGGAGTTCCTTGCTACATTGCATTTTGATGAACAATTGAGCTACAGTGCCATTAATAGTGCTCGGAGTGCTTTGTCCTCCTATTTAGGGCAATTGTCGGGACAACAATCTATTACAAACTTACAAAATTCTTAAGGGGTTGGACAGGCTAGATGCAGGAAGATTGTTCCCGATGTTGGGGAAGTCCCAGGACAAGGGGTCACAGCTTAAGGATAAGGGGGAAATCCTTTAAGACCGAGATGAGAAAGACTTTTTTCACACAGAGAGTGGTGAGTCTCTGGAACTCTCTGCCACAGAGGGTAGTTGAGGCCAGTTTATTGGCTATATTTAAGAGTGAGTTGGATGTGGCCCTTGTGGCTAAGGGGATCAGAGGGTATGGAGAGAAGGCAGGTACGGGATACTGAGTTGGATGATCAGCCATGATCATATTGAATGGCGGTGCAGGCTCGAAGGGCTGAATGGCCTACTCCTGCACCTAATTTCTATGTTTCTATGTTTCTATTAGGTCTCATCCGCTAGTGTCCCGATTCATGAGAGGTATTTTTTAACAAAAACCCTCCTAAGCCTAGATATACAGAAATCTGGTATGTGAGCATAGTTCTCACACTGCTTTGTCAATGGGCTCCAATCACATCTCTATCTGTTCAGAAGTTAACACTTAAAGTGGTTATGCTCATGGCGCTAGTATCAGCGCAACGGGTTCAGACATTGCAAAAGCTACGGCTGGACAACATGTATTCTTCTGTAGATAATATTACGTTTTATGTATATGATTTAATAAAACAAAGCAGGCCAGGGATGGCTGAAACCAAAATAAGCTTAAAAGCATATCCCGTTGACCGAAGGCTATGTGTAGTTACGCACCTGAGTCACTATATCGAGATAACCAAGAGTCTCAGAGGCTCTGAAACAGCAATGCTCATCAGCCACAAAAAGCCTCATAAAAAGGTGTCAGTACAAACTATTTCTAGGTGGTTGAAACAGGTTTTGGATTGTGCTGGAGTAGACACTCATGTGTTTAAATCTCACTCCACCAGGGCGGCATCAACATCCGCAGCGAAGGCGTTTTCAAAGTTTTATGACAAACCTGTCCTGGCACCTGTCCTGGCAGTTTTGGGCATGCTGTTTTGGGTTCTGTTTGTAATTTTCATTTGTAATTTCCCCCTGGGATAGAGGGGTTATTACTATTTTGTTTATTATTAAAATGTTCATTGTATAATTTAAACAATGTTTAATACATTATTTGTTCAATCCTGTGTCAACTGAAGCAGTGTGTTGTATGGAACTGGATCTACGGCATGAAATCACAGAGCTTTGAAATCTTAACATTGTCACTCACGTGACTCCGAAATGATCTTGGTCAAGATCAAGAAGGACGCATGGGACGGGTATAGGCAGCTGGGATCAAGTATATCCCTGGAGGAGACCCAGGAACTAAGGAGCATAGTATTAAAGGATATCAGAAGTGCAGAAAATTCCGCAGATTCACAATTCTCTGGATGAAAAAGTTTTTCCTCATCTCAGTCCTAATAACCTACCACTTATTCTTAAGCTGTGACCCCTGGTTCTGGACTCCCCCAACATTGGGAAAAAATTTCCCGCATTTAGCTGTCCAATTTTTAAAGAATTTTATATATTTCTATTTATCTTACTATTTCAACTCCATCCCTTCAGTAAATGGTCCTCAATTGTTCTGAGGTGATGTTGTTGACTTTGTCAAAAATAGCATTAAGGTGTAGTTCCACGTATAGAAAGGTCAGTTTTTCTTCTTCCTCTTGAGAGATGAGCCAAGGACAACAAGTTACAATGGGATAGTTCATCCAGTTAATGTGGTATTTTCCAGGTCCCATTGCCTACAATTGGCTCCTTGATATCAGCTGATAGCAAATCAGCAAATATTGTGTGTTGTGTGTTATAAATTAAGATGTTCTGCCTGGACACCACCCATAGTGGAGAGGGTGCATTGTTGAAGGAGTGAAAACTTTGGTGAGTAAAAGGCTGATTTAATTTTCTCCTTAACATTATTGTTTCCAATACGTGTGCTCAACCTTTCAATTTTGATTTTCAGTGGTCGTCAAGAACAGCTCTCTGTCTCAAGACTTCAGGTCTCTGAGGTAATTAGATAAGCAGCTAGCACTCAACTGAGTGAACGGACTCAGAACCTGCAGGTTTGAGGTGGTGACAGGGGAGGATGCTCTCAGCGGTAGACGGGGGAACGATCTACGATATGATACGATAGAACTTTATTTATCCCAGGAGGGAAATTGATCTGTCAACAGTCATAAAAGACAAGATACATTAACTTAAAGCGACGAGTGGAAAGGATTGGAAATGTGCAACGATTTGGGGAGGAGTGAAGGGGAATCAGTCTTGCCCACCGCAGAAGGGGAAGGAGTTGTACAGTTTAATAGCCAAAGGGAAGAAGGATCCCCTGTGGCGTTCTGTGCTGCATCTTGGTGGAACTGTACAGGAGGATGTGGGTTTAAGTGTTAATGTGTACGTGACTGGGAGGGTGGATGGAGAAACGTTGCTTGTGGTGAGCCTACTTTATTTAGAATTGCTAGCTAATGAATAACAGGAGGTTTGCTGAACTGCAAAGAGCGTTGTGACTAAAAAGGTAAGAGGCCTGAGACCAAGTAGAACCGCAGAGAAAAACAAGTCTGTTCTAGACACGAATGTATGATTAGCTGGACCCGTGACTACTCATGTATAAAATATGCTGCCTGTGCACAAGATAATTGAGTGGGACCGCGAGGAGCTGGGAAGTATGTGACCATACTTGCAGTGACTCTCCCACGCCTGCTCGCGTAATGAAGTTGCGTCTTTACTTTTTGTTTTGTTTTTTGTTTGTTTATTTTTGTTAGAAGTACAGTAGTCTGGTACTTAAGTACCTAATACATAAATACATATTCTCATTCTTGTACAACTTCATACTTTTAGTTCAATAATAAAAGAACAGTGAGAGAAAAAAGAAATAAAGAGTGTCGGAATAGATAGACGAGTAGAAACAGAAAACAAAAAAAAAAAAATAAAGGACAGAGGTGAGAAGTTAAAAGATTGAAAGAGAAGGAAAAAGTAAAAATAAAAGAGAGATTAGGAGAGATCTACCTATCTCATATTTTTGCCCATCCGTCACCCAGTTCTAAACATTTAATTTCTAAGGTTATGTTATGTTGCACCATATGCTTGTATAAAGTTGATAAACGGAGACCAAATCTTTAAGAATTGGTCTACTTTGCCTAGTAAGAGGAATCTCATTTCTTCAAGATGTAGCGTTTCAGACATGTTTGAGATCCACATTTTGAATGTTGGCGTAGGTGCGTTTTTCCAAAATTTAAGTATATGTTTTTTCGCTGTTGTTAGACCATAATTAAGAAAAGCTTCTTGGAATATAGTTAGTTTACTTCCCTCTTCCATTGATCCAAAGATAATCAATTCAGTATCGGGGTTCAATTTTGTGTTAAATAGTTTTGTAAAAATTCCAAACATTTAATTCAAAAATGTATACAGTTTTGTACAAGAGAAAAAGGAATGTGCTTTAGTGGCATTTTGAGTTAGACATTTGTCGCAGATGGGGGAAACATTTGAAAATATTTTATTCAGTCTTGTTTTCTTGAATAATATAATCTATGCAAAATTTTAAATTGAATTAGGTTATGTCTTACATTCATTGAACATTTGTTTACATATAATAAATGTTAATCCCATCTATCGTTCGGAATTTTTATCAATAACTCTTGTTCTGTCGTTGGTGTTTCTATATTTAGAATTATATTATATAAGTAAGATATTAAATTGCTTGATTCTGCCTTTCTATTCATTCCTTCCTCCAGTAGATCTGGGGTTAAAGTTTGATATCCTTGTATATACTTTTTCAATAATCTTGAATTTGAAGGTATTTGAAATATTGATTACTTTTCAAATATTTTAGTTGTAATTGTTGGAATGATAAAAGTTTTCCCATTTCATACATATCTCCCATCATTTTAATTCCTATTCTTTCCCAATGGGTAAACGTTTTATCAACAATGGATGGTTTGAATGAGGGATTATTAGCTATTGGAGAAAGAAGCGATAATTTTCTTAATTTTAAAGTTAATTTTATTTGTTTCCAAATTCGTATTATACTATGAATAATTGGATTCTTCTTGTATATTACATTGTTCAGTTTTATCGGAGAAAGAAGGATCGCTCCTATATTATAAGGGGAACAATCCTCTTTCTCCATTCTTATCCAATCTACCTGTTGGGCTGAACTGTCCAACCAGTAGATTATATTTTTAATATTCACTGCCCAATAATAATACAATAAGTTAGGGAGTGTCAGTCCCCTGATTCTTTAGATTTACACAAGTGTTTTTTTTTTAAATTCTGTGTGATTTATAATCCCATATGAAGTTTATAATATCAGAATCTAATTTTTTGAAGAATTTTTTAGGTATGTATATTGGTATTGATTGAAATAGGTACAATATTTGTGGTAAGAAGATCATTTTTATCGCGTTTATTCTGCCTATTAATGACATCAGCAGTGTCTTCCAAAATTTAATCAGCCCATTTAATTTAGTTAATAAAGGCATTGTTTGCGTAAGTTGCGTCTTTACCATGAGCATCAGTCTTAATGCGATTATTATTCCAGAAGCGGGCGATCTTTAACAGAACCAGTCTGTTGATGAAGGTGCTCACCAGTGTGTCATGGAGGGGGTGAGGTGTATTGGCCAAGATGCTGTGCAGTTTGAGGAGCATCCTCCCCTCCAAGACCATCTCCCATGAATCCAACTCCGCCGCCAGGACAGAGCCAGAATTCCTGAGTTTGTTAATCCTGTTGGCATCTGCGGACTTCACCTTGCTGCCCCAGCACATGGCAACAAAGAGGATGGCACTGGCTACCACCGATTGGAAGAACATCTGCAGCATCTTACAGCATCTGTGTTACCGGCTCAACTTGTTTGCTGGTCTATTCACCTTTTTGTTTCCTCTGGAAAGTGGAGAACATTCCCACCTTGACCTGCCAGACATGGCTTGGAGTTATAGATTTATGGAGTTATACAGCGTGGAAACAGACCCTTCAGCCCAACTTGCTCACACTGACCACCATGGCCCATGTCCCTCTAAGATTATGAGAGGAATAGATTGGATAAATGCATAGAGTCTTCTACCTAGGGAAGGGGAAATAGACAGACAGACAGACAGACAGTTTAGCTCTTCGAACCAACACCTCCATTCTTTATGCCCATCCTCTCATCCAAAATCAGTACGGCGGTTCCTGCTTTCTCCCCATATCCAACGATTCTGTTAGCCCTAAGACATAGGTTTATGGTGAGAGGTGGAAGATTTAATAGTAAGATTAAATGAGAACTTACCAGTTCGAAGTTTGATCGTTATTTTATGAGGAGTTACGATGAGGGATTACGTGAAGAACCCGCCTGGCGCTGGCAAACGGCATACTTCAAAGCAGCGGCATGAAAAACACAGAACACAAAATAGCCGAAGTAACATAGTAAGGCTCATAATAGACTTAGAACTACCAGATGATCATTTATTTTATGAGGGTGGGGAGTGGAGGGCACGTAATCCCTCATCGTAACTCCTCATAAAATAACGATCAAACTTCGAACTGGTAAGTTCTCGTTTAATTTTACTATTTTACTTCGGAGTCACGTGAGTGACTACGTGAAGAGTTTAAAGCTTTCTGTGTTTTTCGTGTCGTAGAATTTATTCCATACGACAGTACGGCTCATTAACACAATAACGAGCGAATAACACATTTTCCCCAAACATTGCCTCAAGTTATGTGATAAATAATTTTCACATTATAAAAATGAAAATAATGCCCTTTCCATTGAAAAGCAAATTTATCACAAATACCAATTGATATATATATTTTTATGGCATGACAAAGCAACAATTATAGCGAACCGAACATTGCGTGTCTAAATCTGACACCATGACTGGTTCCTTTATTTTAACAGTAATCTACTGCCTCCTGCGGCCTTGCATCTTTGCTTGAGTGGCTCATCCTGTGCCATTCTTGTGAATGTATTTTCCTCATTAACAGAGTGATTTTCCACCTTTCAGTGTCTAGTTCCTACTGAATGTATCCAATTTTTAACCATCTAGAAATACATTCCTCTATAACCATCAGTTTTACTGAACCCAATGTGGTTTTTGTGTGTAATAAGCAGTCTCATTGCCACAGACTCTTACCTACTGCAACATTTTCATCAATGTTCACACACACACACACACACACACACACACACACACACACACACACACACACACACACACACACACACACACACACACACACACACACACACACACACACACACACACACACACACACACACACACACACACACACACACACACACACACACACACACACACACACACACAACTTAAAGCCAGCAGGATATGCTTATAGGTTTACCTTGGTTTCGTTTTCAGGTCTTCTTGGTGTGCTTTGTTTGGTAGATTCATAAACATATATGATAATGCAATTTATATCCACATGCCATTATAACGTAACATTTGCAATGTTTGCACTCTTATATTGATACTAAAGTTATCAGAATTATTATTTTCAATGTTTAAGTTTTTTGAATCATAGATAGAGTTAAAGTCCATTTCTTAAGGCATTTCAAGATTTTTTATCTCCTGCCTTTATATTTTTTACAATTTTGGACAGATTATATATATACATAAACACATATCTATATCTATATCTATATCTATATCTATATCTATATCTATACCCACACACACATATATATATATTTTATTAACATTTACATATATATCCCTTTCCATATTGGGATATAATGAATGCATCTGATAACTTCTTGGTTAATATATTGTCCGTTTATAAGACGGTAACACTCTGAGCCCTATTATTGGCTCTATCAATTAGATACTTAGAAAATGCAATCCACAAGGAATTCACATATATCTAAAATGACAAAATAACTTTACTGTATATACAGACCTCCAATTTCTTATAACAAAATATAGTTATTTAGACTTATTTCCGCAATTGCAGGTATAACACTTCTTTATACATAATTATTTTATTGATATATTGTAATATTGGTTTACATTCATAGACTTCTTTGACCATCAGCTGTTGAGATGGTCTGGTCAACCTGTAGATAGTCAAATTCATATTTTCACTTATGGAGGTTTTTGTACAACAATAAATTACTGCAGGGTTTCTCAACCTGGAGAACCCAGTGGGTGCAGCAGCATCCAAAGAGCAAAGGGAGACAGGCAACGGCCTAGGTCGAGACCCCTTTTTTGACTTCAATAAATTGCTGCCACTATGTATCATCACTAGCAGTTCAAAATCACACAATATAAATGAAACCATAAAGGACCCATATTAGGCCACCAAAATGCCTCTGGCAGTGTCCCGCTACATATTCATCAGACACTGCCCTATTAAACAAAAATGAGGAACACAAAGAAATCTTTTCCTCATGTAATTGGGAGAAAAGCATCCACCTTCACTGTTCCTAGCTTACCCACAAGAATATTCGAAAGATCGGTGATTTAATCTGTATGCAATCAGATTAATCGTAAGTAATCCATATTAATGACAATATGTTTTCCTTCCCAATTTGTTATCTTCCGATACCATAGTCTCTTCCTTAGAGATAAACAGGTGGACTAAACTTTAAAACATGCCACATCTGTTTACTTAGATAATCCCATAATTGTTATTTGACTTATCTTGTGACCCACAAGAAATATTTAAAAATCAGTACAAACCATTTAATCTGTATACAACCAGATTAATCGTAAGTATGCAAAATAATGACAATATATTTTCCTCCCAAATTTGACCATAGTTAACATATGCCACAGCCGTGGTATTGTTCATCTTGATACGACATGGACAGTTCCATAATAAAACAATCGATCTTTTTAATCCATAACTCCTTATACTTCAACAATTAATACGAATGTTTGGAAAATTTCTTAGGACACCATTTATGTTCGCCTGGTATAATTGTCTGCAGTCCGAACAAAAGACATATCAATTATTGTTATAAGAATAGATAATATTCTTATCTTTACCCAAACATTCACAGAAGTTGTACATCATCTGTAACACTTGCTTCAGTTGTAATTTTATAGTTGAAGCAGCTTATGAACCTTTTTTAATATTACTAATAACGATAACGTATCATTGATATTTTGCATAAGCCTCTTCACAAGGCATACATATTCTTATAAGCTTCTGTATTCCTTCTTTTGGAACTTTATTTATTTTTTCCCCTAACCTAATGGAGGAACAAAGTATGTCAACAACAATTATACATATTTGTATCATGGAACCATTTTCCCCCTCTCATGGTGCTTAAATTACTTCTGAATTCAGAATAGTAATTTAAAAAATATTTTATTAATGCCTAAGCATATGTTTTATGTAATGGGTCAGGTCCTACCTACCACCAGGTTTGTAATGGCAGGCACTAATTTGCAGCTGCTCTTATCTCTTCTAATTTAAATGTAATCGAGATAACCCATACCATGACCTTATTAGTGCAAGTGCTGCTCTTTTATCAGTATATTGTTCCTTCAGTGTTCAGTTTAACAGACTTGAACTGATTGATTGTTTGGACAAGTTTTAACTTGCACAGCTTGACCCACTTTAATTAATTTCAAGCACCTGTAATATTGATTAACACTTTGTTAATCACAACAGTTTTCCATGTTCTAGATGTTTCTATTTTCTTACACTGTGAAAGTGTAAATAATGATATTATTGTATGGTTTATACCATGAATCTTTACACTAAGGTAATTTTATAATATACATGTACGTTCCCCTTCTTTTTTTAAATTTACTTTTGAGTGCAAACCTGAAATCAGTTTTTTCCTTATACAGGTGGACCAATCCTCCTTAGTTATATTAAGTTTTAACAATCATAATACACCTGTAATCCCCATAATTGGAGATTTCATGACTTATTTTGTAACCAGATGTTTGCACCTCTTCACGTACTTCAAACCTTCTTTTCCCCAATTATATAGGTTAAGATAAGGCTATGTTTGGATAATACCACTTCTGCCTTTATTTTGATCCATTATCAAATCTTCCATTGGATCATAGTTTTTTCATCGTAAGATAAAAGATCTTTGTCTTTATTTTGATCCATAATCAAAATTTTTATTGGATCATAGTTTTCTCTTTGATTTATCACAAGGCAGGTATTCTATAATAATCAGGAGTTTAATATATCCTGATTTGTATTCATCTGCAACCCTATGATGCAGTTTCGGTAAATTATATATATTTCTTCCTATTAAGCTCCACAACTAATGGCAATTTATTTTATATTGAAAGTATTACTTATTTGCACCATTTTGAAACTTTGAAATTATATTTCTTATATCTCATATTATTTGAGACATGGATATTTATAAATGGATTAACCATTGATATTTAAAATAAAACATAAAAGTTTTATCGTATTTCTTGAAGTTGGTGAGATACCATATAATTAATGTAGGCAGCTAGGTTTTTTCCATAGCCTCACCACTTCCTTTAGATATAGCAAAATCTTTTGCTATCTCAGGCACACCTGGCCTCACTTTTATTTTTTATTTTATTTGTGGTGTGCATTCATAATTCACATCACCACTTGCAGGGTCTGTCTTTTGCAGCCCTGATCCACTTGGAATAATATCCAAAGAGACTTCCTCCACCCTATCCAGGGTCAGAGTTTATTTCTCAATTTGGCACATAGCCATATTTTTGTATATTCAAGCCCCTCAGGGTCTTTTTTGGAGAACTGTTTGGGTACTGTGACCCTAGTCTTTTGTATATTCAAGCCCCTCAGGGTCTTTTTTGGGGAACTGTTTGGGTACTGTGACCCTAGTCTCTTTTTATATTATGGAGTACTTTCTCCATATCGCAAATTTTATTAACTTTTTTTAAAATACAGTCTTTCTGACTTTTAAAATATCCTGCCAAAATTGTGGAGCATTTTAACCTCTCTACCGTATTTTAAACGGTACCAGTATCGGAACCGGCCCCGTAATTAATCTCTCGTCCCGATCACTGGGTATTCCCCCGGGACGTTCTATTCAAAACTCCGTTGTTTAAACAGAGTATTTCAATTCAGTTTAAACTTATTTTGTTATTTAAACCTTTAAAACCCTGGTTTCCACCAGGCACGGAGTTTTTTCCCAGTCCTAATATTTTTTCACTGCACTTACCTGCCGGTCCGAACCTACCGCTGTCGAGGAGCTGTCTGTGCAGCTCCTGCTTCTGCCGTCAGCGTCGACGTAATGCCGTTTGCCAGCGCCAGGCGGGTTCTTCACGTAGTCACTCACGTGACTCCGAAGTAAAATAGGAACCTGGAATAGGGCAAGGCAGGCAAACATAATGGATGACGAGGGATATTGAAGCTTTGGTCAAGATCAAGAAGGATGCATGGGACAGGTATGGGCTCAAGCATATCCCTGGAGGAGACCCGGGAACTAAGGAGCATAGTAATAAAGGATATCAGAAGTGCAGAGAATTCCACAGATTCGCAACTCTCTGGATGAAAAAGCTTTTCCACATCTCAGTCCTAAATGACCTATCACTTATTCTTAAGCTGTGACCCCTGGTTCTGGACTCCCCCAACATTGGGAACATTGTTCCTGCATTTAGCAGATTTAGCCAATTTTTAAAGAATTTTATATGTTTCTATAAGATGCCCTCTCATCCGTCGAAATTCCAGTGAAAACAAACCCAGTCGACCCATTCTGTCATGATATGTCAGTACCGCCATCCTGGGAATTAACCTGGTGAACCTACGCTGCACTCCCTCAAAGCAATAATGTCCTTTCTCTAATTAAGAGACCAAAATTGCATACAATACTCCAGGTACGGTCTCACCAGGGCCCTGTACAACTACAGTAGGACCTCCTTGCTCTAAACTCAAATCCTCTCGCAATGAAAGCCAACATGCCATTAGCTTTCTTCACTGCATGCTCTACCTGCATGCTTACTTTCAGTGACTGATGTACAAGCACACCCAGGTCTCATTGCATCTCCTCTTCTCCTAATCTGACACCATTCAGATAATAATCCTCTGTTGAGTAATAACATTCTACTGGTTTGCCACTTCTTCTGGCCAATTCATATGCCTCTTCCTTGGATTTTACACTATCCTTGACTTCCTTCGTCATCCAAGGTTGAGCCACATTCCCGGATCTATTTTTTCACCAGACAGGGATGAACTTCATTGTATTGCATCTCCACTGTCAACCCTTTAAGTATAATTTGCCTATCTATCCTGTATCATACCTTCAAAGTATTCTTTATAAAAGTTCAGAACTCTTGTCTCTGAATTAACTGTGTCACTCTCCATCCTAAATCTCTAAAACTAAACTAAACTTTGATGGATGTGGTCCACCTTTACGCTTTATCAGAATTTGGAATGACAAGTGAAGCTGCAGGTTTATTTCCATTTGAGCACTGTTTGTGTGTGTGTGTGTCTGTATCTCTGTGCGTGTCTGTGTAATATACTGTCTTTGTAATCTTCCAGAATAAATTTGAATTGTAAAAACAAACAATCAAGTGTGCCATTGAAGATGAACATGCGAGGAAAAACTGCTGCCATATCTAGAAATAGCTGATGCGCAATCAAGGGACCAATTGAGGTTATTCAATTCACCGCCTGCTGTCCTATTATCCATCGCCTGCTGACCCACTCCACTCTATGATGTTTGCTCTTGAGCTAGTCCCCTAACTGTCCGGTGTACATTGAAAGACATGGACCGGGCAATGAATGTCACCCAGCACAGCAAATGAGGCCATGTCCTGCTCCGGGCGGCAGTCGGAATTCAAGGAACGGCGGCCGCTCATAGCCACCCGAGCTACATCCCTCCCCAGCCACAATGCGGTGGCTCCGTGCCCGGAGTGCCGTGGCAGCGGTGAGTGAGTGAGTTGCTGGCATGATCCAAGGCCCCCTCCTTCTCAACGCTCCTGCCCGTGCTGACCCGGGCCAAACTCCCCACACGCTGTGAAAGGAACTCGCTCCCCAATTGTTCCCTTGAACTAGTATTGTCATTTAATAAGATAACAACTGATTCAACTTGTCCCGGTGTGCTCCCATTTTTCTCACCGTCTCTCCACCTGATGTCAACCTCCATCTCCCATTCAGTATGGAGGAGATCTGGAAGCCTTGGGCAAATTGAATTGTTACTTTCATTATTTTTATTTTTATTAAACTAAGTTACTAAACCTTTGGGTCCCATTGTTACACGGGAAGCCTGATCCCCCAAAGCAATATTCCACCACTCAAACCATAGCCCCCAACTGCGCAGGCACAGCTGACAGGTTCCAGTTGTGATGCCCCTGATCCCCGCAACTTCACACACAGCCCGCCACTCCGCCGCTTGCCCATTCCCCCCATGCACTAACTCCATCCCCCCTCAACCCCTCCATCTATTCTTACTGCCTCTCCGACGGCACAGTCATTTCCCACCCATTGAGTTCCCATTGTCAAGAGAGTTTTAATGTCATATGTCCCAGATAGAACAATGAAATTCTTACTTGCTGCAGCACAATAGAATATATAATGATCTATCATATCATATATCGTGTGCGTGCGTGCGTGTGTGTGGTCATTTTGCTTTGAAACATATCTCCTCAAAAGCCAGACCCCAAAACGGGGAATGTTTTACATATTTCTGTTGCGATTTACCTTATGATTTTAGAAATCCACTCCTCTGTAAACTTGGTCAATTATTTCCCGATATTTTCACTAAAATTGTTCACCAAACAGACTGTTTTTTTCAAATATTGCTGACGTCACAATGCCTTTGTTCCTCATGACCAGCTGCGCAGATTTTCAATGCGCAGCCAGTTACGCTGCCCACTCCCCGCTCCCTTCCTCACCCCCCCCCCCCCCGCCTCATTCTCCTCTACCACCCACCTCTTTCCCCATGACCACTACCCCCCTCGTTAATTCCTCCGTTGATTGCAGGGACATGAGGAATCATGACAACAGAGAGCTGCTGTGGCCCCACATGCCGCCCGAGGTCCGGAGAGCTGCCGAGGCCTGCTGCCCTTTCAAGGTCGGCCCCATCCGATCCACCTGCTCGCTGAGTCCAAGTCCGCCCTCTCCCTCTCTTTCCCCATCTTCACGCCCTCCTCCTCCTCTCCCACTCCGCCACTCCCTCTCCTCCCCTTTCCTCTCCCCATCCTACCACCTTCCTCTCCCTCCCTACATCCCCACTTACCCTCTCCCCTCTCCCCCTCCTCCCCCACTGCACGCCCTTCCTCCCCTCTCCTCTCCCCCACACCTCCCTCATCTAACACCCCCTCCCCCACCCCCCACTCCTCTCCCCACCCCTCTCCCTCTTCCCGCCCCTCTCCCCCTCTCTCCGCACTCTTCCCCCTCTCTATTCTCTCTCCCCTACCCATCTCCATACCCTTCTCCCCCTCCTTCCCCCTCTACCCACTCTCCCCCTCCCCCTCCCTCCCCCTCCCCCTCCCTCCCCCTCCCTGCTCTCATCCCCCACCCCCTCACCCCCTCCCTTCCCCCCACATCTCCTACACACTTCCCCCACTCCCACCCCATCCCCGCCGTCCCTCCCCTCCACCCCCTTCTCTTCACCACCACAGCCCAATGACCTCCCCTCCCCTACCCCCTTCCCCCTTCCCTCCAGCCCCTCCCCATCCCACCACTCCCACCCCAGCCAGCATCCATTCCCCCCTTACCCCCACCCCCTCTCTCCCTCCATACCCCCCACCTCTCCCCCTCACTTCCCCTCCCTTCCACTCCCCCTCCATTCCCCCTCAGCCACCTTCTCCCTCTCTCTCTCCCCTCCTCCCCACCTACTCACCCACCCTCCCTCTCCTCAACCCCTACACCCCTCCTCTCCCTCTGTCTCTGCCCCTCTCTCTCTGTCGCTGTCCCCTCTCTCTGTCTTTGCCACTTCTCTCTATTCCCTCACTCTCTACCCCCCTCCCCCTCATTAGATGTGCCTGTGAGTTGGGGGCTATGCGTCAGTCGATAGGGCGGTTATTGGGTAAAAGGAGAAAATGAATAATATTAATATAATATCAAGGCGGGTGGTTGGTGTGTGTGTGTGATGCCGCATGCCACCCCACCCAACCCCCGCGCAACCGTGCATTGGAGAACAGACCCAACGGGTCTGCACTTGGTCTAGTATATATTAAAACTGTGTGTATGTGGGTGTGTGTGTGTCATTTCACCGTTGAAACGTATCTCCTCGAAAATTAGATGCCGAAACACAGACATTTGTACATATTTCAGTCGAACGTTTCCTTGTGATTTTAGAAATCCACTCCTCTGTAAATTTGGTCAATTATTTCCCTGATATTGTTATTAAAATCTTTGACCAATCCGACCTTTGTTTTAAATCTGCCTGCTGTCCAGCTGCTGATGATACAATAATGGTGAATTTCTTACATATTCTGGTTGAAAATGACCGTTCCCAGCCCGCTCACTCCAGCTGCGGGTGTCCAGAGAGTCAGGCCCGATTTTTCTCCATCCGCTTTTCACAGCCCACTCATTCATCCAGCTCCCCACCCTCCTCCTCTTCTCGCCTTCTCCCCTCTCTTCTCACCCATCGCAGGGGATGACCTCCTCTCCGTCTCCCCCGCCCGATCATCTCACGCTGGTGGGTGAGCTTCCCCTCGCGATCGGCCAGTCCTCCGTAGCTTTTGACAGTCCTCAGCAAAGAGCCTATAGCTCGTTATAGGATCTTTGTTCCTCAGATCAGAAGAGGCCCAATTACCGAGTTCAAGTCCACCCTCTCCCTCTCTCCCATCCTCCACCTCTGGACCACTTTGCCCTCTTCCCCCTCTTCCACCTTCCTCTCCCCCTCCTCCCCTTCCTCTCCCCTCCTCCCCTTCCTCTCCCCCCTCCTACCAGCTTCCTCTCCCCCTTCTCTGCCCTCCTCCCCCTCCTCCCCTTCCACCCTCTCACTCCTACCCCTCCTCTCCACCCACTCCTCCTCCCTCTCCCCCTCCCTCTCCCTTACTCCTCTACTTACCCCCCTCCCTACCCCACCATCTACCTCTCTACCTAACCCTCTCTACCCCTCCCCCCCCCTCTCTCCCTCCCCCCTCTCTACCCCTCCCCCCTCTCTCTGATGGCCCCTGGTTCTGGACATGACATATGACAATCCCGCCATCCCAGGTTCAATCTAGTGAACCTTTGCTCCTTGAAAACCCGACGAGTTAAGGGTGACATTTTAACATATTCCGGTTGAGATTTACCTCATGATTTCAAAAATACCCTTACCTGAAAATTTGATTCACTATTTCCCGAGTTTTTTACTAAAATTGTTCACCAATCTGACATCTGCTTAAAATCTAACGTGCTGAAGCAAGCTGGATGACGTCACAATGCCTCTGCTCCTTGCGGCAAGCTGCGCAGAATTTTCAACGCGCAGCCCCACTGTTTTCCACGGGCTGCGAGTTACGTGGTCCAGCCGTCCACACCCCCCCCCCCTGCCCACACCCCCACCCGCAGGGCTCTGCATTGGAGCTGCAAAACACGTGTACGTCATGCTGCGCGCTCCGCTGGGCTCTTGAAGTTCTACAACATGGTGGCGGTGGTCGTTATCGCAGCACGGGCGAGGACAAGTGCAGTGGTAAAAGTGGCAACCGTCACAGAGGACAACCTCCTCTCCATCACCCCCGCCCGATTATCTGTCATGTTGGTGGGTGGGCTTACCCTCGCGGAAGCCACGATCGCCCATCCCTCCGCTGCTCTTGGCAGTCCTCAGATCGCTCCAGGCCTCGTTCGGGTCCAGCGCCTGATAGGGACGCTGCCCCCCCCCTGCAAGCTGCCATCCCACTCTCCTCCTCTCTCTCTCCCGTTACTCTCCCTCGCCCCTCCTCTCTCTCTCTCTCCCCACTCCTCTCTCCCTCTCCCACTCCTCACTCTCTATCCCCCCCTCCTCTCTCTCCCTCCCTCTCTCTCTCTCCCCTCTCTCCCCCTTCTCTCTCTCTCTCTCTCTCTCTCTCCCCTCTCTCTCTCCCCCTCTCTCTCTCTCTCCTCCTCTCCCTCTTCCCCTCTCTCGCCGCCGCTCTTCCTCCCCCTTCTCTCTCTCCCCTCTCTCTCTCCCCTCTCTCTCTCCTCCCCTCCCTCTCTCCTCGCCTCTTTCTCATCCTCTCGCTCTCTCTTCTCCCTACCTTCTCCACCCTCCTCCTCCACCTCCCCCTCCTCCCTTTACCCCCCACTCACCCCCCTCCCCCCCCACTCCCCCATCCGCGCCCCCCCCCCACTCCCCCATCCGCTCCCCCCCCCCCCCCGAGTGTGTGGGGGTGGTTAGTGTGTGATCTCGCAGGCCACCCCCCGCAACTGCACTTTGAGGTGATGGGACATAACGGGTTCACCTTGAGTCTAATAATAAATAATAACAAATAATAATAGCAAATATTAACTCAGGAAAAAAACAAACAAACGATAACAGTGCAATAATAATAATAATAATAGTCCTGAACCTGGATGTTACAGTTGTCAGGCTCCTGTACCCTTTTCCCGATGGCACTGGTGAGACGATGGTGTGGCCAGGATGGTGTGGGTCTTTGATGATGTCGGCTGCCTTTTTGAGGCAGCGAGTACGATAAATCCTTTCGATGGTGGCAAAGTCAGAGCTGGTGATGGCCTGGGCAGTGTTTACATCTTTTTGCAGTCTTTTCCGCTCCTGGACGTTCAAGTTGTTGAACCAGGCAACAATGCAACCAGTCAGTATGCTCTCTACTGTGCACCTGTGGAAGTTCAAGAGAATCCTCTTTGACATAGTGAATCTCTGTAATCTTCTCAGGAAGTAGAGGTGTTGATGTGCTTTCTTTACGATTGCATCAGTATGCTGGGTGCAGGAAAGATCGCCGGAAATATGCATGCCTGGAATTTGAAGTTTTTGACTCTCTCCTCCATCATCCCATTGATGTAAACAGGATAGTGGGTCATCAACATTCCTCTTCCAAAGTCCACAATCAGTTCCTTGGTTTTGCTGATATAGAGAGCCAGGTTGTTGTGCTGGAACCATATGGTCATTGTGACGTAGAATATGCCGGTATTACTGCGCAACCGCAGCTGATGGGCGATGCATGTGGAAAAGGGTTTTATTAAAGCTTAAAATGTGAATAACTCTTAAAACATTAAAACAATCATGGGGTGGCGCCGCGCGTGGCAGCCTCGCCAGCAGTCTGTCCGTCCTTTCATCCTTTTTGTTATTTTTACTCAGTCCAAAAGTATGTTCCTTGAGATTTCTTAGTCTTTTTATGTGAGGGTTGAGGGAGGGAAAGAGGGGAAACTGTTTCTCAATCACTACCTGGTCGAGGATGCGTCTTTTCCTCCGAATCGTATCTTCGATTCGGAGAAACCCCCCCCCCTCCGAGGCCTACCCTATGGATTGACACGGCCTTTCCTGCCGGAAAACCGGCCAGAGCTTCAGCAGCAGCGCAGCACTGGATTCCATCACGGAGCGGACGATGACTTACCGGGGATCGCTGTGTTGAGCTCCGGAGTCTTGGGCCTGCTGTTTAACACCATGGAGCTGTGGTCTGCGGAACCTCCAGCCATGGGCGCCGCTGACTTTAGCATCGCGAAGTCCTGGGAACATTTGCCGAGGTTCGCCAGCGTTGAATCTCCGCCCAACTAGGCCTGTGGACGTCGGGAGCAGCGGTCTCCGGTTGGGAGTGGCCGATTCGGAAACTCCAAGCCACTGAGACTGTTCTCCAGTTCCGACATCGGAGTTCCATCATCTCGGTGAGAGGACTTGAAACGTTGGGCCGTCCGTAGCGGCGACTGTGGTGGGTACAAAGGCCCCGACCACGGGTGAACAAAGAGGACGATGACTGAACTTCATTTCCTTCCCTCAGAGTGGGAAACGTTGATTCCACTGTGTGGGATGTTCATGTTAAACTCAATCGTGTATTGCGTTCTTTTTTATTCGTATGGCTGTATGGTAACTCAAATCTCACTGTACCAATTTGTGCATGTGACAATAAACAAACTTTAACTTGAGGAAAATCTGAGCATTTTCCTCAGAAGTCATCATTCAACCAAGCACGCGCTTAATGACAACATTCTTGGTCGATGTTCCATCCTTCAGGAAAACAGACATTTTCCTTCAGTTTTCCTCGGCTAAGAGCCACATATAGTTGTCCAGGCTGAAATACCGGTTTCTCGAGATATATCAACATCTTCTCCATGATTTGTCCTTGTGCTTTATGGGTTGTCCTAGCAAAACTTGACTGAATGGGGAATTGGCTTCCCTGAAGTGAAATGTCTTTGCCTTCTGTCAAATTGAGCGTTATCCTAGGAATGAAAACAATGTCATTTTTCAAATGATCAGATTATCGTGTAGCTCTTCCACAATCATCCTCGTTCCATTGCATAGCTTTGAGGGTGTGTGAGGGGATGGGGCATGTGGGCGGAGGGGAGTCTGAGGGGAGGGGGCATGTGGGGGGTGCGGGCATGTGGGGGGGAGGGGGCGATGGGGCGCGTGGAGAGGAGTCTGGGGGGGGGAGGGGGCATGTGGAGAGTGTGGGCATGTGGGGGGGAGGGAGTGTGGGGTGGGTGGGCCTGTGCAGGGGTGGAGTCTTGTGGGGGATGAGGTGGGAGAAGGGGGGTGTTGGGGGGAGGGGATGTGTGGTTGGAAGAGGGTGTGTGTGGGGGAGGGGTTGTATTGGGGGAGGTTGTGCGTGGGGGTAGGGAAGTGTGTGGGGGTGGGCTACTCAGAGTGGATTCGAGACTCAGTGCGGCTCACGGAATCAGCCCAGCCTCCGGGTCTTTATTCTCCTCATCCCGGTGAGTGACAGCGGATGCCGAAAGGGGCGTTGCAGTCCAGACGATTGACAGGAGAGCAAACCAATCAGCTGATCTTACAATTTTTTAAACCATCATAACTTTTGTAATATTCCACCGATCGGAACGAAACTAGCTGCAATCGCAGCACAGAAGAACGGCGAAAAATCGTAGCGCTATCGCGTACCGTTTTTGCACAAATAGAATGACTGCCAAACCAGAAGATAACAAGATCAGAGTTTTAGTTATGTACTAGACTAAGTGGGACCCATTGGGTCCCATTCTCACATGGGAGTCCTGGGCCCCCAACGCAATATTGAACCTCTCCACCAATTCAAATATTCCACCACTCATGCATACCCCCAACTGTGCAGACGCGGCTGACTGGTTCCCGTTGTGATGGCCCTGGTCCGCCTTCCTCCCTTCACCCCCCACCCACTCTGCCCTTGCCCTTCCCCCCTCACCATGCATTCACTCCATCCCCGCCCCCCCCCCCATCCACTCTTAGCGTCTCTTCGGAGGAGCAGCCATTCCCTCCCATTGGGTTCACATTGTGATGCAGGTGCAGCTGACGGGCACGCCAAGTGGAAAAGGGATTTATTAAAGCTTAAAATACGAATAACCTAAAATATAACAACAATTTAAAAGTTAAAGAGGGGATTTATTCAGTCCATTCTTTCTTGTTGCATTCTGCGGCCGGGCGAGGGGGTCGGCTTCAGGCAGGGGATGTTGAGGGCCAGTGGGGGGAGCACCCTGCAGCCTGCAGTGGCCAGCAGAGGGGGGCTTTCTGGAGTGCAGTATGGGTGTTGTGGCTGAAGGGACTGGTTTCCAGAGGGCAACTATGGACATTGTGGGCCAAATGGATTCCAGGGCTAGACCTGCAGCTGTGGACAGGGAGGCTTCAGGTGCGGGTTGGCGGGAGCATTCTGTAGCTGGGGTAGGGGGATGCCTTCAGGCAGGGGTCAGTGGGGGGGGAGCACTGCTGTGCCCTACCGCTGCCATGGCCTGCCACTTTTGGGGGTGTGTGCAAGCGGAGAGGGATGGGGGTGTGTGGGCAGGGGTGGTGAGCCTTGTAGACACACAGTTCACTGAGCCATGGCTTGTGGACTCACAGTTCACTCAGTCAAGGCGTGTGGTCTCACAGTTCACTCAGTCACAGTTTGTGGACTCGCAGTTCACTCAGTCATGGCTTGTGGACTCACAGTTCACTCAGTCTCGGTTTGTGGATTCACAGTTCAGTCAGTCAAGACTTGTGGACACACAATTCACACAGTCAAGGCTTGTGGACTCACAGTTCATTTAATCACGGCTTGTGGACTCACAGTTCACTCAGTCATGGATTGTGGACTCGCAGTTCACTCAGTCACGGCTTGTGGACTAACGCCCAACTTTTGGACTCACGCCCGGCCTCTGGGACTTTATTTGACAGCAGGGCCGGAAAGGGTTTTCCCTTTTTTTTTTAATATCTTTATTTATTAGCGGTACTGTAAGTTACATCAGTGTACATCCCTTGTATTGTATTACAGTCATTGTACCCCTTAATGTTTTTAAAGGCTTAGAAAAGAGAGAAAAGAGAGAAAAATACCAGCATAGAAAGTAGAAAGGTGAAAAAGAGATGTGAAAGTGCAAAAGCGTGACAGAGGGAAGGAAACCCTTGAAGAGTTAGAGACCGGAAATTAAGAGATAGACCCCGGAGAGGAAAAAAAAAAGAAAAAGGGGAAGATAGAGAAAGAAAGAAGAAAAAACCAGTTACTTTATTATAAACATCTCACAAAAGGAATCTACCAACTCGACAGTTTTTCTTCCCCCTTTACCAAGACTCGACACCGGTACTTTTTTGAGGTATTCTTGCACCTTATCCTTGTAATAGATTTATAAATGCAGACCACGTCTTATAGAAACAGTCTGATTTTCCTGCTAGTCGGAGTCTCATATCTTCCAAGTGTAGTGTTTCGAACATAGTTGAAATCCACATATTAACTGTGGGTATCGGAGAATTTTTCCAGAATTTTAAGATTAGCTTTTTTCCAGTTATTAAGCCATATTTAAATAGAGTCTTTTGAAACACATTTAATTCAGGGCTACCTTCCGATATCCTGAAGATAATCCAGTCTGCTTCCGGGGTCAGTTTTATTTTAAATATTTTTGTGAAAATTTCAAAAATTTCAGTCCAAAATGTTTGAATTTTTGTACAAAAGACAAATTAATGTGCTATATTAGCTTCTTGACATTGACATTTATCACATATAGGTGAGACGTTGGGAAAAAGTTTACTTATTTTAGTTTTTTGAATAATATAATCTGTGTAAGATTTTAAACTGTATTAAGGTGTGTCTTACATTAATTGAACATTTATGCACATTATATAAATATTCTTTCCACCTTTCTTTGGGAACTTTTATACTTAATTATTTTTCCCAGTCTCTCCTGATACATAGAAACATAGAAACATAGAAATTAGGTGCAGGAGCAGGCCATCCGGCCCTTCGAGCCTGCACCGCCATTCAATATGATCATGGCTGATCATCCAACTCAGTATCCTGTACCTGCCTTCTCTCCATACCCCCTGATCCCTTCAGCCACAAGGGCCACATCCAACTCCCTCTTACATATGGCCAACGAACTGGCCTCAACTACCTTCTGTGGCAGAGAATTCCACAGATTCACCACTCTCTGTGTGAAAAACGATTTTCTCATCTCGGTCCTACAAGACTTCCCCCTTATCCTTAAACTGTGACCCCTTGTCCTGGACTTCCCCAACATCGGGAACAATCTTCCTGCATCTAGCCTGTCCAACCCCTTAAGAATTTTGTAAGTCCCTATGAGAACACCCCTCAATCTTCTAAATTCCAGCGAGTACAAGCCGAGTCTATGGAAGTCGTGCCATCCCAGGAATCATCTGTTGTTGGTATTTCTGCATTTAGAATAATATAATATATATATGATATTAGGTTTTTGATTCTGTCTTTGTATTCATTACTTCTTCCAGTAAGTCTGGAGGCATATTGTGATAATCTTGTTCGTATTTTTTCAGATAGTCACAAATTTGGAAATATTTAAAATACTGATTGTTTCCCAAATTGTATTTTAGTTGTATTTGTTTAAATGATAATAGTTTCCCAGTTCATACACATCTCCGAAGATTTTAATTCCAGCTCTTTCCCATTGTATAAATGTTTTATCTATAGTTGAAGGTATATAATGAGGGTTTTTTACCGATAGGAGATAAGAGAAACAAATTTCTTAATTTTAGATTGTGTTTTATTTGTTTCCAAATTCTGATTGTACTGTATATAATTGGATTATTGTTGTAATTTATATTAATCATTGATATTGGAGAGAGAAGGATTGCTCCAATATTATAGGGAGAGAAATCCCCTCTCCATAATCATCCAATCCGGTTGCTGGGGAGAGTTATCCAGCAATTGGATCATGTTTCTGATATTTACAGACCAGTAATAATACATAAAGTTGAGGAGTGCTAACCCCCTACTACTTTGGGTTTATTCAGATGTGCTCTTTGTATTCTGTGGGATTTATAATCCCAAATAAAATTTGTAAAATCTGAGTCCAGTTTAAAAAAAAAACTTTTTGGGTAAATATATTGGGATAGATTGGAACAGGCACACAATTTGTGGCAGAAAATTTTTTATGGCATTTATTTGGCCTATTAAGGACATCGGAAGCATTTTCCCAAATGTTATCATGTTACATAGTTTCTTAAGTAGAGGGTTATAATTTTTGTTAAACATATCTTGATATCTTCTAGTAATTTCGATGCCCAAGTATTTAAATTTTTCCGTAGCTATTTTGAAAGGAAACAGTATAAGATGCATAGAGTCTTTCAGTTTTATTGACATGATTTCACTTTTATTCCAATTTATTCTATATCCTGAGAATGATCCAAAGTCCTCTATTAATTTTAAAACTTTGGTATAGTAATATGAGGTTTTGTAATGTACAATAGTACATCATCAGCGTATAGTGATATTTTATTGTTGGAATATTAATAGAATATTGACTGGCCTTGAGGGGGATACGACATATATTGCCTGAAGTAGATTCATATTGCCCGAGTCGAAGACGAGGGCAATATGGATCTAGTGAGGGCAATATATGTCGTATCTCCCGAAAGAGGACAGTCAATATTGTTATTATTACCCATTATCAGACATCTAGAGGAAAATCTGAACATCTCATATGATATGAATGTATCTATACATTTTGCAATATGCATTGCAACATTGTAAATAAGGGTACTAAAAACAATGTAACCTTTATGTTTCATTTATGTAATTTATGTAATTCATTTATGTGACAATGTGAAGGTCGAACTTTTAAATCGCGATCTCTTCTCGCAACCGGCTGCCATTTTGTTTGTTTTGAGAATAATTTTAAATTTCGCACGCAGCGTCACGTTGCCGTCACGCAGCGTCACGTTGCCAAGTTCCCGGATGTGAGACCAGGGGAATATAAGACTATATTCCCCGCTGTTTAAACAGGTAAAGTCCATAGGCGTTCGCAAGAAAGGGGAATATAAGAAAATATTCCCCTGTTACCCCTGCTGGCAGTAAAAAGGAAGGGAATACAATTTCGTAAAAGCATACCTCAGATGGGTGATATGGGTAATAATAATAGAATATTGACTGGCCTTGAGGGGGATACGACATATATTGCCTGAAGTAGATTCATATTGCCCGAGTCGAAGACGAGGGCAATATGGATCTAGTGAGGGCAATATATGTCGTATCTCCCGAAAGAGGACAGTCAATATTGTTATTATTACCCATTATCAGACATCTAGAGGAAATTTTAACATCTCAGCTCGGCGGACTTCCACGCAAAATTTAACCAAAATGGACGCGGCAGTCTTCCTGTCTGCCGTTTGAATATTCTAAATTTCCCACGCAGCGTCACGTTGCCGTCACGTTGCCAAGTTCCCGGATGTGAGACCAGGGGAATATAAGACTATATTCCCCGCTGTTTTAACAGGTAAAGTCCATAGGCGTTCGCAAGAAAGGGGAATATAAGAAAATATTCCCCTGTTACCCCTGCTGGCAGTAAAAATGAAGGGAATACAATTTCGTAAAAGCATACCTCAGATGTGTGATATGGGTAATAATTTGTTTTATATCCATGGATATTCGGATGAGTTCTAATTCTTTCCACTAGGGGTTCAATTATGAGGTCTTACCATCATGGTGACTGACAGGCAAGAAGATCAAACTGCTGATTTCACGATTCCTAAACCTCCATAACTGTGGTAATATTCCACCGATCAGAACAAAACCTGGTGTGCTTGGAGCAGAGGAGAACGGTGAGTAAGGTGGGTCCCATTCTCACACGGGAGGACTGGTCCCCCAACACAATATTCCACCACTCACACATAGCCCCCAACTGCACAGGCGTGGCTGACGGGTTGCCGTTGTGATGCTCCTGATCCCCCTTCATCCCCTCCCCACCAGGCATGCACTCTATCCCCCCTCAACACCCCCCCCATCCACTCTGCGACTCTCCAGTAGCGCAGCCATTCCCGCCCATTGGATTTCCATTGTGACGTAGAACATGCAGGTATTACTGTGCAGGTGCAGTTGACAGGCATGGCAAGTGGAAAAGGGATTTATTAAAGCTTAAAATGTGAATAACTTCAAATATAACAACAATTTAAGTGATAAAGATGAGAGTTGTTCAGTTCAGTTATTTCTTTTTTTTTTTTTTTTTTTAAAGAGAATAGAAAATAGAAAAGAAAATGTGAGAAGTTTGATGGAGATTGAAGTATTACTAAATAATCCATTCTTGGAGATACATTCATGATTTATTATATGTATTTCTTCATCCATTCAGATATTCAGGCCTCAGTCAAGTCCCTGCGCCGAACCATTGTGACCTGTAGATATTTAATATAGGGAGACCATATCCCTTTGAAGAGATCTAACCTGTCCATAAGGACAAGTCTCAATCTCTCCAAGTGAAGTGTCTCCGTCATTTCTGTATTCCACATTTTAATTGTTGGGGATACAGGGCCTTTCCAAAATTTTAATATTAATTTTTTCCCAATTATTAAAGAATAGTCGATAAAAGTTCTTTGATTCCTTGTAATTATTTGTTCCGTTTCCGGTATTCCAAGTATGATTAACTTTGGGTCAGGAATCATAGTAATATTAATAACATTCGAGACTATCTTAAATATTTCATTCCAATATTCTAGAATCTTCGTACAATTAGTAAATGAATGTGACAAAGTTGCTTCTAAGATTTGACATTTATCACATATAGGTGATAATTTTGGAAATATATTATGTAATTTAGATTTAGAATAATGTAATCTATGTAAAATTTTAAACTGTATAAGAGCATGTTTAGCATTTAAAGAACAGTAATGTATGTGTTGTAAGCTTTCTTCCCATATTTCTGGGCTTATTATTTGACTTAATTCATTTTCCCAACGCTGTCTATGTATTTCCGATGATGGAATATCACTTTCCAACAAAATATTATAAATGTATGATATCATTTTTTCTGTATTATGGATGTTTATTCAAGCATTCATCTAAAATTTCACTCTTTCTATTTCTGAGTTCTTGTGTATTTGCAGAGATATAGTTTCTGATTTGTAAATATCTGAAATATTCATTATTATGAAGCCCGTAGGTTTGTTGTAATTCTTGAAATGAAAGAAAAGAATTTTCCTTATAAAGATCCCCTATATTTAAAATTCCTTTATTTTTCCATTGTATAAAAGCCTTATCCATCGTTGACAGTTTAAACGTAAAATTGTTGGCAATTGTAAGACCTAGCGGTATAAATTTTAGTTTTAGTGTTTTCTTTATTTGTTTCCAAATACGTATTCCACTTTCTATTATCAAATTTTCACTATAAATTTTCTTAGGTACATTAATATTAGCAAATATTATAGAGCTAATTTCAAATGGAAAACAGTCTTCTCTTTCCATTTTTAACCAATTTGGTTTATTATCTGTTTCTCCTAACCAGAAATTCATATTTTTAATATTAACTGCCCAATAATAAAACATAAAATTTGGTAAAGCTAAACCCCCGTTTATTTTAGCTTTACATAAATGTTTTTTATTTATTCTATGATTCTTATAATCCCAGATAAAGTTAGTGACTATTGAATCTACTTTTTTAAAAAAATTTTTAGAGAGATATATCGGGATTGATTGAAATAAATATAATAATTGTGGGAGGAAAATCATTTTTATTGCGTTTATTTTACCTAACATTGAGATAGGTAAGCTTTTCCAGTATAAGATATTTTTATTTAATTTATTCAATAATAACGGGAAATTAGACTTAAATAAAGAGTCAAATCTTTTTGTAACAAAAATACCAAGATATTTAATATTTTCATTTGTTATCTTAAAAGGAAATTGTTGTAATATCTGTAAGTTATTCATGGTTATTGGCATAAGTTCACTTTTATTCCAATTGATACTGTATCCTGAAATTAAACCAAATTCCGTTATTAGTTTTAACAAATTACGGATACTTATTTCCGGTTTTAGTAATATAAAGTAATATATCGTCCGCATATAACGAGATTTTATTCTTAGTATCTTTAGTATCATATCCATATATTTCCGGGTGCAATCTTACCCTTTGAGCAAGAGGTTCGATTGCTAACGCAAACAGTAATGGTGATAAAGGACAGCCTTGTCTACAACCTCGAGATAAACTAAACTTAGTTGATAACATATGGTTTGTTATTATTCTAGCTGTTGGGTTTGCATATAATAATTTAATCCAAGTAGTAAACTTATCACCAAGCTTAAAGGCTTCCATCACCGAAAATAGATAAGGCCATTCCACCTAGTCAAAAGCTTTTTCTGCATCCAACGAGATGACTACTAAGTCTTTCTTATCACTTCTTTTCGAATATATGATATTAAATAACCGTCTTAGATTATATGAAGAATATCTTTTAGGTATAAATCCTGTTTGATCAGGATGAATTAATTCGTTAACAATTTTGCTTAATCTTTGTGCAAGAATCTTTGTTAAAATGTTTTTGATCCGTATTTAATAAAGCAATTGCTCTATATGATCCTGGGTCATCCAAATCTTTATTTATTTTGGGTATAAGTGTTATAATAGATTCGTTCAATGTATCTGGTAATTTCTCTTGTGTATATATCTGTTCATATAATGATTTTAAATATGGGACCATTTGGTCATGAAAAATTTTATAAAATTCCGAGCCTATACCATCTGGTCCTGGAGTTTTACCATTTTTTAAAGATTTAATAGATTCTTGGATTTCTTTTATTGAAATATCGGCATTTAATAGTTCTCTATTTTGTAAATCTAATTCTTTTAAGTTACATACATTTAAAAAGGCATCTATTTCTGTTTTATTTACTGTCGTGTTACCAGTATACAAATTTTTATAATATTGCATAAATCTTTCATTAATATCCTTGGGTTGTATTAATAATTCACCGTTTTGTGATTTAATCCTATGTATAATTTTTTCAGCTTCAATTTTCCTTAATTGTCGAGCCAATAGTTTTTGTGGTTTGTCTCCAAATTCAAACAACAATTGTTTAGTATGTTGGTAATATTTTAAAACTTGATCAGTATATATTTTATTTAATTTATACTTCAATGCTACAATTTTATTATGTATTATTATATCTGATTTTGTTGCATTCTGTATATCTAATTGTTTAATCTCCCTTTCTAAGTCCTGTTGTTCCTTCCGAATCTTCTTATTATGGAATGCTTGTGAAGAAAATCATAATTCCTCGAAGATATGCTTTAAATGTTTCCCATAATAAAGAGCGAGATATTTCTGGTTGATCATTTATTTCAAAAAACATCTTAATCTGAGTTATAATGTATTCCTGAGTGGTTTTATTTTTTAAAATTTGTGGATTAAGTTTCCATTGTCCTAGATTTTCTGTTTTACCATTTTATTTTAATTTTAAATGTTAATGGCGCATGATCTGAAATTATAATATTATGATATTTGGATTCGTAAGTAAGTGAAATAAGCTTTGCATCTACCAGAAAATAATCTATTCTTGAATAAGTTTTATGTACTGGCGAGTAGAAGGAATATTCTCGACCAGTAGGATTTTCTGTTCTCCAGACATCTTTAATGTTAGTCGTTTGGATGTATGCGTTTAATAAATCACTAGTATGCGATTTAATTTTTCTTTGTTTTGAAGATCTATCTAAATAAGGGTCTAATGTACAATTAAAATCTCCTCCAATTATCAAATTGTAATGTGTTAATTCCGGAATATTATTAAGTACTTTCTTAAAGAATAAAGGACTATCAAAATTTGGTCCATAGATGTTAACAAAAATCATTTTTTTCCCTATTTATTTCTCCTATCACAATAATGTATCTGCCATCTTTATCAGATATAGTAGATGTATGCTTAAATAAAGTACCTTTACGAAATAATATTGCTACGCCTCTTGATTTATGCGTAAAGGAAGAGTGATATATTTTATCTATCCATTTAGCTTTCAGCCTATTTTCAGCGTCTTTCTTTAGGTGAGTTTCTTGAATATAAATTACATCAGCTTTCATTGCCTTTAAGTGTGTCAATATTTTTCCTCTTTTTATTGGTTCATTGATACCTTTAACATTCCAACTGCAAAAGGTTAATCCCTCGTTCCCCATATTTCTTTTTAAATCCTGCATTTTAGGTTTGTGGGAATCTAGAATAGGGTCCAAGGGTCCGCGCAGTAGACCTAACCTTACACCCGAACACCGAATAGATGAATTTTAGATCTCTTTTATGTACTTCACGAATATATCTCCATTGTTCCAGTGTATAGCTCCATTCAAACTGAAAGATATAGTAAACATAAAAGAATAGTGAAGAGTAGGTAAAAAGCTTAGTAGAGTGCATAAAGAGTAGAAAAACTACAAATAAAATATTTGTAGTTTGTGAAAGCCAAACTATATTGGCTATTAATCTAAAGGCTTCCGGCATTGATGTTATTAATTTAGCCAGCTCCTAATTTTAAGGAATTATTATTCCATGATAATATTTTAACGGGGATATAATATTAAAGAAATGAAAGGAGTGATATTAATCATCATAAAAGTATATATATCTAAAATTAGTTTAAAAATCTAATTATAAAAGCCGCAGATAAAGAGTTTTTTAAAATACAAAAAATAGAAATCATTATTAAAAAAGGAAAAAAAAACATTAAGGGGAGGGTATCTCCAAATGTAACAAGACATAAAATATTAATTATTAGTAGTATTAATTAGCAATAGTGAACAGTCTTGGTTAATAATAGTCATAGTAATAATAAAGCCGCGTTATAATTTTAGTATGTGTGTTATTTGTTTGTGTTAGTTATATATTATGAGTAGTTGTCAATGTTCGGTGAGCTTCTTCCAATCCGGGAAAACATTTCGTTCCATACGACATTGTCCGTTCCTTCTAATTTCTTCTAATTCCATATTGTCGTATGAAGTCTCATAGAATGTTAAGAGACCGTACTAGGTCTTTAAAAATAGTAAAAGACAGTATATTTGCTTGTAGATGGTTTTCAAGTGTCAAACTGCTTTGCAAATTCCATTGCTTCTGTTGGAGTCTTGAAAAAGTGTTCCACGCTGTTGTAAGTAACTCTTAGGATGGCTGGGTAATTCAGACCGTATCTCAAGTTTTCTACACCCCTCATAAGGTTTTTGGCTTCGTTAAACGCTTTTCGTTTTCTGGCGACCTCTGGGGGATAGTCTCGATAGATACTGATTCTTTGTCCTTGAAACATCAGATTCTTTGTTCTCGAGGCTCTCCGCATAATATCCTCGAGAATAAAATCATATTGTAACTTTACAATCATTTGTCTTGGGGGGGCGTTTGTACTGGTCTGTCTTCTGCCGACTCGATGTGCACGAGCTAATACAGGCATATCATCCAAAAGATAAAACAGCTTGCAGTAATTTAGCAGTGAATTCTCGAGTGTCTTCGTGTTTCTCTAGACCTTCAGGAATCCCTGCAATCCTCAAGTTCTGCCTTCTTTGATAGCCTTCTAGCTGCGTGCATTTATCTGTTACTTTGGATAACAACTCCAGTAGACGTTCTTGCTCTGTTATCAGCTTTGCTGTAGACACAGTACTAGCCTCCGCTATCTTTTCAAGGTTTTTCATGCCATCAGCTTGTTGTTCGACCACATTTGCAATAGGGTCAATCTTATTTTTAAAGTCTTTTTTAACATTTTCAAGTTTAGCCTCCATCTTGCGTTCCATATTATTGATCATATCAATGATTTCATTCTTCAATATTTCTGATTCTTTCTTGAACTTATTATCAATTTGTGTCTTTTGTATCTTTTTGAAATTCACTCCATTGATTTTTCATCAAGTCCATCTGATTATTAATTTGACAGATTTCTTCCTTTATATCTCCCTTTATTTCTTTCATTTCTTGCTTTATATCTTTCATTTCTGCCTTGAACTCACGTTTTAAATCAGCCATCTGATGAGAAATAAAAGTTCTCAAGTCCTCACCTCCTGTGTCTGCTTTCCTGGAGACGTCTTCCAGGGAACTGGCCCTACTCGAGTCCGAGGCTTCTCCCAGGCCTTCTCCCGCTCTCGCCCGGGTTTTTCGACCCTTCGTTTTATCGGTAGGGCTCCGTGCCGTCATGATTTGTCGCAGGGCTGATGACGTCAGCCGGTACCGTCGATGTTGAAGCGGCAGACAGTATAAAGCAGGCGATCGGTAAGTCCTTTTAAATCCGTTTAAATCCCCGTTTTTTCAAAATTTTTGCGGAGCTGGCTGGCGCTATGCTTTAAGGCTCCATAGCGCCACCGGAAGTCAGTTCAGTTATTTCTTGTTGTGGCTCTTGTTGTGTTCTGCTGCTCACTGCCTCTTGATGCCTATTTGCTGTTGATGAAAAAAGACACACAGTTTTAATATAGAGACATTATCGAGTGGTCAAACTTTAACTTGAAGAAAATCAGAGAATTTTCCTCAGTAGTTATCGTTCAACCAAGCACGCATTTAATGACAACATTCTTGGTCAATGTTCCATCCTTCAGGAAAATGTTGCCATTTTCCTTCAGCTGACCTTGGCTAGGAAACATATAGTTGTACATTCAAAAATATCGGTTTCTCAAGATATATCAACACTTTCTCCATGTGCTCTCCTTGTGCCTTATGGCTCGTCATAGCAAAACTTGACTGAATGGGGAATTGGGTCTGCTGAAGGGGAATGTCTTCGCCTTCCGTCAAATTGAGCGTTATCCTAGGAATGAGAACAATGTAATCTTTGAAGGTTCCCATGTTGATTCTTGCAACGATCAGATGATTGTGTAGCTCTTCCACAATCATCCTTGTTCCATTGCATCGCTTTGGGGGTTCCAAGTTTCTCATTAACATTGGAGATCCTTTTTTCAACTCCAATTTGTGTGGTGGCAATCCAGAGATCTCGAGTGAATTGAGGAATTCTGTTGGGAAGTGAGTAGCATTAATTCCGTCAGTGACAGCATTGAAAGAAAAGTACTCCTTAATGATTCCAGGGAAGCGTCTGATACATGTAGAATTAATCCTTCTCATCATATCGTTGTGTGGAACCAAGATACAATTGTCAGAGAATCATTCTGCACGATTGTCAAATGTGGGACAGATTGAATCAATACTCCAGTGCTTTTGCAGATAGAACCGTGTCTTGTGGCATTTTAATTTCACCATCTTCATTCTTTAAAATGTCGTCTTCTCCAACTTTCAACAAAAATTGACAATAGTCGCCTTCTCCCTCGCTCAATTACATATTTGTGTGCAATTGAAACTTGGTGAAAGATGTCCACAAGTAGGATTTCTTGATGCAGGAATTCTCAACATCAGCAAAATTTCCCCTTTTCACTCAGGAAGGAGATGTCGAAAACTGCCACAACAAATGGTAAGAATGCCGGCAAAAGGCTTCGTTTCGGTGCATACATCTTGAAGAGTTCTTTCCACCGCTTCAAAGCTCTCTCTCGTAATCATTGGGCATTCATCCCAAACAATGAGTTCCACTTGCCTCATTAAACGTGCCGTGTTAGAGTTCTTCACAATGTTGGAGAATGTATCCTCGGTCAATTGGATAGGTATCTTGAATCGAAAATGTGCAGTTCTTCTACCAGGCATTAATGTAGCTGTTATCCAAGAGGATGCCACAGCAATAGCCAAATCACCTTGACCTGAGAGGATCAAATTGGTGACAAATGTTTTTACCCGTTCCTCCTGATGAATCAATGAAAAACATTGAAGGAAGCTTTCTTTCAAGCAGTTGCTTGAAAGAAAGCAGGGATGAGGTCCTACAAGGTGAATTTTGGGAGCTAGGAGTTAAACTTAAAAGTAGGACCTCAAAGGTAATAATCTCTGGATTACTACCAGTACCACGGGCCAGTCAGAGTAGAAATAGGAGGATATTGCAGATGAATACGTGGCTTGAAAAATGGTGCAAGGGGGAGGGATTCAAATTTTTAGGGCACTGGGACCAGTTCTGGGGGAGGTGGGACCAGTACAAACAGGACGGTCTGCACCTGGGCTGGAATGGAACCAATGTCCTTGGGGGAGTGTTTGCTAGTGCTGTCGGGGAGGATTTAAACTAATGTGGCAGGGGGATGGGTACATGAGCAGAGAGGCAGGTGGGTGTAAAATGAGGGTAGAAGCAATAGGTAGCAAGGTGAAAAGTAAAAGTGGCAGGCAGACAAAACCAGGGCAAAAATCAAAAAGGGCCACTTTTCAGCATAATTGTATAAGGGGTAAGAGCGTTGTAAAGACAAGCCGGAAGGCTTTGTGTCTCAATGCAAGGAGTATTCGTAATAAGGTGGATGAGTTGAACATGCAGATAGCTATTAATGATTATGATATGGTTGGGATCACGGAGACATGGCTCCAGGGTGACGTAGGCTGGGAGCTGAACATCCAGGGATATTCAATATTCAGGAGGGATAGAGAGAAAGGAAAAGGAGGTGGGGTAGAGTTGCTGGTTAGAGAGGAGATTAATGCAATGTAAAGGAAGGACATTAGCTTGGAGGATGTGGAATCGGTATGGGTAGAGCTGCAAAACACTAAGGGCCAGAAAACGCTGGTTGGTGTTGTGTACAGGCCACCTAACAGTAGCAGTGAAGTTGGGGATGGTATCAAACAAGAAATTAGAAATGCGTGCGACAAAGCAAAACAGTTATAATAGGTGACTTCAATCTACATATAGATTGGGTGAATCAAATTGGCAGGGGTGCTGAGGAAGAGGATTTTTTGGAATGTATGCGGGATAGTTATCTAAATCAACATGTAGAGGAACCAACGAGAGAGCAGGCTATTTTAGACTGGGTTTTGAGTAATGAGGAAGGGGTAGTTAGCCGTCTTGTTGTACGTGCCCCCTTGGGCAAGAGTGACCATAATATGATTGAGTTCTTCATTACGATGGAGAGTGACATTGTTAATTCAGTAACAATGGTTCTGAACAAAGAAAGGTAACTTTGAGGGTATGAGACGTGAATTGGCCAAGATTGACTGGCAATTAATTCTAAAAAGGTTGATGGTGGGTATACAATGGAAGACATTTAAAGACTGCATGGATGAACTACAAAAATTGTTCATCCCAGTTTGGCAAAAAAATTAATCGGGGAAGGTAGTGCATCCGTGGATAACAAGGGAAATCAGGGATAGTATCAAAGCAAAGGATGATGCGTACAAAGTAGCCAGAAAAAGCAGGATACCAGAGGACTGGGAGAAATTCAGAGACCAGCAGAGGAGGACAAAGGGCTTAATTAGGAAAGAAAAAATAGATTATGAAAGAAAACTGGCAGGGAACATAAAAACTGACTGCAAAAGTTTTTATATATATGTAAAGAGAAAGAGATTAGTTAAAACAAATGTAGGTCCCTTGCAGTCAGAAACAGGTGAGTTGATCATGGGGAACAAGGATATGGCGGACCAATTGAATAACTACTTTGGTTCCGTCTTCACTAAGGAAGACATAAATAATCTGCCGGAAATAGCAGGGGACTGCGGGTCAAAGGAGGAATTGAGTGAAATCCAGGTTAGTCGGGAAGTGGTGTTGGGTAAATTGAATAGATTAAAGGCCGATAAATCCCCAGGGCCAGATAGGCTGCATCCCAGAGTACTTAAGGAAGTAGCTCAGGAAATAGTGGATGCATTAGTGATAATCTTTCAAAATGCTTTAGATTCTGGAGGAGTTCCTGGGGATTGGCGGGTAGCAAACGTAACCCCTCTTTTTAAGAAGGGAGGGAGAGAGAAAATGGGGAATTACAGACCGGTTAGTCTAACATCGGTAGTGGAGAAACTGCTAGAGTCAGTTATTAAAGATGGGATAGCAGCATATTTGGAAAATGGTGAAATCATTGGACAAAGTCAGCATGGATTTACGAAAGGTAAATCATGTCTGACGAATCTTGTGGAATTTTTCGAGAATGTAACTAGTAGCGTGGATAAGGGAGAACCAGTGGATATGTTATATCTGGACTTCCAGAAGGCTTTCGACAAGGTCCCACATAAGAGATTAGTATACAAACTTAAAGTGCACGGTATTAGGGGTTCAGTATTGTTGTGGATAGAAAACTGGCTGGCAAACAGGAAGCAAAGAGTAGGAGTAAACGAGTTATTTTCACAATGGCAGGCAGTGACTAGTGGGGTACCGCAGGGCTCAGTGCTGGGACCCCAGCTATTTACAGTATATATTAATGATCTGGATGAGGGAATTGACGGCAATATCTCCAAGTTTGCGGATGACACTAAGCTGGGGGGCAGTGAGGAGGATGCTAGGAGACAGCAAGGTGACTTGGATAGGCTGGGTGAGTGGGCAAATGTTTGGCAAATGCAGTATAATGTGGATAAATGTGAAGTATCCACTTCGGTGGCAAAAACAGGAAAGCAGACTATTATCTGAATGGTGGCCGATTAGGAAAAGGGGAGATGCAGCGAGACCTGGGTGTCATGGCATGCAGGTGCAGCAGGCAGTGAAAAAAGCGAATGGTATGTTAGCTTTCATAGCAAAAGGATTTGAGTATAGGAGCAGGGAGGTTCTACTTCAGTTGTACAGGGTCTTGGTGAGACCACACCTGGAGTATTGCGTACAGTTTTGGTCTCCAAATCTGAGGAAGGACAGAGAAGTGCAGAGAAGGTTCACCAGACTGATTCCTGGGATGTCAGGACTGTCTTATGAAGAAAGACTGGATAGACTCGGTTTATACTCTCTAGAATTTAGGAGATTGAGAGGGGATCTTATAGAAACTTACAAAATTCTTAAGGGGTTGGACAGGCTAGATGCAGGAAGATTGTTCCCGATGTTGGGGAAGTCCAGGGCAAGGGGTCACAGCTTAAGGATAAGGGGGAAATCCTTTAAGACCGAGATGAGAAAGACTTTTTTCACACAGAGAGTGGTGAGTCTCTGGAACTCTCTGCCACAGAGGGTAGTTGAGGCCAGTTCATTGGCTATATTTAAGAGGGATTTAGATGTGGCCCTTGTGGCTAAGGGGATCAGAGGGTATGGAGAGAAGGCAGGTACAGGATACTGAGTTAGATGATCAGCCATGATCATATTGAATGGCGGTACTCCTGCACCTAATTTCTATGTTTCTCTGTTTGCATACTGTCATACACTGCTCCATGCTCAGCATTCAGGTAAGGCACATTCTCCTCAACATATTGCTGTTGTTCAGTTCTATCGTATTGCAATTCCTGCAGCAATTCTGGATTGTCATGATCAAGGTGCATCCTTCCATTTCTTGGTCGTGGAAAATAAAAGCATTCCATTGTTTTGTTGTAATTCTCAAGCTTGTCTTTCAATTCCCTCGTCCAAATCATTAAGATATATTGTATATAGCTAGGATCCCAGCACTGAGCCTTGCGGTACCCCACTAGTTACTGCCTGCCATTCTGAAAAGAACCCGTTTACTCCTACCCTTTGCTTCCTGTCTGCCAGCCAGTTCTCTATCCACATCAATACTGAACCCCCAATACCGTATGCTTTAAGTTTGCATACTAATCTCTTATGTGGGATCTGGAAGTCCAGATATAACACATCCACTGGTTCTCCCCTATCCACTCTACTAGTTACATCCTCAAAAAATTCTATAAGATTCGTCAGACATGATTTACCTTTCATAAATCCATGCTGACTTTGTCCAATGATTTCACCACTTTCCAAATGTGCTGCTATCTATTTTTAATAACTGACTCCAGCATTTCCCCCACTACCGATGTTAGAATAACTGGTCTGTAATTCCCTGTGTTTTCTCTCATTCCCTTTTTAAAAAAGTGGGGTTACATTAGCTACCCTCCAATCCTCAGGAACTCCTCCAGAATCTGAAGAGTTTTGAAAAATTATCACTAATGCATCTGCTATTTCTGGGGCTACTTCCTTAAGTACTCTGGGATGCAGCCTATCTGGCCCTGGGGATATATCGGCCTTTAATCCATTCAATTTACCTAGCACCACTTCCTGACTCACCTGGATTTCACTCAGTTCCTCTATCTCATTTGACCCCCGGTCCCCTGCTATTTCCTTCCTTAGTGAAGACAGAACCAAAGTAATTATTCAATTAGTCTGCCATGTCCTTGTTCCCCATGATCAATTCACCTGTTTCTGACTACAAGGGGCCTACATTTGTTTTAACTAATCTTTTTCTCTTCACATATCCATAAAAGCTTTTGCAGTCAGGTTTTATGTTCCCTGCCAGTTTTTTTTCATAATCTATTTTCCCTTTCCTAATTAAGCCCTTTGTCCTCCTCTGCTGGACTCTCAATTTCTCCGAGTCCTCTGGTAGGCTGCTTTTTCTGGCTAATTGTATGCTCGTCTTTTGTTTTGATTCTATCCCTGATTTCCCTTGTTATCTACAGATGCACTACCTTCCCTGATTTATTATTTTGCCAAACTGGGATGAACAATTGTTGTAGTTCATCCATGCAGTCTTTAAATGCCTTTCATTGCATATCCACTGTCAACCCTTTAAGAATCAATTGCCAGTCTATCTTGGCCAATTCACGTCTCATACCGTCAAAGTTACCTTTCTTTAAGTTCAGAACCCTTGTTTCTGCATTAACTATGACACTCTCCATCCTAATGAAGAACTCAACCATATTATGGTCACTCTTGCCCAAGGGGCCACAAACAACAAGACTGCTAACTAACCCTTCCTCATTACTCAATACCCAGTCTAGAATAGCCTGCTAGCTCGTTGGTTCCTCTACATGTTGGTTTAGAAAACTATCCCGCATACATTCCAAGAAATCCTCTTCCTCAGCACTCCTGCCAATTTGATTCACCCAATCTATATGTAGATTGAAGTCACCCGTTATAACTGTTTTACCTTTGTTGCACGCATTTCTAATTTCCTGTTTGATGCCATCCCCAACTCCACTACTACTGTTAGGTGGCCTGTACACAACTCCCACTAGCGTTTTCTGCACCTTAGTGTTTCGCAGCTGTACCCATATCAAGCTAATGTCCTTCCTTTCTATTGTGTTAATCTCCTCTCTGACCAGCCACACTACCCCACCTCCTTTTCCTTTTTGTCTATCCCTCCTGAATATTGAATATCTCTGAATGTTCAGCTCCCAGCCTTAGCCATGTCTCCATGATCCCAACTATATTATATTAATTAATAACTATCTGCACATTCAACATCCACCTCATTATGAATGCCCCTTGCATTGAGACACAAAGCCTTCAGGATTGTTTTTACAACACTCTTACCCCTTATACAATTATGTTGAAAAGTGGCCCTTTTTGATTTTTGCCCTGGATTTGTCTGCCTGCCACTTTTACTTTTCACCTTGCTACCTATTGCTTCTACCCTAATTTTACACCCCCTCTGTCTCTCTGCTCGTGCTCCCATCCTCCTGTCACATTAGCTTAAATCCTCCCCAACAGCACTAGCAAACACTCCCCCAAGGACATTGGTTCCATTCCAGCCAAGGTGCAGACCATCCTGTTTATACTGGTCCCATCTCCCCCAGAATTGGTTCCAATGCCCTAGAAATTTGAATCCCTCTCCCTTGCACCATTTTTCAGGCCAAATATTCATCTGAAATATCTTCTTATTTCTACTCTGACTAGCATGTGGCACTGGTAGTAATCCAGAGATTATTACCTTTGAAGTCCTGCTTTTAAGTTTATCTCCTAGTTCCCTAAATTCACCTTGTAGGACCTCATCCCGTATTTTACCTATACCGTTGGTGCCAATATGCACCACGACAACCCTGTTCACCCTCCCCCTCCAGAATGTTCTGCATCTGCTCAGAGACATCCCTGACCCTTGCACCAGGGAGGCAACATATCATCCTAGAGTCTCGTTTGCGGCCGCAGAAATGCCTATCTTTTCCCCGTACAATTGAAACCCCTATTACTATAGCCCTTCCACTCGTTTTCCTCCCCTCCTGTGCTGCAGAGCCACCCACGGTGCCATGATCTTGGCTGCTGCTGCCTTCCCCTGATGAGCCATCTCCCCCAACAGTATCCAAAATGGTATATCTGTTTAGGAGGGAGATGACCGCAGGGGACTCCTGTACTACCTGCCTACTGCTACGCTGGCTAATGGCCATCCGTTCCCTTTCTGTCCGCTTAACTTTTACCTGCGGTGTGGCCAACTCGCTCCACGTGCTATTCACGACTTCCTCTGCATCGTGGATGCTCCAGCATGGATCCAACCGCAGCTCCAACCATTCAATGCGGTCTGCCAGGAGCTGCAGCTGAACACACGTTCTGCAAACGTAGTCACCAGGGACACCGACCATATCCCTGATCTCCCACATGTTGCAGGATGAGCAATGCACGGGGCCGATTTCAACTGACATGGCTTACCCCCAAATTAAATCAACTCACTCCCACTATAAAAATCTTAATCCCTTAAACTGTACTTTTACTAAAAAGCACTGTACCCTTAACGCAGTGTACCTTTATCTCACTGTACCCTTATCTCACTGTACCCTTAACTCACTGTACCCTTATCTCACTGTACCCTTATCTCACTGTACCCTTAACTCACTGTAGGTATGTTACATTACCTACCTTTACCGGTGCTGCATTTCTGCCGCTCCACGTGTGCGCGACTTTGGTGCCTTTCAGAGGGGGGCGGGTATAAAATGCTGTTTTTCCCTAGACAGTCCAAATCGATACATTCCTTCGCTCCTTAGATGCTGCTGCACCCGCTGAGTTTCTCCAGCATTTTGTGTAACCCTCGATTCTCCAGCATCTGCAGTTTCTTCGTTAACACCAAATCGATACATGTCGGGCGATTTTGTCGCTAAAGAGAAATCTCTCCGACATTTCATTCATTAAGCTATTTTTAAACTACACTAGATCATTTATTAGCTAGGGTAGTTTAAAAATCATCTTCTAAAGCTCTGAACGCCGACTGCAGAACGGACCTAACGTAGGTGATAAAAGAAGGTACACAGTTTCTTTTTACATAAAAACGTGGTTCTTGGGAAGCATTTAATCACATTTTCATGTTGCGAAAAGGGAACAAAAAATATATATGAACCGGCTGTATTTTTCCTGTGACTGGGGGTTAAATTCACCGCAAACCGCAACTTTCCAATCCACCGCGTTCCACTAAAACCTACTCGAAAGTTGATTTAAATGGCCATTAATTTACAGGAATTAAACACTAAATTCCTTCCATTTGGCCTATAAATTCATGAAAATTAGATTTAAAAATCATGTTATATTGTGGATTATTGTGTGAATGTTATTTGGACACTTAGGCAATTTAAAAATGTTTATCATTTCTTAAGAAATGGATAGATGTTTAGATCTAATAATTGAATTTTGTAATTAGCTACAATTAGATAACTAACTAATTATATGCTTTAATTTCAGGTCATCCAAGTAAGATTGTTTCATATTTGTTTCAGAATGCTTCAATCTATAGTAACTGAAAATTTCATTGAGTTCTCTTAATTTTTAAGAAAGTTATGGGCTTTTGACTGTCCTTGATTACAGCTTTTGTGTTAAGTCAATGGAAAGGCAATGGGGAACAAGATGCTAATTTCCGAGTATGAAAATGGCCATAACATTTTTAATACTGAAGATATGAAAGTGAATTAGGTGTCAAATTAAACTTCTTTTTATGCTTTATTTGATGGGATAAATTGCAGACTTGATTTTTAAAATCTCAAAATGTTGTAACATTGCTACTCACTATACCCTTAACTCACTGAACCCTTAACTCACTGTACCCTTAACTCACTGAACCCTTAACTCACTGAACCCTTAACTCACTGTACCCTTAACTCACTGTACCCTTAACTCACTGTACCCTTAACTCACTGTACCTTTAACTCACTGTATCCTTAACGCACTGTACCCTTAACTCACTGAACCCTTAACTAAAAAGTACGAACAGAAAGCAGAAATACAAACCTGGGGTTACTCCCAATCAGCTGCTTCCTCTAGTCTGCTTTCACCAATCAGCGGCTTCCTCCAGACCACTTTTTTTGAAGTGTGATGGAACGTTCCAGAGTGGGCAACGCTGCACCCGCCGCTCCAACCGCTCCTGGGCCTCTGTGGAACAAAGCCCCGCGCTCGTTTTTTAAACCTACTGCCTGGAAACTGCACCAGCCATGTCACTTTCCCTATCAGGCGTGATGAGACAAGTGGTGCCGAAAATACTTTAGATTTATTGTTCATTTCACACCCAGATTTAATTTCGGATGTTTCATCGTGTGCTTGAATTAGCGATCATTATATTATCCAAGCAAAACTGCACACAAAGCTTAAAGTTCCTTCAAAACCACCATGTGAAATTTCCCTCTAGAGAAAAGTGAACAGCGAGGAATTTAAAGTCTTAGCAAAATAACTGCTTAAAGATTTCTTCAACCTGCAACCAGATAAAAGATCCGTAAAAGACAACTGGGTGTGGCTGAGAAACTCTTTAAATAATATTGTTACAAATCATGTTCAAAAACTCACTAAGGGCCAAATGCGTCCTCCTTGGTTTTCGGCAAAACTGAAACGTCTCTGCAGTAAGAAAGAGAAGTTTTATAACCGTGCCAAAAAAAGGGGTACAAAAAACTGGACTGGGACAATTTTGCTAGAGTGTCTTGCTATTAGGAGTGCTCATGGACAACATGTTTCTTCTATTCTTGGGGGAGAGCAACCCAAGGCTTTTTGGAGATATGTGAAATCCAGATGGACAGACAACACTGGTGTCCAGATGCTTAATGTGAACAACTGTCTGATCACTGAGGACCAGGCGAAAGCAGAAGCTCTTGCAAACCAATTTCAACACGTTTTCACCCGGGAAGATATGGAGCCTTCATCATTTCCAGTTCTACCGCCCAGCCCGTATGCTGATATGCCTGGTTTTAAAATTGAGTTTGAAGGTGTCAAGAAGTTATTGCTCAACATCAATACCACAAAAGCAATCGGACCAGATCAGATATGGAACAATGACATTCAATATAATGCTAGTAAGAGTGCTGTTATAGTCTGTAGAACCAAAGAGGATAAAAGCCTAAAATATCCTGTTTTTAAATTGTCTGACAACAATCTTAGTGTCTGTAATAAGATAAAATATCTAGGGCATATTATTACAGAACAAATGACAGATGATGAGGATATTTATAGGCAACGACGCATGCTGTATATACAGGCGAATATCCTCTTGCGTAAATTTGGTGCGTGTACAGATGTGGTGAAGATGTCGCTATTTAGAGCATACTGCACACCCCTCTACACTGCGCACCTGTGGTTGAACTATTTAAAGACAAGTATGCAGAGACTAAAGGTGGCATATAACGATAAGTGAGAACACTGCTAAGGCAACCAAGATGGTGTAGTGCCAGTAATATGTTTGTGGCTGCAGGAGTCAGTACTTTAGAAGCTATCCTAAGATACCACATGTATAAATCCATTTGCGGGATAAATGACTCTAAAAATGTGCTTATTTGTGGCCTTGACAAACATAAGGGTTCGCACTACACGCTACGAATCCCAGCTGTGGAGACACTGGTATCGTTGTCTCGTTGTACGACATTGATCATCTTTTACTCTGGATTTTTAACTTAAGTGTTGTGGGTTTTTTAAAAATACATAAATTATGATGTTTTATGTGATTTACCATGATTTTATATATATTTTATGATATTTGATATGCAATGATTTTTTTAATGTAATGTTGCCCCTTGTCTGGACCTTGAGTCCGTAATAAAAGTTATTATTATTATTATAGATACAGAATCAAGCCCTCAAGATCGCAGCTGAAGAACTGGTTCCAGTTTTGCAGTTCATTTTTCAACAATTGCTTGACTCAGGAGACGTTCCGCTGGATTGGAGGAAGGCCAACATCACTCCTCTCTTAAAGAAGGGTTCAACCACCAACCTAGTGAATTATCGACCTGTTTCATTAACAAGTACTTGCTGCAAATTGCTGGAGCATTTAATTGATAGTAAGTCATATGAGCAAACATAACATTCTTCCTGACAACCAACATGCATTAAGGAGGCATAGGTCATGTGAGTCTCAGCTTATCCTGACGACAAATGACCTGGCCAAGCACCTTGATGGTAACATCATCACGGATTTAGTAGTGCTGGACTTTTCTAAAGCATTCAATGTCATCCCACACCAAAGACTGCTTCGGAAGCTTGATTTCTATGGTATTTGTTCCAACACGAAACAATGAACAGAAGATGGGGTGGTAAAGAAAGCCTTTGGTGTGCTGGCCTTTATAAATCAGAGCATTGAATATAGGAGCAGGGAAGTAATGTTAAAATTGTACAAGGCATTGGTGAGACCAATTCTGGAGTATGGTGTACAATTTTGGTCGCCTAATTATAGGAAGGATGTCAACAAAATAGAGAGAGTACAGAGGAGATTTACTAGAATGTTGCCTGGGATCCAGCAACTATGTTACAGAGAAAGGTTGAACAAGTTAGGTCTTTATTCTTTGGAGCGCAGAAGGTTAAGGGGAGACTTGATTGAGGTCTTTAAAATGATGAAAGGGATAGACAGAGTTGACGTGGATAAGCTTTTCCCATTAAGGGTAGGGAAGATTCAAACAAGAGGGCATGACATGCGAATTAAGGGATGGAAGTTTAGGGGTAACGTGAGGGGGAACTTCTTTACTCAGAGGGTGGTGGCTGTGTGGAATGAGCTTCCAGCAGAAGTGGTGGAGGCAGGATCGATTTTAACATTTAAAAGTAAAGTGGATAGGTATATGGACGGGAAGGGAATGGAGGGGTATGGTCTGAGTGCAGGTAGATGGGACTAGGGGAAAACAAATGGTCGGCACGGACTGGAAGGGCCGAGAGGGCCTGTCTCCGTGCTGTAATTGTTATATGGTTATATGGTTATATATGATAAAGGAAACAGGCCATTGTTAGGTGTGAGCTAGGTGAAAACGAGTTACAGACAATGAGGCTCAACAAGACGACGTTGAAACTAATGCAATGACTTGGGTGGCGGAGGGATGGAGAGAGAGGGGATGCAAGGGTTACTTTAATTTAGTGAAATCAATATTCATACTGAAGATAGACACAAAATGTTGGAGTAACTCAGCGGGCCAGGCAGCATCTCTGGAAAAAAGGAATGGGTGATGTTTTGGGTCGAGACCCTTCTTCAGACTGGTTTTCATACCGTTGATTTGTAAACTGCCCAAGTGAAATATGAGGTGCTGTGCCCCCCATTTGCGCTGGGCCTCACTCTGACAATGGAGGAGGCCCAGGACAGAAAGGTCAGTGTGGGAATGGGAAGGTGAATTGGCAACCGGGAGATCAGGTAGGTCCAGGCGGACTGAGCGATGGTGTTCAGCAAAACAATCGCCCAGTCTCCATTTGGTCTCGCCGATTGTTTGGCACAGAATTTGTTAAATTGAGTTGTATTAGGTTGGACAGTTCAATCAGCTCGTGAGCAATGGACCATCTTGTTGATCTTTGTGCAATGCATGTGACATGTACAAGCAGTGTGGGCCCATTTCCAGTGTCGTGTTGTGTACTATTTTTGTCTGACTGATCCATCACTTGCTGGTTACTGTTCATTCAATTAAAGCTAAAAATGTAATTGTCATTCGCCTGGGGCAGTGGTTGGTTTTCTCCAATGTATTTGGACTTTGAATATCATTCAGGCTGCTTTGCAAGCAATAGCTACAGGCGCTGCTACCACCTGAGACCCATGACAGATTGTTCTATCCGCTGTAATAGTAATTATCTATTTTCATGTTCATGTCAAAATTTGCTGAGAAATAATAATATAGACATGCGGTCTGGAAACTCGAGCCTGTGTCAACCAATGATCCCCGCACACTGACACTATCCTACACATATAAGAATGGTAGAGTTGCAGCCTCACAGCGCCAGAGACCCAGGTTCGATCCCGACTACAGATGCTGTCTATATGGAGTTTGTACATTCTCACAGTAACCAGCATGGGTTTTCTCTGAGTTCCTCAGTTTCCTCCCACATTCCAAAGACGTACAGGTTTGTAGGTTAATAAGCTTGGTGTAGATGTAAAATTTCCTCCTGTGTGTGTGGGATAGTATTAATGTGCGTGGATCGCTGGTCCCGCGGACTCGGTGGGCCGAAGGGCCTGTTTCCGCATTGTATCTATAAACTAAACTAAATCAAACCAGGGATAATTTAGACAAATGTCTCACCAAAGCCAAATAACCTATAAACAAGTGTGTCTTTGATTGTTGGAGGAAATCAGAGCACCCGGAGAAAACCGGGAGAACGTACAAACTGTGCACAGACAGCACTCGTAGTCAGGATCGAACCCGGGTCCCTGGCACAGTGAGGCAGCAACTCTACCACTGTTCCACTGTGCTGCCCTATGCTGTGGGTATTTTTTTTTTGTTTCTAGTTGATGTGGATGCAGTGGGTGCATCTCTCCATGGTTCAATAGAGTGATACTTGTACATGTCCTATTTAAAGATACAGAAGCTCAAAATTACACACCACTAGAGTCAGGAACACCTCTTCCCCTATGTTATCAGACTTAGAGTTAGAGTGAACAGGACCTTCTACCAAACTTGCCCACACCGACCAACATGCTCCATCTGCACTGGTCCCATCTGCCTTTATGCCTTTAAAGCTGTCCGATCCACTTCTGAATGGTTCTTTCCATAGTGAAAGGAGTAGATAGAGTGGATGTAGAAAGAATGTTTCCTCTGGTGGGAGAGTATAGGACCAGAAGTAATTGCATCAGAATTAAAGAGCGTTCTTTTAGAAAGGTGAGGAGCAGCTTCTTTATTCAGACCAAGTAGTGAATCTGTGGCATTCATCGCCACCGAGAGCTGTGGAGGCCAAGTCAGTGGATATTTTTAAGGCAGAGATGGACAAATTCTTGATTAGAATGGGTGTCAAGGATTATGGTGAAATGGCAGGGAAATGGGTTGGGAGGCAGAGATCAGCCATGATTGAATGGTGGAGTAGACTCAATGGGCCGAATGGCCTAATTCTATTGTGAACGTGATTCTCCAACCGACCTCATTAGAGACATTCCACTTTTTCTCTGGAACTCAGAGACTACAGGGTATAAATTCAGAAGTTCCAGGAGCAGAATTACACCATTCGGCCAATCAAGTCTGCTCCGTCATTCAATCGTGGCTGATCTATCTTTTCCTCTCAACCCCATTCTCCTGCCTTCTCCCCATAAGCCCTGAGACCCTTACAAAAATATGAGCTGTTTTGAGCAGAAACTAAGTTAATTATGAAATGAGCTGCCAGAGGAGGTAGCTGAGGCAGGTACTATAGCAACATTTAAAAGACATTTGGAATGTACAAGAATAGCAACGATTCAAAGGGACATGAGCCAAATATGGAGCGCAGGAGGATGAGGGGTGATCTGATGGAGGTGTCCAAGATCATGAGGGAAATAGTTAGGTTAAATGCACAGAGTCTTTTACCCAGAGTAGGGGCATCAGGAACCAGGGGACAAAGGTTTAAGGTGAAGGGGGAAAAACTTAATAGGAGCCTGTGGGGCAACTTTTTCACACAGAGGGTGCCGTAGGTATGGAACGAGCTGCCGGAGGAGGCAGTTGAGGCAGGTACCATAACAACATTTAAAAGACATAGATAGCAAAGGTTTACAGGGACATGGGCCAAACTCGGGCAGGTGGGACTCGTGTAGATGGAGCATCTTAGTCGGTGTGGGCAAGTTGGGCTGAAGGGCCCGTTTCAATGCTGCATCACTCTATGACTCTCTGTTTGTGGCTGGTGGGATTAGGTCAACATAAAAGCAATATAAAAACAATTGGCACTGCATGACTTGGAGCTTCACTGACCAAGGCAGAGTTTAGTTTAGTTCAGTTTAGTTTAGTTTAAGAAGTGTCTCGGCCTGAATCGTCATCCATTCCTTTTCTCAAGAGATGCTGCTTGTCCCGCTAATTTACTCCAGCTTTTTGTTTGTTTAGAGAAACAGCGCGGAAACAGGCCCTTCGGCCCGCTGAGTCCACACCGACCAGCGATTCCCGTACATTAACAAGATGCTACACACACTATGGGCAATTTACATATATACCAAGCCAATTAACCTACAAACCTGCACGTCTTTGGAATGTGGGGGGAAACTGTAGATCTCCGAGAAAACCCATGCAGGTCACGGGGAGAACGTACAAACTACCTACAGACAGCACCCGTAGCCAGGTTGAACCCGGGTCTCCGGCGCTGTACGCGCTGTAAGGCAGCAATTCTACCGCCGCGCCACAGTGCTGCCCAGAGCTTGAGAAAGATCCTGTTCATTGGAGAAATGTCTGACTGTCAATTGTACTCTGTCTGCCTGAAGCAACCTCTTCATACTCATCGTTTTCAATGTCTTTCATGTCTCAGGAGGTTATTTCTGGATGGAAAGGAGTTGTCAGGAAGCAATTTGCTCTTTTATAACATTATTAACGCTGCAGCGCTTGCAATCAACACAGGGATCTCAGTGAATATAGAACGTGTGGGGAGGAACTGCCGATGCTGGTTTACACCGAAGATAGACACAAAATGCTGGAGTAGCTCAGTCTGAACATGGGTCGAGACCCGAAACGTCACTTATTCCTTCTCTCCAGAGATGCTGCCTATCCTGACCCGAACATAGAACAATAGAACATAGAACAGCACACCAACGCCTTTACTTCCTCAGAAGGCTTAGGAATGAAGGCATGTCCCCCAACAACTCTGACCAACTTCTACAGATGCACCAGAGACACCATTTTATCGGGATGCATCGCAGCTTGGTTTGGGAACAGCTCCATTCAAGACCGCAATAAACTGCGGCGAATTGTGGACGCAGCCCAGACCATCACCATAAATGGTTCAATTCATACCTCGCGCTGCCTCGGCAAGGCCAGCGGCATTATCAAGGACGAGTCGCACCCTGGGCCACTCCCTCTTTTCCCCTCTCCCATCAGGCAAACGGTATAGAAGTGTGAAAACGCACACCTCCAGATTCAGGGACAGTTTCTTCCCAGCTGTTATCAGGCAACTGAATCATCCTATCAATAACTAGAGTGCAGTCCAGAACTATTATCTAATACCTAAGACTGTCTTTTATCGGACTTTACTGGCTTTATAGACAATAGGTGCAGGAGTAGGCCATTCGACCCTTCGAGCCAGCACTGCCATTCACTGTGATTGTGATCATATCTTGCACTAAACGTTATTCACGTTATTCCCTTTATCATGTATCTGTACAATCTGAATGGCTCGATTGTAATAATGTATTGTCGTTTCACCGACTGGTTAGCACGCAACAAAAGCTTTTCACTGCATTTAGGTACACATGACAATAAATTAAATTAATCTAAATTAAACTAGACTAGAGCACAGGAACAGGCCCGTTGGCCCACAATTTCCATGCTGAACATAATGCCAATTTAAACTTATTTCCACTGCCAGTACTTAAAATCATAAGATCAAAAGTGATAGGAGTAGAAATACCCCATTCGGCCCATGAAGTCTATTCCGCTATTCAATCATGGCTGATCTATCTCTCCATCCTAACCCCATTCTCCTGCCTTCTCCCCATAACCTCTGACACCCGTACTGATCAGGAATCGATCTATCTCTGCCTTAAACATATCCACTGACTTGGCCTCCACAGCCTTCTGTGGCAATGAATTCCACAGATTCACCACCCTCTGACTAAAGAAATTCTTCCCCATCTCCTTCGTAAAATAACTTCCTTTAATTCTGAGGCTATGACCTCTAGTCCTAGACTCTCCCACTGGTGGAAACATCCTCTCCACATCCACTCTATCCAAGTCTTTCATTATTCTGTCCATTCCCCCCTCATTCTTCTAAACTCCAGTGAGTAGGCCCAGTGGCATCAAATGCTCATCATATGTTAACCTACTCATTCCTGGGATCATTCTTTTAAATCTCCTCTGGACCCACGCCAGAGCCAGCACATCCTTCCTCAGATATGGTGCCAAAAATTGCGCACAATATTCCATATGCGGCCTTACCAGCGCCTCATAGAGCCTCAACATTACATCCCTGTTTTTGTATACAAGCCCTTTTGAAATAAATGCTAGCATTGCATTTACTTTCTTTAATACTGATTTGACTTACAGATTTACTTTTGGGGGATCCTGCACCAGCACACCCAAGTCCTTCTGCATCTCTAATTTCTAGATACTCTCCCCATTTAGAAAATAGTCTATGGCTTTATTCCACTGCCAAAATGCGTGACCACACTTTACTACACTATATTCCATCTGCCACTTCTCCGCCCACTCTCCAAACCTGTCCACGTCCTCCTGCAGAGTCCCTGGTTTCTCTACACTGCCTGCCCCTCCATTTATTGCCGTATCATCCACAAACTTCCTTCAATCCCCTCATCTAAATCATTAATATACAAAGTGAAGAGCAGCTGAACTCCAATAGTAACTGGAAGCCAAACAGAAAAAGCATCCTTTATTGCCACCATTTGTCTTCTGCCATCCAGCCAATCTACTATCCAGCCAATCTACTACTGGTATCTGCCCTTTGTTACCCTGCGCTCTCATCTTCCTTAGCAGCCTCCCATGTGACACCTTATCAAAGGCTTTCTGAAAATCTAGGTATATAACATCTACTGACTCTCCTTTATCTGTCCGGCTATTTACTTCTTCGAAGAATTCCAGCAAATGTGTCAGGCAAGACCTCCCCTTCACAAAGCCATGCTGCCTTTGGTCTATATTATCGTGTATTTCTAAGTACTTTACAACCTCATCCTTTATAAAGAACTCTCAAATCTTACCAACCACCGAAGTCAGACTAACCGGCCTATAGTTCCCACTATTCTGCTGTACTCTTGTGCAGCGTAGTAATATTGGCAATTTTCCAATCATCTGGAACCACTTCTGACTCTAGTGATTCTTGAAATATCACTATCAATGCCTCCACAATCCCTAAAGCCACCTCTTTCTGAACCCTAGGGTGCAGTCCATCTGGTCCAGGTGACTTATCCACCTTCAGCCCTTTCAGCTTCCCAAGCACCTTCTGCCTAGTATTAGCCACTCCACTAACTTCCAACCCCCTGACTCTCTTGAATTTCAGGCACGTTGCTGGTGTCTTCCACTGTGAAGACTGATGTAAAAAGTTATTCAACTCCTCTGCCATTTCTTTATTCCCCATTATCACTTCTCCTGCATTATTTTCCAGCGGTCCTCTCTTGCCTCTTTCTTACTCTTCATATAACTGAATAAACTCTTGCAATGTTATTTTATATTATGAGCTAGCTTACTTTCGTATTTCATCTTTTCTCCCCATATTGCCTTTTAGTTACTTTGTTGTTCTTTAAAAGCTTCCCAATTCTCTGGTTCCCCACTAATATTTGCTATGTTATGCACCTTCTCTTTTAGTTTTATATTGTCCTTGACTTCCCTTGTCAGCCACAGTCACCACATCCTCCCCCTAGAATCTTTCTTCCTCTTTGGAATGAAAAGATCCTGCGTCTTCAGAATCATTCCCAGAAATTCCAGCCATTGTTGTTCCACCGGCATCCCTGCTAGGGTTCCTTTCCAGTCAACTTTGGCCAGCACCTCCCTCATGCCTCTGTAGTCCCCTTTGCTCAGCTGCAATACGGACACATCCGATTTCAACTTTTCCCTCTCAAATTGCAGATTAAAACATAGTCATAGCGTCATACAGCATGAAATCAGGTCCTTCAGCCCAACTTCTCCATTCCAACCAAGGTGCCTTATTTAAGTTTGTCTCATGTTTGACTCATCAATATAATTAAAAGACTCATCTTGACCACTTCCAGACTGCGCTGTATATTGATTTTAGAAAAAATGCTACCATATATCGCTATGATTTTTGGCCATCTTACACAGTCCTCCTCCGCTGAGCAGGCCCCGAGGATTTTTCCCATCGATGAAAAATAAAAAAGTTATGAGCGTTTAACAAAACCTTGAGATCCTCTCGCCTGTCAATCACCACAATGAAGGTAACGCCCTTTCCGGGGGAGGGGGGGGGGGCGGTGGGGGGGAGGGGCAGGACAATAAAACCCCGGATGCCTGAACATGACTCAGTCACTCTGCAAGATCGCGAGGGAGAGGTCATGACTATTATTCTAGGCTGTGAATAAGTAGAACTGTAAGTCTGCAATGTACATGCAATAAATGATTTGTTAGCCCTTGATGAAAATGGAATGAGCTGTTCGGCCTGCCCTGTGCTTGAAACTGCAATGACAATGGAAGTGAAATGAAAATGCAATCAGCTGTTCGGCCTGCCCTGTACTTGAAACTGCGATGGCAATGGAAGTGAATTTAAAATGCAATCAGCTGTTCAGTCAGCCCTATGCATGAAACTACAATGGCAATGGAAGTGAAATGAAAATGCAATTAGCTGTTTAGCCTGCCCTGTGCTTGAAATGAAATGGAAATGAAATGAGTTGTTTGGACTGATGAGAAACCAGTCCCTTTTGCCCAAAATGCCCGTATTAGCCCAGAAGGAGCATTTTGGCCCAAAAGGCCCATGCCAGCCCAGGAAAAGTTCAGAAAAAGTGCCTTTCACTGACATTTCACTGATTTTTTTTTTAGAGCCACTTCGGCACATCAGGCCTGTACTAGCCCAGGAGGAGTCCCTTCGTACCATCAGTAAGTATTCCCCCTGCAAGTATTAAACCTCATCCTAGTATTTTTCTCCCTCCCTTCATTGGCTCCCTGTGAGATCCAGGCCAGGATAGACTTTCCTCCTTCATTGCTGTGATCTGCAGAAAAAGATGAAAAATGTCTAAAATTGATTCTCCACCGTCTCGCCCTTCTCTCTCGCAGAGGCTCTCACCTGTTTTTGGCAGAATTTCTGGCAGTTTCTAAGCTGCCAGCCCACCAGGCCTGAGCTACTGAGCTGCCAGCCCACCAGGCCTGAGTGACTGAACTGCCATCCCACCAGGTCTGAGTGACTGAGCTGCCAGCCCAAGAATCCATTCAGCCCACAATGTCTATACTAGCTCTCTGGAAACCAGCATTGGTGGAGGGGTGGAATATTGCGTAGGGTGACCAGCCCTCCCGTGTGAACATGGGTCCCAACGGGTCCCACTTAGTCTAGTATCCCTCTAAACCTTTCCTATCGTTGGCCTTCTGCTAATGGAATGTTGGCCTTCATAACAAGAGGATTTCAATGTAGAAGTAAAGAGGTTCTTCTGCAGTTGTATGGGGCTCTGGTGAGACCACATCTGGAGTATTGTGTACAGTTTTGGTCTCCTAATTTGAGGAAGGGCATCCTTGTGATTGAGGCAGTGCAGCATAGGTTCACGAGATTGATCCCTGGGATGGCGGGACTGTCATATGAGGAAAGATTGAAAACACTAGGCTTGTATTCACTGGAGTTTAGAAGGATGAGGGGGGATCTGATAGATACATATAAAATTATAAAAGGACTCGACAAGCTAGATGCAGGAAAAATGTTCCCAATGTTGGGTGAGTACAGAACCAGGGGCCACAGTCTTAGAATAAAGGGGAGGTCATTTCAGACTGAGGTGAGAAAAAACTTTCTTACCCAGAGAGTTGTGAATTTATGGAATTACCTGCCACAGACGGCAGTGGAGGCCTTAAGAGAGAGTTGAATAGAGCTCTAGGGACTAGTGGAGTCAAGGGATTTGGGGAGAAGACAGGCACGGGTTATTGATAGCGGATGATCAGCCATGATCACAATGAATGGCGGCACTGGCTCGAAGGGTCGAATCGCCTCCTCCTGCACCCATTTTCTGTTTCTATGTTTCTATGTTTCTACCATAAAGTCCCGAATTACATATCCAGGGTGGTGAATCTGTGGAATTAATGGGCACAGACAGCTGTGGATGTCAAGTGTTTGGCTATTTTTAAAGCGTATATGGACAGGTTGTGGATTAGAAAGAGTGTCAAAGGTTAAGGGGAGAAGGCAAGTGAATGGGGTTGAGAGGGAAAGATAGATCAGCCATAATTGTTGTGGTCAACCCATGGACAGCCATGAGCGCAATCCTCATCCCTATTTACTAGTTATTAACCTTCACTATACTTTCCCCGACAACAATGAGGACCCAAATGTCCCTCAGTCCATCTCAATCTTGCTATTGTCTGGTTTCTTTTTCCCATTACATTTGACCTCCCAAAGTGACCAATTAACCAACCAGTTAACATCAGAGACCCTGAGCATTTTGTTTCCAGTACTTTAGTTTGCCGCCACGCTGCCTGGCTGACCTTTCCGTCTCTTGCCTCCTGTGCTGTTACAATGAGGTCCAATACAAACTCAAGGAACTACAAGTTATATATTTTGTTTCTGTCTGGGTTCTTTGCAGCCTGCAGACAATATCGATTTCTCCAACTCCACACCACTTGTTCATCTTCTTTGTTTGGAATCGGCATTGTTTATTATTGTCATGCTTTACCTTAGTTAAGTTCAGAGTTACAGCGCGGAAACAGGCCCTTCGGCCCACCAAGACCGCCCCGACCAACGATCACCGCACTCTAACACTACCCTACACACACTCTAGGGATAATTTACACTTACACCAAGCCTTTTATAACCTGAAGATCTCGGAGAAAACCACGCAGGTCAAGGGTAGAACGTACAAACTCCATACAGACAGTACCCGTAGCCAGGATCGAACCTGGGTTTCTGGCGCTGTCAGGCAGCAACTCTACGGCTGCGCCATCATGCTGCCCACGTATACCACGATAAATTAAAAACTTAGCGGTCTGTCTGCCTGGATAGCATGTAAAACTATCAGGCATGCAGACAGACAGACTGATCTATCCAGGCAGACAGACCACTAGCCCCTAGAGCTCTATCCAACTCTCTCTTAAATCCATCCGGAGGCCAAATCACCGGATGGATTTAAGCGAGAGTTAGATAGAGCTCTAGGGGCTAGTGGAGTCAAGGGATATGGGGAGAAGGCAGGCACGGGTTATTGATAGCGGACGATCAGCCATGATCACAATGAATGGTGGTGCTGGATCGAAGGGCCGAATGGCCTCCTCCTGCACCTATTTTCCATGTTTCTGTGTTTCTATGTTTCTATGTGGGTGTTGGGCAGCGCGAAACGTACAAGCTCCATACAGACAAGCACCCGTAGTCTAGCCTGTCCAACTCCTTAAGGGTACACAAAAGGCTGGAGAAACTCAGCAGGTGCAGCAGCATCTAAGGAGCGAAGGAGATAGGCGACGTTTCGGGTTGAGACCCTTCTTCAGACTGGTCAGGGATCAGGGAAACAAGAGATATAGACGGTGATGTGGAGAGATAAAGAACAATGAATGAAAGATATACAAAAAAGTATCGATGATAAAGGGAACAAGCCATTGTAAGCTGTTTTGTAGCGTGAAAATGAGAAGCTAGTGCGACTAGGGTGGGGGAGAGATAGAGAGAGAGGGAATACCAGGGCCCGAGGCTGATGGGAGAAGTGGAAGGGGAGGAGACAGCAAGGGTTAACAGAATTGTGAAAATTCGATGTTCAAGCCCAGAGGATGCAGACTCCCCAAGCGGAATATGAGGTGCTGTTCCCTCCAACTTGCGGTGTTGCTCACTCTGGCCGTGGAGGAGGCCCAGGACCGAGAGGTCGGATACGGAATGGGAGGGGCAGTTGAAGTGCTGAGCCACCGGGAGGTCGGGTTGGTTTTTGCGGACCGGAGCGGAGGTGTTCGGCGAAACGATCACCAAGGCTCCGCTTGGTCTCACCAATATAGATCATCTGGCATCTGGAGTAGCGGGATGCAGTAAATGAGGTTTGGAGGAGGTGCAGGTGAACCTCTGTCGGACCTGGAAGACTGCTTGGGGTCCCTGAAAGGAGTGGAGGGGGGAGGTGAAGGGACAAGTGTAGCATTTCTTGCGGTTGCAAGGGAAAGTGCCCGGGGAAGGGGTGGAGCGGGAGGGAAGGGAAGAATTGACAAGGGACTTGCGGAGGGAGCACCCTTTGCGGAAGGCAGACAGGGGGGAGATGGGGAAGATGTGGGCGAGTGAAGGGTCACGTTGGAGTGGCGAAACTGGCGGAGGACTATGTGTTGTATTTGCCGGCTGGCGGGGTGAAAGGTGAGGACCATTATGTCCTTGTTGCGAGTGGGGGAATGCGGAGAGAGGGCAGTGTTGCGGAGTGTGAGTGTGAGGAGACCCTGGTGTGAAGCCTCATCTATAGTGGGGGAGGGAATCCCCGTTCTCTGAAGAATGAGGACATTTGTGATGACCTGGCGTGGAACACCTCATCCTGGGAGCAGATGCAGCGTAGATTGAGGAATTGGGAATAGGGGATGGAGTCCTTACAGGAAGCAGGGTGGGAGGAAGAGTAGTCCAGGTAGCTGTGGGAGTCAGTTGGTTTGTAGGGGTTGTCGGTCAGGAGTGTATCACCTTAAGGGGTTGGACAGGCTAGATGCAGGAAGACTGTTCCTACTGTTCCCAGGTGCAGCAGGCTGTGAAGAAAGCGAATAGTATGTTGGCATTCATAGCAAAAGGATTTGCGTACAAGAGCAGGGAGGTTCTACTGCAGTTGTACAGGGTCTTGGTGAGGCCACACCTGGAGTATTGCGTACAGTTTTGGTCTCCTAATCTGAGGAAAGACATTCTTGCCATAGAGGGAGTACAGAGAAGGTTCACCAGGCTGATTCCTGGGATGGCACGAGTTCCATTATGAAGAAAAGGCTGGATAGACTCGGCTTGTACTCGCTGGAATTTTAGAAGATTGAGGGGTGATCTCATAGAGACTTACAAAATACTTAAGGGGTTGGACAGGCTAGATGCAGGAAGATTGTTTCCCGATGTTTGGGGAAGTCCAGGACACAGGGGTCACAGTTTAAGGATAAGGGGGAAGTCTTTTAGGAACCGAGATGAGAAGATCGTTTTTTCACACAGAGAGTGGTGAAATCTGTGGAATTCTCTTGCAAACAGAAGGTAGTTGAGGCCAGTTCGTTGGCCATATTTAAGAGGGAGTTGGATGTGGCCCTTGTGGCTGAAGGGATCAGGGGGTATGGAGAGAAGGCAGGTACAGGATATTGAGTTGGATGATCAGCCATGATCATATTGAATGGCGGTGCAGGCTCGAAGGGCCGAATGGCCTGCTCCTGCACCTAATTTCTATGTTTCAATGTTCCTATGTTCCCGATGTTGGGGACGTCCAGGACAAGGGGTCATAGTTTGAGGATAAGGGGGAAATCTTTTAGGACCGAGATGAGAAAGACATTTTTCACACAGAAAGTGGTGAATTTGTGGAATTCTCTGCCGCAGAAGGTAGTTGAGCCCAGTTCATTGGCCATATTTAAGAGGGAGTTAGATGTGGCCCTTGTGGCTAAAGGGATCAGGGAGTATGGAGAGAAGGCAGGTACGGGATGCTGAGTTGGATGATCCGCCATGATCATATTGAATGGCGGTGCAGGCTCGAAGGGCCGAATGGCCTGCTCCTGCACCTTATTTCTATGTTTCTATGTTTTTATGATCAAACCCAGTTCTCTGGCACTGTCAGGCAGCAACACTACCGCTACGCCACCATGCTGCCTGTTCTTGTACTGCGCTGTTCTATGTTATTTGAAACAAGGAGAACATGCAAACTGCACACCAGTGTTTCCACTTTGAAGAAATTACCTCAAATTCGGGAAATTCTGGTTGCCTTCGGGTAAATTTAGGGAAATTGAATAATTTCGGGAAATTTCCGCATCCGGCCCGCGAAGGGGTGTAAAGGTAATAATACACACAGCACTGCCGGTTTGGCGTTCAAAGGTTTAAACAAAGCACTGTCAGTTTAACACTTGTGAATTTAAACAACGAGCATTTGGCTGCAGCTCTATGGGTTCTAAATATAGCGCTCCTGGCTGCAGCACTATGGGCTTTCAACAATGAGTCTTTAGAATTCTCTTTCTCAGTAGAAGTTGAGCCTTTGATTATTTTTCAGGCAGTGGTAGAATTCTGGATAAGCCTAGTGGTGAAAAGGCTCCCAGTGTGCAGTGGGATTGCAGTTACATTGGGATTGGCCTTGATTTTACAGAATGGTGGGTGGGCTCAAGGGACAGAGAGGGAGAGAGGGAGGGGTGGAGAGAGGGAGAGAGGGAGAGGGAGAGGAGGGAGAGGAAGGGGTGGGGACTGGGAGAGAGGGAGGGGGGAGAGGGAGGGTGAGAGGGGTTGAGAGAGGGTGAGGCGGGCGAGGAGGGAGGGAGGCGAGGGAGACAGGAGGGGGAAATAATAGAGGGAGCGGGGGAAAAAAGGAAGGGGAGAGAGAGAGGGAGGAAGAGTTGAGAGGGAGGAGGAGAGGGAGGGAGAGAGATGGCAGGGAGAAAAAAGGGATTGGAGAGGAGCAAGGAGAGGGGGAGGGATGAAGAAGGGGGAGGGAAAGGGGATTGGAGGGGAGGGAGGGAAAGGACAAGGGAGGGAGGGAGATGAGCAGAGATAGAGCAGAGAAGGACAGAGACACATAGAGCAGTTGGAAAACCGAAGACAACAAAAAACAAAAGCTGTTGGAGGCACCAAAAGCAGCCTGGCGCTAACACTGTTCAAGTGAGTAACAGAAGCAGGCAGATATGGTGTAGTTACACAGATCTGTTTTGCCTTGCTCTTCTTTGTGTCCGCGAAAAAAAAACCCAACAACAAATAGCACGCAGGAAGCATTTTTGAAAATTTCAGGAAATACCATCAAATTCCAGGAAATTTAGGATTCTATTTCAGGAAATTTGTTGTTGAGGTGTGGAAGCACTATTCCACACAGACATCACCGGAAGTCAGGTGTAGCTGGGATTATCGCAGCAGCTTCAGTAGCTACACCACTGTGCCTTCCAAGAGTACAATTGTTGTTGCATGATATATTTAGTCATAGAGTAATAGAGCATGGAAATAGGCCCTTCAGCACAACTTACCCACACCGGCCAACATGCCCCATCTACACTAGTCCCACCTGCCTGTATTTAGCCTTCTAAACCTGTCCATGTGCTTGACAAAATGATTTTTAACTTAGCAATGGTCCCTGCCTCAACTACCATCTCCAGCGGCTCGTTCCATACACCCACCACCCTTTGTGTGAAAAAAACTACCCCTCAGGTCCCTATTACATCTTTCCCTTCTCACCTTAAAACCTATGTCCTCTGTTTCTTGTTCACCTACTACCTCTGGGCCAGAGAATCTGTCCGTCTACCCGATCTATTCCTCTCATGATTTTGATACATTTCCAGATGAATTTCCGCGCAAATGACATTGCTTTAGACTTCATCTGGGGAAAACATTTCCTCTTCAGCAAACCTGTCATGCCTTTAAAATGTTTCTGCTTCCACAAGATCATCTGTCATTCTTCTATGTCCATGATGATATGAGATGCATATTATTCTTCACCAGCAACACAATGTTGTTTTTATTAGTAACAGTCATTTGCAGAATTATGTTTTCCCTTAAGCTATTATCAACATATAACCAGCGATAAAAATGTATAAATGTTAGTTTGTTGAATGTTAGAAGATTGACTTCTCTAACTTCAAGTAGCCCTTACTTTCCCTCACTCTCCACCCCTTCCCCCTTCCCAGTTCTCCCACCAGTCTTACTGTCTCCGACTACATTTTATCTCTGTGCTGCCCACTCCCCTGACATCTGTCTGAAGAAGGGTCTCAACCGAAAATGTCACCTATTCCTTCTCTCCCGAGATGCTGCCTGTCCCGCTGAGTTCCTCCAGCATTTTGTGTCTATGTTCGTTTGTTAGTTAGTTAGTCAGTTTAGTTTATTAGTTTAGGGCGGCACGGTGGCGCAGCGGTAGAGTTGCTGCCTTACAGCGCCAGAGACCCGGGTTCGATCCTGACTGCGGGTGCTGTCTGTACGGAGTTTGTACATTCTCCCTGTGACCACGTGGGTTTTCTCTTGAGTGCTCCGGTTTCCGCCCACACTTCAAGTTGTGCAGGTTTGTAGTTTAGTTTAGTTTAGTTTAGTTTAGAGATACTTTGGACCACCAAGTTGGCGCCAACCAGCGATTCATGCACACGAACACTATCCTACACACTAGGAACAATTACAAATGCCACCAATAATTGCTGTCAATTATCCTACAAACCTGCATATCTTTTGGGCTGTGTGAGGAATCCGGAGTACCCGCAGAAAACCCATGCAGGTCACGGGGAGAACGTACAAACTCCTTACAAACAGTACTCTTAGCCAGGATCGAACCCAGGTCTCTGGCGCTGTAAGGCAGCAACTCTACCGCTGCGCCACTATCTCTCAAAAAAAACTATTGTTATGTGTACTGAGCTACAGTGAAATGCTTTTTTGTTGAGTGCTATCCAGTCAGCGGAAGTTTATACATGATTACAATCAAGCAGTCCACGCGTACAGATACAGGATAAAGGGAAAAACATTTAGTGCAAGATTAATTCCAGTAAGGTCTGATTAAACATTTTTCGAGGGTCTCCAGTGAGGTAGATGGTCGGTTAGGACCTGTTACTGTTGGTTCGGTTGCCTGTTAAGGATTAGAAAATAAATCTAACTAGCCATTTCTCATCTATTAAGTTCAAGATTGAGATTGCCGTGTTTTAGTTTTTAATTTTAGAGATATACGTAGGGTGGAAACAGACCCTTCAGCCCACCAAGTCTGTGCCGACCAGCTATCCCCACACGCTGACACTATCCTACACATACAGGGGACAATTTGCAATTTTATCAAACCAACCAGCCTACAATTAGCCTACAAACCTGTATGTCTTTGGAGTGTAGGAGGAAACCCGAGATCCTGGAGAAAACCTACGTTGGTCACCGGGAGAATAGAGAACGTACCTCCACTCCCATACAGACAAGCAATCTGCTGTCAGGATCGTAACCGGGGTCTCTGGCGCTGCAAGGGCAGCACTGTGCCGCTGCGCCACCACGTGAATTGCCTGTGTGTGCCAAGATTACAGTCTGGAACCGCCCACCAGCCATTCCCTCTCTGCCCTTGTCAACACTGTCACCTCCTGGGGACACGTCAAACTTCATTTTAAAATGCTGTCTTTATCTCATTCACACCACAAATGTTGATGGCTTGTCTCAGCGAATTGAAGTCCTGTGAGAAACTAAATCACTTTACAGTCTCCAACCCAACCCAATACCTCGAGTTTTTGCGAGCATGACTTTTAATTAACAAAGTGCTAGAGGCGACGGTAGAGTCGCTGCCTCACAGCGCCATTTTCGGTCCTGACCTCGGGTGCTGTTTGTACTGAGTTTGCACGTTCTCCCTGTGACCACGTGGGTGTTCTCCGGGTGCTCCAGGTTCCTCCCAAACTCCAAGAACGTTGAATTGCCTTCTGTAAATTGTCCCGAGTGTGCAGGATGGTGCTAGTGTACGGGTGATTGCGGACTCGTTGGATCTTCGGCCCATCGAGTACACACCGATCAGCGATCCCCGCACACTAACACTATCCTACACACACTTGGGGGAAAACAAATGATCGGCACGGACTGGAAGAGCCGAGAGGGCCTATTTCCGTGCTGTAATTGTTATATAACCATATAACCATATAATAATTACAGCACGGAAACAGGCCCTCTCGGCCCTTCCAGTCCGTGCCGACCATTTGTTTTCCCCTAGTCCCATCTACCTGCACTCAGACCATACCCCTCCATTCCCTTCACGTCCATATACCTATCCACTTTACTCTTAAATGTTAAAATCGATCCTGCCTCCACCACTTCTGCTGGAAGCTGATTCTACACAGCCACCACCCTCTGAGTAAAGAAGTTCCCCTCACGTTACCCCGAAACCTCTGTCCCTTAATTCTCATGTCATTGCCTCTTGTTTGAAACTTCCCTACCCTCAATGGGAAAAACGTATCCACGTCAAAACTCTGTCTATCCCTTTCATTCATTTTAAAGACCTCAATCAAGTCCCCCCTTAATCCTTCTGCGCTCCAAAGAATAAAGACCTAACTGGTTCAACCTTTCTCTGTAACATAGTTGCTGGCAACATTCTAGTAAATCTTCCTCTGTACTCTCTCTATTTGTTGACATCCTTCCTATAACTAGGCGACCAAAATTGTACACCATACTCCAGAATCGGTCTTACCAATGCCTTGTACAATTTTAACATTAACTTCCCTACTCCTATATTCAATGCTCTGATTTATAAAGGCCAGCACACCAAAGGGCTTTTATTTACCACCCTATCTACATGTGATTCCACCTTCAGGGAACTATGCACAGTTATTCCTAGATCCCTCTGTTCCAACAGCATTCCTCAATTCCCTTCCATTTACCATGTACGTCCTATTTTGATTTGTCCTGCCAAGATGTAGCACTTCACAATTATCAGCATTAAACTCCATCTGCCATCTTTCAGCCCACTTTTCCAAATGGTCCAAATCTCTCTGTAGATGTTTGAAAATCTACTTAATTATCCACAACACCACCTATCTTAGTATCATCTGACATACTTAACTTATCCAATTTTCCACACCATCATCCAGATCAATGATGTACATGACAAACAACAGTGGACCCAACACAGATCCCTGAGGCACCCCACTGGTCCCGGCTTCCACCTGACAAACAGCCATCCACCATTACTCTCTGACATCTCCCATTCAGCCACTGTTGAATCCATCTTGCTACTCCGCCATTAACACCCAAAGATTGAACCTTCTTAACCAACCTTCCATGGGGAACCTTGTCAATGGCCTTACTGAAATCCATATAGACAACATCCACTGCTTTACCCTCATCAATTTTCCTAGTTACCGCTTCAAAAAATTCATAGAAGGTTTGTCAAACATGACGTTCCAAGCACAAATCCATGCTGACTGTTCCTGATCAGACCCTGTTTATCCAGATGCTTATATATTTCTCTCTAAGTATCTTTCCATTAATTTGCCCACACTGACGTCAAACTAATAGGTCTATAATTGCTAGGTTTATTCTTTGAACCCTTTTTAAACAATGGAACAAACATGCGCAATACGCCAATCCTCCGGCACTATTCCCGTTTCTAATGACATTTGGAAATATTTTCTGTCATAGCTCCTGCTATTTCTACACTAACTTCCCTCAATGTCCTAGGGAATATCCTGTCAGGACCTGGAGACTTATCCACTTTTATATTTTTCAAAAGTGTCAGTACTTCCTCCTCTTTGAATCTCATAGTTTCCATAGCTACTCTACTTGTAGATATCTCTTTTTTTTTCGAAACAAGTGTCCAATTTCCCTTGAAAATCATGGCTCTTTCCAATTTTTACTATTCCTTTCAACCTAACAGGGACATAAAGATTCTGTACTCTTACAATTTCCCCTTTAAATGTCCTCCATTTCTCTTCTACATCCTTCCCATGAAACAAAGTGTGCCAATTCACTCCTTTAAAATCCTTACGCATTCCCTCAAAGTTAGCCTTTCTCCAATCAAAAATCTCTACGCTAGGTCCAGTTTGACTCTCTCCATAATTATATTGAAACTAATGGTATTATGATCACTGGTCCGAAGTGCTCACCAACGCATACCTCCGTCACCTGACCTGCCTCATTTCCTAACAGGAGGTCCAGCACTGCCCCTTCTCTGGTCGATACCTCTATGTACTGCTGCAAAAAACTATCTGCACACATTTTAACAAACTCCAAACCATCCAGCCCATTTACAGAATGTGTTTCCCAGTCATATTTTGGAAAATTGAAATCTCCCACAATCACTACCTTGTGCTTACTACTATAATATCTGCTATCCTCCTTACTTATTTGCTCTTCCAATTTCACCTCCCCATTTGGCGGTCTATAATACCCCTAAAAGTGTTGCTATACCGTTCCCAATTCTCAGTTCCACCCAAATAGCCTCCCTAGACGAGCCCTCTAATCTATCCTGCCAAAGCACTGCTGTAATATCTTCTCTGACAAGCAATGCAACACCTCCCCTCTGGTCCCTCCAATTCTATCACACCTGAAGCAACGAAATCCTGGAATATTTAGTTTCCAATCACAGCCCTCCTGCAACCATGTTTCACTGGATTGCCACAACATCATATTTCCAGGTGTCAATCCAGGCTCTAAGTTTGTCCACCTTACTTACAATGCTCCTAGCATTAAAATATACACATTTTAGAAACCCACCATCCCTTTTTTCTCTGTCTATTATCTTTTTCATCTTTCTCGCTACATTTTGGATCCGAGCGCTTCCCTTCTCTGCCTCTTGCCCCACCCCCTGACCCCTAGCCCCCTACTACCGAGTCCCTCCCCCAGCCTTTCTAGTTTAAAGTCTCCCCAGTAGCCTTTGCAAATCTCCCTGCCAGGATATTGGTCCCCCTCGGGCTCAAGTGCAAACCCGTCCTTTGTGTACAGATCATGCCATTCCCCAAAAGAGGTCCCAGTGATCAAGATACTTGAATCCCTGCCCACTGCACCAGTCCTCTCAGACCACGCATTTATCCTCCACCTCATTTCATTTCCTACTCCCACTGTCACGCGGCACAGGCAGTAATCCTGAAATCGTTACCCTTTTGGTTCCTTCTCCTTAACTTTCCCCCTAACTCCCTAAATCCTCCCTTCAGGACCTCATCACTTTTTCTGCCTATGTCATTGGTACCTATGTGTACCACAACATCAGGCTCCTCTCCCTCCTTATCAGAATATTTTGTACACGTTCTGACACATGCGAGACCCTGGCACCAGGGAGGCAAACTACCATCCGGGTCTCCCAACTGCGTCTACAGAATCGCCTATCCGACCCCCTAACTATAGAGTCCCCTATTACAATTGCCCTCCTCTTTTTGCTACCCTTCTGAGCATCAGGGCCGGTCTCTGTGCCGGAGGCCCAGCCGCTGTTGGTGCCCCCAGCTAGGCTGTCCCCTCCAATCGTACTCAAACCCGAGTACCTATTTTCCATGTGTACGGTCACCGGGGTACTCTCTAGCCCCTGCCTCTGCCCCTTGCCCTTCCTAACCGTGACCCACTTGTCTGCCTCCTGTGGTCTGGGAGTGACTACCTCCCTGTAGCTCCTCTCTATTACCTCCTCACTCTCCCTGAGGAGACGGAGGTCATCGAGCTGCTGTTCCAGGTTCCTAACACAGTCCTTTAGGAGCCCCATCTCATATGGTTATATGGTTATAATTTACCATATGGTTATATGGTTATAATTTACAATTTTACCGGGCCAAATAACCTACAAATTTGTATGTCTTTGAAATGCTTCCATTTTCACATGTTCACATTTTCATCCTTTTCATTCCACCAGCCTGATCTATCCCAGATGGGAATTAAAAGCCACGGAGGCACAAATGAACTGCGGGTGCTGGGTATAGAGAAATATATAAATGTTAGTTTAGTTTATTATTGTCACGTGTACTGAGGTACAGTGATAAACTGGTAGCATCTGGGGAGGTAAATAGGCAGACGATGTTAGGGCGGCATGGTGGCGCAGCGGTAGAGTTGCTGCCTTACAGCGCCAGAGACCCGGGTTCGATCCTGACCACGGGTGCTTGTTTGTACGAAGTTGTATGTTCTCCCCGTGACCTGCGTGGGTTTTCTCTGGGTTCTCCGGTTTCCTCCCACACTCCAAAGAGGTACAGGTTTGCAGATCAATAGGCTTCTGTAAATATTTAAATTGCCCCTAGTGTGTGTGAGATAGTGCTAGTGAACGGGGTGATTGCTGGGAATCTTCATCGGACTGTTCTGGTCTGTGCTTTCCCTCCCACAGATGCTGCCTGACCAGCTGAGTTGCTCCAGCACTTTATGAATTGAAGAGATCAGCTTTAGCTGTCTGACATTCACATGGAGTTCATCCTCACAAGAAGCAGTTGAGGCAAAAGTGGTTTTAGCTCTATTCCCAAGAGAGGAATAGATCGGGCAGACGCACAGAGTGTCTTGCCCAGAGAAGGGCAACCGAGACCAGAGGGCATAGGTTTAAGGTGAATGGGGAGAGATTTGATAGGAATCTGAAGAGTAACTCTTTCACACAAAGGGAGGTGGGTGTATGGAACGAGTGCTGGAGGAGATAGTGGAGGCAGGGACTATCGCAACGTTTAAGAAACATTTAGACAGACGGATAGGACAGGTGTGGAGGGATATGGGCCAAACGCAAGCAGGTGGGACTAGTGTTGATGGTATAAGTTGTCCAATGTGGGCCAGTTGGGCTGAAGGGCCTGTTTCCACACTGTATCACTCTATGACGCTCTCTGACTCTGGTGAAGGAATGAAGGAAGTGAATTTAAATATAAGCAGCGGTCTGGGCCAAGGTCGATAGATCGCAACAGAAACCAGCTACTTCACACGGGATTGTTTCCCTGCTGTGTGCAATTCCAAGCAATTAAAAGCTTAATAAAGTTAAACTTCCAAGTATTTCCATGACGTAACTCATATGCATTAACGTAAGTAAATGTGTACGTTAAATCGGAAAACAAACAATTGACGTTTAATGTTAAAGAAGGAACTGCAGATGCTGGAGAATCGAGGATATACAAAAGGCTGGAGAAACTCAGCGGGTGCAGCAGCTGGTCTGAAGAAGGTCTGAAGAAGGGTCTCGACCCGAAACGTCGCCTATCTCCTTCGCTCCTTAGATGCTGCTGCACCCGCTGAGTTTCTCCAGCCTTTTGTGTGCCCCCAATTGACTTTTAATCACTATTACTAAGAAATTAAACCCATTTCATAGATTCATAAGTGATTGGAGCAGAATTAGGGCATTTGGCCCATCAAGTCTACACCAGAATTCAATCAAGGCTGAACTATCTTTCCCTCTCAACTCCATTCTCCATTTGTGTATGCAGCAACAAGGAACTGCAGACGCTGGTTTACAAAAAAGATGCAAAGCGCTGGAGTAACTCAGCGGGTCAAGCAGCAGCTCTGGAGAACAGGAATAGGTGATGTTTCGGCTCGGGGTTCTACTTCGGATTCAAGGGTCTGAAAAAGTGTCCAGACCCAAAATGTCACCTATCCATGTTCCCCAGAGAGGCGGCCTGACCCTCTGAGTTAATTTGTGTATGTGTTTTACGAGAATAATTGCAGCAATGATAGGGTTAACAAATGAGCGTTTGACGGCACTGGACCTGTACTCACTGGAATTTAGAAGAATGAGGGGGGACCTCATTGAGACTTACCGGATAGTGAAAGGCCTGGATAGAGTGGATGTGGAGAGGATGGTTCCACTAGGAGGAGAGTCTAGGACCCCATTCTCCTGCCTTCTCTCCATAGCCCCTGACACCCGTACTAATCAAGAATCTATCAATCTCCACCTTAAAAATATCCATCGACGGCCTCCACAGCAATCCGTGGCGAAGAATTCCACAGATTCTACAGCCTCAGAGGGCGGTGGAGGCAGGTTCTCTGGATACTTTCAAGAGAGAGCTAGATAGGGCTCTTAAAGATAGCGGAGTCAGTGGATGTGGGGAGAAGGCAGGAACGGGGTACTGATTGGGGATGATCAGCCACGATCACATTGAATGGCGGTGCTGGCTCGAAGGGCCGAATGGCCTACTCCTGCACCTATTGTCCATTGTCTATTGTCTATTGTCTATTCACCACCCTCTGTCTAAAGAAATTCCTTCTCGTCGTTTCTATAGATACGTCCTTTTATTCTGTGGCTATGACCTCTGGTCCTAGAGTCTCCCACCAGTGGATATACCGTTGTGATAGTACCTGCAGGTACAGTGAAAAGCTTTTGTCACGGTTTGTAGGTTAATTGTACAGGATCATGTTAGCGTGCAGGGATTGCTGGTCAGCATGGATTTGGTGGGCCAAAGGGCCTGTTTCCACGCTGTATCTCTAACCTAATCTACACTAAACTAAACCAGTCAGCGGAAAGACTATATATGATTCCAATTGAGCCGTCCACAATGTACAGATACAGGATAAAAGGAATTTAGTGCAAGATAAAGTCCAGTAAAGTCCATTTGAAGATAGTCCGAGATAGTCCGACTGCTCTCTAGTTGTTGATAGGATGGTTCAATTGCCTGATAACATCATAACACCAAAACATCACATGTTTACACCAAGATAGACATAATGCTGGAGTAACTCAGCAGGTCAGGCAGCACCTCTGGAGAAAAGGAATAGGTCACAGTTTGGGTTGAAACCCTTCATCAGACTGAGAGTCAGGGAGGGGGACATAAGGTTTTAGTTACACCATAACTGTGAGACCTGCAAGTGCTTGGCAAGCAGTTATTAATTTTAATATGGCAGGGAAAATGTCAGTCTTGAACACATTTCTGGAATACAGAAAATAAATAATGGATTTGTTGGGGGTGTTTTTGAGCGGGAGAGAGCCTTTGGTTGTCAGCAGCGAACTGTCGGTGAACTCGGTGCAGTGGGATGTGCTGACATTTATTGTTGAAAGCTAATAATCTTGAGAGAAGGTTAATAAGCCAGGGACTTCAAAAGTAAATCCCGTGGCAATTTTCCAACCCCGCATCCCGAGTGATGGACAAACCAAAGTCAATCCGCCACCCACCTTTGTAGGAACAAGGAACCGCAGATGCTGGTTTTACCCAAAAAGACTCAAAGTGCTGGTGTAACAGCGGGTCGGGCAGCATCTTCAGAGAACACGGGTAGATGATGTTTTGGTTCGAGAACCTTCTTCAGATACCTGGTTTTGATTTAAATCGCACAGTAATGTCTACCCTGGGCAAGATCCCGACACTAGTCTTTTTTGTTTGAGTTTAGTTTATTGTCACATGTACCGAGGTACAGTGAAAAGCTCAGCCAGTCTGCAGAAAGACAAAACATGATTACACTAAACTAAACCAGTCAGCGGAAAGACTATATATGATTCCAATTGAGCACCTACAATGTACAGATACAGGATAAAAGGAATTTAGTGCAAGATAAAGTCAGTAAAGTCCCTACTTTGTCGGGTGGCTCGAGCCTTCTGCTCCCATCTTGGCTCTCAGCATTGGGGCGATCAAGCTCCCGCATCAGGGGGATCTCAGCTCCCCCACACTGGGCGATCGGACCCCGGGTCAGGGCTGGTCGAACCTACTGCGAATTTGGAGCTTCCCGATATCAGTCTCTAGCCGAGACTGCGAGCTCCTCGATGGTGAAATCCACAAGCTGTGATTGGAGCATCGATCGCTGGCAAGGGATCAGTTCCGATAGTAAGTCCAGGGCCCGGCGGTGGGTCTCAAAGTCAGTCCCGAGCAAGGCCGCCAGCTCCATGATGTTAGGCCACGGTGCGACCGGAGATATGATCCAGGAACCAATCGCATCTCCGGCAAGATAACAGAGTGAAAAAAAGTCACCCCCAATCCCTTTCCCCACCCCACCCCCCCCACATAAAACAAACCAGAGAACATTAACACATGTTTTTAAAACACACTAAAAATAAAAAAATAGATGAAAAGACAGACAGACTTTTGTCGAGGCAGCCATCATGCGGTGCCCCCTGGTGGTGTATCGAGCCATCCACAGTGTACAGATACACGATAAGGGAATAACGTGAATAATGTTTACCACAAGATAAAGCCAGTAAAGTCCCAACAAAGACAGCCTGATGAGAGTCCAATAAGGTAGATAGTAGTTCAGCACTGCTCTCTGGTTGTGGTAGGATAGTTCAGTTGCCTGATAACAGCTGGGAAGAAACTGTCCCTGAATCTGGAGGTGTGTGTTTTCATACTTCTATGTCTTTGGCCTGATGGGAAAGGGGAGAAGAGGGAGTGGCAAGGGTGTGACTCGTCACAACTTTTTGCAGTCTTTTCCGCTCCCGGGCATTCAATTTGCCGAATCAGGCCATGATGTAACCAGTCAATATGCTCTGCACTGTACACCTGTAGAAGTTTAAGAAAATCCTCTTTGACATACCAAATCTCCATAATCTTCTCAGGAAGTAGCGGCGTTGTTGTGCTTTATTTATAATTTGTAATTTATAATTGCAGCAGTGTGCTGGGACCAGGAAAGGTCTTCTGATGTAGCAATGTTACAAAATTTTGAGATTTAAAAAATCAAGTCTGCAATTTATCCCAGCAGATAAGCATAAAAAGAAGTTTAATTTGACACCTAATTCACTTTCATATCTTCAGCATTAAAAAGGTTATGCCCATTTTCATACTCGGAAATTAGCATCTTGTTCCCTATTGCTTTTCCATTGACTTAACACAAAAGTTGTGATCGAGGACAGTCAAAAGCCCATAACTTTCTTAAAAATTAAGAGAACTGAAAGACATTTTCAGATTATTATAGATTGAAACATTCTGAAACAAATATGAAACAATCTTACGTGGATGACCTGAAATTAAAGCAGATAATTAGTTAGTTACCCAATTGTGGCTAATTACAAAATTCAATTACGAGATCTAAACATCTATCCATTTCTTAAGAAAATTTTAACATTTTTTAAAAAGCCTAAGTGTCCAAATAACATTCACACAAGAATTCACAATTTCACATGATTTTTAAATCTAGTTGTTATGAATTTATAGGCCAAATTGAAGGAATTTAGAGTTTAATGCCCGTAAATTAATGGCCATTTAAATCAACTTGCGAGTGGGATTTTATGGAACGCGATGGATTGGAACGTTGCGGTTGCGGTGAATTTAAACCGCATATCGGCAGGAAAAATACTGCCAGTTCATAAGCGGAATAAATCACCGTTTCGCAACATGAAATGTTGATTGTTTTTCTTAATAAACAAGTTTATATGAAAATATAAACAACTTTCCTTTACCTGTCCCCTACGTAAAGTCCGTCCCCGTTGTCGTCGTTCACGGCATTAGAAGCTAATTTTTAGTTCACTCCAGCGCTGAAATTGTCAGGCGATTAAAAAAAAAATTTCACTTACCGTCAGTCGGAACGAATCTTCAGAAAAATCCCGCACTCCGAGAAAATATAATTCCGGAAGGCATTGGAAAACCACATTTTAACCCTGCTCCCCCCCCCTATCAAAGGCACCAAAGTCGCACACACGGCCAGTGACAGAACTACAGCGCCACTGAAGGCAAGTTTTGTAACATACCTAATATATGCACGCCCAGGAATTTGAGGTTTTTGACTCTCTCCACCATCGGCCTGTTGATATAAACAGGATTGTGGGTCCTCATCCTTCCTCCTCCAAAGTCCACAATCAGGTCCTTAGTTTTGCTGGTGTTGAGAGCCAGGTTGTTGTACTGGCACCATTTGGTCAATCGGTCGATCTCACTTCTATACTCTGGCTCATTACCACCTGTACTTCGTCCAACAACGGTGGTGTCGTCAGACCAATTTCCCTCCGGGGGTGAATAAAGTTTTATCGTACCGTATAGTATCATATCGTATCGTATGACAATGATAAACCTAAACCTAATCCTGGATCTAAAGTAGCTCTGCAGTGTTTGCAGTGAAAGGAGACTCAAAATAGAAAAGCACTTGGTGAATTTCATACTGATGCTGCTGAACAATCCATTAAAACATAATTATTGAACGCTTGTATGGATTTACTTGGAAGCAATCAGTAATACAGATACTGTGTGGGGGTTTGATGAGCTACAACAAATTAATAGAATTCATTCATTTCAGTGTCTTTCAAGTGCCTTTATTTGCATTCACACTTTGCTCTCATTAAAATGGCCTTCATCAGTCAGGATATTGGGCGTAGAATTTGGATAAGGTCATAAGGAATGGAAGTAGAATTAGGCCATTCGGCCCATCAAGTCCACTCCGCCATTCAATCATGGCTGATCTATCTCTCCCTCCTAACCCCATTCTCCTGCCTTCTCCTCTGACACCTGTACTAATTACACATACAAGATATTAGTGAGGCCGCATTTGGCGTGCTGTGCTCAGTTTTGATAGCCTAATTTAGTTTTAGTTTACAGATACAGAGCGGAAACAGGCTCTTCGGCCCACCAGGTTAGTGGGCCCGATCTGCGATCCCCGCAAATTAACAATGTCGTTACACACTCTAAGGTAAATTTATATTTATACCAAGCCAATTAGCCTACAAACATGTATGTCTGGAGTGTGGGAGGAAACCGATCATGGAGAAAACCCACGCAGGTCACGGGGAGAACGTACAAACTCCATACAGACAGCACCCGTAGCCAGGATTGAACCCGGGCCTCTGTCGCTGTAAGGCAGCAACTCTACCCCTGCGCCACCGTGCCACCCACAAAAGATGCCATGAAGCTAGAAAGGGGGCAGAGAAGATTTACGAGGATATTTCCCGGACTCAAGGGCCCGAGCTAGAGGGAGATGTTGGGCAGGCCTGGGCTTTATTCCTTGGAGCTTTGGTGTCTGAGGCGTGATCTTATAGAGACACATAAAATCATGAGTGGAATTGATGGGCTGAATATGAACAGGCCATTTTGCCCACGATGTATACTTAGAATCTTACAGTGGAAACAGGCCCTTCAACCTAACTTTCCCACGCTGACCAACACGTCCCATCTACACTAGTCCCACCTGCCTGCATTTGCCCCATATCCCTCTAAACCTGCCCTATCCAGCACTTTGTGTCTATCTATGGTTTAGAGGGATATGAACCAAGCGTGGGCAGGTGGGACTAGTATGGATGGGACATCTTGCTCTGCATGGATGTTGGGCCGAAGGGCCTGTTCTGTACTGTATGACGATATGACTCTATCCATGTACCTGTCCAAATGATTTTTTAAAACATTGTTATAGTACCTGCCACAACTACCTCCTCTGGCAGCTCGTTCCATACACCTACCACCCTCTGTGTAAAAAAAATTACCCCTCGGGTTCTCATTAAATCTTTCTCCCCTCACAATATCCCTGCATTCACTGTATATCCAGATGCCTATCCAAGAGTCTAATATGTCACCAGCCCCTTCAGGCACTCGCCAACCTCTGTGTAAATAAAACTTGTCCAGCACATCCCCTTTAAACTTTACCCCTCTCACCAAACTGGCCTAAACTTAACACGGTACCCGCGGTGCAGCCTCACCAGTGTTATGTACAACTAGTATGTCCGAGGGTGTTTTCAGTACTTGAGGGCCTGAGCTATAGGGAAAGGTTGAGCAGCCTGGGACACCATTACTTACAGCACAGGAGGATGAGGGGTGATCTTGTAGAGGTGTATAAAATCATGAGAGGAATAAATCGGGCGGACGCACAGAGTCTCTTGCCCAGAGTAGTGGAATCGAGAACCAGAGGACATAGGTTTAAGTTGAGGGAGGAAAGATTTTATAGCATAGAATAGAATAGAATGCTTTTTATTGTCATTCAAACAGCTTGGTTTGAACGAAATTGCTTTTTCTACAGTCTTACATTACAAAAAAACACTAGACCCGCACTTAACACAGTTTACACAAACGTCCATCATAGTGTATCTCCAACACCTCCTCACTGTGATGGAAGGCAAAAGTTTTATCTCTTCCCTTTGTTCTTCACCCGCGGTCCAGCAGTCCAACTGAAGCGACGAGGCAACTGGGGCTCCCGATGTTAAAGTCCCCGGCGGGCGATGGTAAGTCCCGTGGCCGTTAAGCCGTGCCAGGCGATGTTCGGCCCCGCTCCAAGTCATTTAACCCCGCGATTCGGGCGGGAGAAGTTGCCGTTGCGCGAGCTCCGAAAAGCGGTCTCCCACCAGGGACCTGCGAGCTCCCGATATTACCGACCACCGGGCCTGTGGCCGGAGCCTCAGAAGCTCCAAAGTCGGGTCGCAGCAGTGCGCCACCACAGCTCTCCCCGCTCCGAAGACAGCCAGCTCCGCGACGGCAGGTCCGCAGACTCCGCGACTGGAGCCCTCAGGTTGGTTCCGGTTGGAGGCCGCCGCCGGCTCCATGATGTTAGGCCCAACGCATCGGAGAACCGACAGGGAAAAAGTCGGGTCCCCGTACAGGGAAGAGATTAAACGGTTTCCCCCACCCCCCATATATACACAGTTAAAAAAATAATAAAAACTAGAGTCAACAACATACATTTAACGAGACAAAAATTAAAAAAGACAAACGGACTGCAGTCGAGCCGCTGCCGTCAGACGCCACCACACCACATGTACATTAGGTACCTCGATGGTAGCTTTTTCACACCAAGGATGGTGTGAGAATGGAACGAGCTGCCGGAGGAGGTAGTTGAGATAGGGGCTATGCAACAACTAAGAAACATTTAGACAGATACATGGATAGGACAGGTTTAGAGGGATATGGGTCAAACCCAGACAGGTGGGACTAGTGTAGATGGGACATGCTGGTCGGTGTGTGCAAGTTGGGCCGAAGGGCCTGTTTCCATGCTATATGACCATAACCTCAGAATTAAAGGACGTTCTTTAGGGAAGGAGATGAGGAGAAATTTCTTTAGTCAGAGGGTCTTGAATCTGTGGAATTCATTGCCACAGAAGGGTGTGGAGGCAAAATCAGTGGATATATTTAAGGCAGAGATAGATCTTGATTAGTACGGGTGTCAGAGTTTATGGGGAGAAGACAAGAGAATGGGGTGAGGAGGCAGAGATAGATCAGCCTTGATTGAATGTCGCAGTAGACCTGATGGGCCGTATGACCTAATTCTACTCCTATACCTTATGAGTTTATGATTCTATGGCTCTAGGAGGCAAAATAACTAAAGGGGACTTGATTGATAGGTGGAAAAAATAAATTGTATGATTGCAGAGCAGTGAGGAGAGGGACTGGACTTGGTGGGACTGCACTGCTGGGAGTAGACTGGGACTCTCAAATGAATGGCTTGTACTGAGTAAGTTATGATTCACACTTTTCTGCAGCTGTGCCAAAGCCACTGATTTATAAAGGTTTAACGTCAGAGATCTATGCATTGACTCTGTAGCTGTCTCCTATGTACATTAATATTGTAAAATATTTCCTCCGTCTGCTTTCCAAGCTGCTTCACTTCACACTTCTCTGCTCTCAATTCGACACGCAATGTGTTTGCCTATTTGTGCAGCCCACAGCCCCCCCCTGAAGCCTACAAACTCTCTCTCATTCCTCTCACACTCCCCACCCATTCTGTGTAAAGACCCTGCCCTGCTCGTCTCGTAGAGTAATGGTCAAAGAGTTGGGCCGAAGGGCCTGTTTCCACACAGTATTCATCTATGACTCTCTATGATACAGTGTGGAAACAGGCCCTCAGGCACAACTTGCCTACACCGGTCAACATGTCCCAGCTACACTCGTCCCACCTGCCCGCATTTCATCCATGTCCCTCCAAACCAGTCCTATCCATGTACCTGTCTAACTGTTTCTTAAACGTTCGGATAGTCCCAGCCTCGACTACCTCCTCTGACAGCTCGTTCCTTACACCCACCACCCTTTGCAGGAAAAAAATAAATCTCCTTTCAGCTTTGTCCTCACAAACTGAACACAGTAGTCTTAATGCGATACAAGGGTGTTGCCAGGACTCGAGGGCCTGAACCAGCTACTGGGAGAGGTTGGCCAGGCTAGGACTCTATTCCTTGGAGTGTAAGAGTGATGTTCTTATAGAGGTGCACAAATAATGAGTGGAATAGATAGGTTGAATGCGTAAGAACATGGTGACTGAAGTAGAGATGGTCAGCGCTGAAGTAGAGATGGTCGAAAGCTTCAAATTCCTAGGAATAAACATCATCGACTTCTCCTGGACCACCCATATTGAAGCAAGAACCAAGATAGCATACCGACGCCTCTACTCCCTTAGAAGGCTTAAGAAGCTCGGCATGTCACCAAGAAATCGTGAGGTCATGTTGCATTTGTTTAAGAAGTTTAGAGTATTATGTTCAGTTCTGGGCACTGTGTTATAGGAAAGATATTGTCGAGCTGGAAATGGTACAGAGAAGGTTTTAGGTACAAGGGTACTGCGAGGATGTTGCCAGGGCCAGAGAGCCTGAGCTAGAGCTTGAGTAGGCTGGGACTCAAGTCCTTGGAGCGCAGGAAGATGAGGGAAGATCTTATAGAGGTGTATACAATCATGAGAGGATTAGGTCGGGTAGATGCACAGAGTCTCTTGCCAAGAGTAGGGGAATCGAGGACCAGAGGGCATAGGTTCAAGGTGAAGGAGAAAAATGTTAATAGGAATCTGAGGGGGTGACCTTTTCACAGAAAGGGTGGTGGGTGTATGGAACAAGCTAACAGAGGAGGTAGATTGAGGCTGGGACTATCCCAACGTTTAAGAAACAGTTAGACAGGTACATGGATTGGACAGGTTTGGAGGGATATGGACTAAACGCAGGCAAGTGGAACTGGGACATATTGGTTGGAGTGGGCAAGTGGGCTGAAGGGCCTGTTTCCACACTGTATCACTCTGTAACTCTATAACTCATTGGAGACCCTCGGATTATCTTTAATCGGATCTTATTAAGTTTTATCTTGCACTAAATGTTATTCACATTATTGCCTTTAGCATGTATCTGTACACTGTGAATGGTTTGATTGTAATCATGTATTGTCTTTCCGCAGAGTGGCTAGCACGCAACAAAAGCTTTTCACTGTACCTCGGTACACATGGCAATAAACTAAACTCAACAAGCAAGTTGTTCCTGTGCATTCTTCTCTGCAGCTGTTTACCTGTTGGCATCTGCAAATACACACAAGGACGTGCAGGTTTGTAGGTTAATTGGCTTCTGCAAGTTGTCCCTAGTGTGTAGGATAAACCTAGTATACCGGTGACCACTGGTCGACACGGACCCGGTGGGCCGAAGGGCCTGATTCCATGCTGTATCTCTAACAAAATACTGCAGATGCTGGAATCCTGAGCAAAACTCAAGGTGCTGGAGTAACTCAGCTGGTCGGGCAGCATCTGTGGAGGAAATGGATAACTGTCAACTCACTCCACATATGTCTGAAGAAGGGTCTCGACCCGAAGCGTCACCCATTCCTTCTCTCCACGATGCTGCCTGTCCTGCTGAGTTACTCCAGCACTTTGTGTTTACTTCATGCAGCAGTAATCTGCTGTTATAACCAGCTTTGACATCGAGATTAATGTCCCTGAATCAATTTACTATCCACAAATAATTGGGTTTTGACTTTACTGGTGTATTGGCTTCAATGGTCTGAAGATTTATTTCAAAATGCTATTATTATACCTGTCTTGAGAGCATTCTGTGAACTATTCACCACATTCAACGGTTTTCTTTAAACCTTTGACATTGGTAATCCTCAAAACTTTAGCGAAGTTTTTATTTTTGCTAGGCGCTCCTTAGCATTGATGCCTTTCTTCAGCTTCTGTATCTGTACACTGTGGACGGCTCGATTGTAATCACGTATAGTCTTTCCACTGACTGGATAACGCGCAACAAAAAAGCTTTGCACTGAAAGGGCTGAAGGTGGATAAGTCACCTGGACCAGATGGACTGACTGCACCCCAGGGATCTGAGAGAGTGTGGAGGCATTGACAGTGACATTTCAAGAATCACTAGAGTCAGGAGTGGTCCCAGATGATTGGAAAGGCTGCAATATTGTGAGCATTCTGGGCACCAAATCTGAGGAAGGATGTACTGGCTCTGGAGAGGGTCCAGAGGAGGTTTTCAAGCGTGATCCCAGGAATGAGTAGGTTAACCTATGATGAGCGTGTGTCAACACTGGGCCTGCATTCGCTGGAGTTTAGAAGAATGAAAGGGGATTTAATTGAATTTAATTGTTATATGGTTATATATGGTTATATTATACATAATAGTGAAAGGCTTGGATAGAGTGGATGTGGAGAGGATGTTTCCACTTGTGGGAGAGTCGAGGTCATAGCCTCAAAATTAAAGGACGTTCTTTTAGGAAGGAGATGAGGAGAAATGTCTTTAGCCAGAGGGTGGTGAATCTGTGGAATTCTTTGCCACAGAAAGGCTGTGGAGGCCAAGTCTGTAGTGTTAAAGAAGGAACTGCAGATGCTGGAGAATCGAGGGGACACAAAAGGCCGGAGAAACTCAGCGGGTGCAGCAGCATCTAAGGAGCGAAGGAGATAGGCGACGTTTCGGGTCGAGACCCTTCTTCAGAGGCCAAGTCTGGATAGTTTGTAAGACGGAGATAGATAGATTCTTGATTAGTACGGGTGTCAGAGGTTATGGGGAGAAGGCAGGAGAATGGGGTTAGGAGGGATGAGATCGATCAGCAATGATTGAATGGCGGAGTAGACATGATGGGCCAAATGGCCTAATTCAACTACTATTCCTTATAGCCTTATGTACGTCGGTACCTCTTTGATGTCTCACAGACTATCCTTGATCGGACTGGATAAGTGAATAGCGCAACGCAATAAATTAAACTGAAACTACACGTGACAATAATAAACTAATTAATAATAAGCTAATAAAGAATCAAGTTAGAGTTGGATTAGAGTGGATGGCCGGTGTGACCCTGTTGGGCCAGCATCTGCAGGGTTTCCATGCAAAAAAACCCTGCAGATGCTGGAAACCTGAAAGAAAAAAATGACGGAACTCTCACCAGACCAGGCAGAGAGAGATAAAACTTTTAAGTTCTCAAAATATTGACATGAACATTAACAATAGTTCTTGCTCCACACCTACTGCAATTTACACACTGTAAACATTTTACAATGTCCAATTGACCTACAAACTTGCATGTATTTGGAGTGTGGGAAGAAACTGGAGCACCCAGAGAAAACCCACGCAGTCATGGGGAGAGCGTACAAGCGCTGTATGGACGGCACCCGTAGTCAGAATGAAACCCGGGTCTCTGGCGCTGTAAGGCAGCAACTCTTCCGCTGCGCCACCGTGCCGCCATCTTGAGTTTGAACTGATCGTATTCATGTACAGTGTGTTTTATCTGCTTGGGTAGCATGCAAAACAAAGCTTTTCACTTTACCTCAGTACACGTGACAATAATAAAACTAAATTAAAACCAAAAGCTATTTGATAATTTTCTTCCTTCTGACATTAAAGTTGTGGGTTCGAGGCTAGATCTGAGGGATGTAACGTCATTATTATTTAGGGGCAAGAGTTACCTATCTAGTTCAATTAATGACCGAAGCACAGTTCGTTCTCTCGTGTGTCAGACGATGTAACTCGCTGTTGGCTTCTATCGTCGTCCAACATGTTGACAGAATTGTCGCCCGGCGCGTCACAGAGTGCATCACGTCATCGCTTCCAGAGATCGCCACGAGGAGGCTTCTGTAATGATCCCCACCGAGGTATAGTGGGAAACATATTTGTTGCTTGCTATCCAGTCAGTGGAAAGACTATACATGATTACAATCAAGCCGTTCACAGTGTCCAGACACAGGATAAAGGGAATAACATTTAGTGCAAGATAATTTCCAATACAGTTCAGTTTCGTTCAGTTTATTGTCATGTCACCGAGATGCAGTGAAAAGCTTTTTTGTCTTTTTTTACAGGATAAAGGGAATAATGTTTAGTGCAAGATAAAGTCCAGTAAAATCCGATTAAAGATAGTCCAAGGGTCTCCAATGAGGTAGATGCGAGGTCAGGGCCACAGTTGTAGTTGGTGATAGGATGGTTCAGTTGCCAGATAACAACACAATAGAAGTTTCATGTAGGAGCAGAATTAGGCCATTCAGCCCATCAAGTCTACTCTGCCATTCCATCATGGCTGATCTATCTTTCCCTCCCAACCCCACTCCCCATAACCTCTGGTATCTGTACTAATCAAGAATCTATCTATCTCTGCCTTAAAAATATCCACAGACTTGGCCTCCACGCCCTTATGGTGCAGTGAATTCCACTGATTCACCACCCTCTGACTAAAGAAATTCCTCCTCAGCTCCTTCCTAAATTCTGAGGCTGTGGCCACTGGTCCTAGACTCTCCCACTAGTGGAAACATCCTCTCCACATCCACTCTATCCAAGCCTTTCAATATTCAGTGAGTTTCAATGAGGTCACCCCTCATCCTTCAAAACTCGAGCGAGTACAGGCCCAGTGCTGTCCAACGCTCAACTGTCAAACTGTCCCTGGATCTGGAGGTGGGAGGTGGTGTTGTGCTTAAGTTTGAAAATTGAAATTATGTATGTTAAACTGAGCATGATTCAGCGCGGAGCAGATGGCTGTCACGATGAGTCCTTCGCGAGTCAAACACCAATGTTCTGATTAACTGCTCATCCATCTCATTCCGCCTGGTTTTTGGGTCGAGCACCTGTGTGCCACGTTTTCACTGCCTTCACCTGCCGGGCGAAAGTGAATGAATTTCTCAATAATCTCTTGGAGAATGAGAGGGTTTGGAACAGTAGACAATAAAGCAATAAGCAACGATTTAATGCAGAGTAACATTGATTTTCAAAGACCAACAAGCGATGGGGATTCGGAACAATCCTTCTCTCTGAGCCAGCACAGTAAAGATAATCTGAGCCTCTGGTTGTTTTCCGATGTGTGATTCCATTGTCCATAGTGTTTGCCCAAAGAACAACTACTCCTACACCACCAATTTAATCACCTCAAATAGAAATATCGAAAACAAAGAAGGTAGGTGCAGGAGTAGACCATTCGGCCCTTTGAGCCAGCACTGCCATTCAATATGATCATGGAAGATCATCCCAAAATTAGTGCCCTGTTCCTGCTTTTTCCCCATATCCCTCGAATCCTTTAGCCCTAAGAGCTAAATCTAACTCTTGCATGGAAACATCCAGTGAATTGGCCTCCACTGCCTTCTGTAGCAGATAATTTCATAGATTCACAACTCTCTGGTGAAAAGATGTTTCCTCATCTCAGTCTTAAATTGCCTCCCACTTATCCTTAAACTATGACCCCTGGTTCTGGACTCCCCCAACATCGGGAACAATTTTCCTGTATCAAAGCTGTCCAATCTTTTAAGAATGTTGTATGTCTCCAAAATATTCCTGCTCATCCTTTTAAACTCCAGTGAATACAAGCCCAGTTGACCCATTCTTTTATCATATGTCAGTCCCGCCATCCCGGGAATTATCTGTTGAACCTACGCTGCGCTCCATCAATGGAAATAATGTCCTTCCTCAAATTAGGAGACCAAAATTGCACACAATACTCCCTGCAGTTGTACAGGGCCCTGTACAACTGCAGTAGGACCTCCTTTCTCCTAAACTCGAATCCTCTCGCAATGAAGGCCAATGGCTTTCTTCACTGCCTGATGTATCTGCATGCTTACTTTCAGTGGCTGATGTACAAGCACACCCAAGTCTTGTTGCACCTCCCCTTTTCCTAACCTGACACCATTCAGATAATAATCTGCCTTCCTGTTCTTGACACCAAAGTGGATAACCTGACATTTATCAACATTATACTGCATCTGCCATCCATCTGCCCACTCACCCGATCTATCCATGTCACCCTGCAGCCTCTTTTTTGTTTGAGTTGAGGATTTGAGTACAAGAGCAGGGAGGTTCTACTGCAGCTGTACAGGGTCTTGGTGAGGCCACACCTGGAGTATTGCGTACAGTTTTGGTCTCCTAATCTGAGAAAATACATTCTTGCCATACAGGGAGTACAGAGAAGGTTCACCAGACTGATTCCTGGGATGGCAGCACTTCCATATGAAGAAAGACTGGATAGACTCGGCTTGTACTCGCTGGAATTTAGAAGATTGAGGGGGGATCTCATAGAGATTTACAAAATTCTTAAGGGGTTGGACAGGCTAGATGCAGGAAGATTGTTCCCGATGTTGGGGAAGTCCAGGACAAGGGGTCACAGTTTAAGGATAAGAGGGAAGTCTTTTAGGACCGAGATGAGAAAATCATTTTTCACAGAGAGTGGTGAATCTGTGGAATTCTCTGCCACAGAAGGTAGTTGAGGCCAGGTCGTTGGCTATATTTAAGAGGGAGTTAGATGTGGCCCTTGTGGCTAAAGGGATCAGGGGGTATGGAGAGAAGGCAGGTACAGGATACTGAGTTGGATGATCATATTGAATGGCGGTGAAGGCTCGAAGGGCCGAATGGCCTACTCCTGCACCTATTTTCTATGTTTCTATGTTTATCTTGTATCCTCCTCGCAGCTCGCACTGCCACCCAGCTTTGTGTCATCCGCAAACTTGGAGATGTCATATTTAATTCCCTTGTCTAAATCATTAATTATATGTTGTAAATAAGTGGGGTCCCAGCACCGAGGCTTGCCGCACCCCACTAGTCACTGCCTGCCATTCTGAAAAGGACCCATTATTTCCTACTCTTTGCTTACTGTCTGCCAACCAGTTCTCTATCCATGTCAATACCCCACCCCCAATTCCATGTGCTCTAATTTTGCACACTAATCTCTTGTGTGGAACCTTGTCAAAGGCTTTTTGAAAGTCCAGATACACCACATCCACTGGATCTCCCTTATCCATTCTACTTGTTACATCCTCAAAAAAATCCAGAAGATTAGTCAAGCATGATTTCCCCTTCATAAATCCATGCTGACTTTGACTGATCCCGTCACTGCTTTCCAAATGCGCTGCTATTACATCTTTAATAATCGACTCCAGCATCTTCCCCACTACCGATGTAAGGCTAACTGGTCTATAATTCCCCGTTGTGTCTCTCCTTTCTTAAAAAGTGGTTACATTAACTACCCTCCAGTCCACAGGAACTGATCCAGAGTCTATAGAATATTGGAAAATGATCACCATTGCATCCACAATTTCTAAAGCCACCGCCTGGAGTCTCTGGGATGCAGACCATCAGGCCCTGGTTCTTTTTTCCTCTTCTTGATTCTCTGTTGAGTTCTCTGTTGAATTTCTCCCAATCCTCCGGTTTGCTGCTTCCTCTGGCCAATTTATAAGCGTCATCCTTGGATTTAACACTATCCTTGACTTCCCTCATCAGCCACGGTTAAGCCGCCTTCACCTGAGGGATGAACAATTTTTGGAGTTTATCCATGCGGTCTTTAAATCTTTGCCATTGCATCTCCACCATCAAGTATAATTTGCCCGTCTATCCTAGCCAATTCCCATCTCATACCTTCAATATCTCCTTTCTTTAAGTTCATGACCCTAGTCTGTGAATTAACCGTGTCACTCTCCATCCTAATGTAGAATTCCACCATATTATGTTCACTGTTTCCCAAGGGGCTTTGCACAACAAGATCACTAACTAATCCTTCCACATTACACAATTCCCAGTCTAGGGTGGCCTGCCCTCTAGTCAGTCATATGAACTATTTCATGAGGGTGGGACTTTCTTTTAGCGATATCCACAGACCAGAATGTCGGAGTCCTCATCAGTTCATAAGTTGTAGGAGTAGAATTGTGTCATTCGGTCCATCAAGTTTACTCCGCCATTCAATCATGGTTGATCTATCTCTTCCTCCTAACCCCATTCTCCTGCCGACATGTTGGTTGATGTGGGCAAGTTGGGAAGAAGGTCCTGTTTCTGTGCTGTGTGATTCTTTGACTCTTTGACTCTATAAGTAGTCTATTTAAGCCACCGTTGTGGGCTTGATTCTCTACTGCCACCCTGTTCATTGAGAGTGATGACATCATACAACACGGTAACAGGCCATTCAGCCCAACATGCCCATGCCAACTAAGTGCTCCATCTATACTAGTCCCACCTGCCTGCCTTTGGCCCATATCTCTCTAAAACATTTCCAGTCCATGTACCTGTCCTAATGTCCTTTAAATGTTGTCATAGTCCCTGCCTCAACTACCTCCTCCAGCAGTCCGTTCCATACACCCACCACCCTCTGTATGAAAAAGTTATCCCTCAGATTCCTATTAAAGCTTTCCCTTCTCACCTAACACCAATGTCCTCAGGTTCTTGGTTCCACTAGTCCGAGTAAAAGACTCCTATTTATGCATCTCTGCATTTACCCTGTTTTACCCAATCTATTCCCCTCATAATCTAATGCACCTCTACAAGATCACCATTCATCCTCTTGTGCTCTAAGAAATAAAGTCCAAACCTGACCAACCTCTCTCTATAGTGGCGGCACGGTGGCGCAGTGGTAGAGTGGCTGCCTCACAGTGCCAGAGACCCGGGTTCAATCCCGACTACGGGTGCTGTCTGTATGGAGTTTGTTCGTTCTCCCCTCGACCGCATGGGCTTTCTCCGAGATCTTCGGTTTACTGCCACACTCCAAAGACATGCAGATTTGTAGGTTAATTGTCTTGGTATAAATGTAAATTGTCCATTGTGTGTGTAGGATAGTGTTAGCGTGAAGGGATCACTGGTCAGTGCAGACTAGGTGGGACGAAGGGCTTGTTTCCACTCTATATCTCACAACTAAACTAACCTAAACTAAACCATAGCTCAGGCCCTCAAGTTCTGGAAATATCCTTGTAAATCTTCAATTAAGTCTTTCCAGCATGACAACAAAACTGAACACAATACTCCAAATGTGGCCTCATCAACGTACTTGAGACATGGACTTCTCTCTTTTCATATCTTTTCATCTCTGGCCTTTGTTCAACTGTCTGCCCTCCTCCCCCGCCCCCCCCCCCCTCCCCCCCCCCCCCCCCCCCCCCCCCCAACAGTATCCACCTATCACTTGCCAGAGAGAGAGATACAAGGTGCTGGCTCGAAGGGCCGAATGGCCTCCTCCTGCACCTATTTTCATATATTTTCTATGTAAGGAACTGCAGATGTTGATTTACAAAAAAAAAAAGTGTTGGAGTAACTCAGTAGGTCACCTCTGGAGAACATGGATAGGTTGCGTTTTTGGGTCAGGAACCGTCTTCAGACTGATTGCAGCAGGGAGGGAGAATGCTGGAAGAGAGGTGGGGTGAGACAATGTCTGGCAAGTGAGAGGTGGCTATAAGCGAGGAGGCTTTTGAAAGGCAGATGGCAGGACAAAGGACTTCTTCTTCGTCTTCCGTATGGTGTGCACAGCCCAAAGTTGTAGGACAACTTGTTAAAAGTAAAGTAGATAGGTCTATGGACGGGAAGGGAATGGAGGGGTATGGTCTGAGTGCAGGTAGATGGGACTAGGGGAAAACAAATGGTCGGCACGGACTGGAAGGGCCGAGAGGGCCTGTTTCCGTGCTGTAATTGTTATATGGTTATATGGTTATATAGTTATATTTGATCTTTGTTTGTGCACGTCAGGTTGATTGCATTAGTCGAAACAGGGCGGACCATGTGAAGGTTGCAATCTCCCGCCCCAGACAAAGAACTGTTGAAAAGACAAAAAGTGTGAGATGAGGAGATAAGAATAGAAGAGGCATGAAATGTGAATCTCTGGAGAACATAGGTGGTTGAAATATCAAATATTATCATAGAATCTGAGAAAATAGGTGCAGGAGTAGGCCATTCGGCCCTTCGAGCCTGCACCGCCATTCAATATGATCATGGCTGATCATCCAACTCAGTATCGTGTACCTGCCTTCTCTCCATACCCCCTGATCCCTTATTGCAGGGCACAGCATACCAGCATACCAAAGATAGACACAAAGTACCAGAGTAACTCAGCGGGTCAGGCAGCGTCTCTCGGAAAACATGGATGGGTGATGATTTGGATCAGAACCCTTCTTCAGACTGAAAGTAAATTAATTAGTTCAGAAGTTCTAGGAGCAGAATTAGACCATGCGGCGCATCAAGTCTACTCTGCCATTTAATCATGGTTGATCTATCTTTCCCTCTCAACCCAATTCTCCTGCCTTCGCCCCGTAACCCCTGATGCCCGTACTAATCAAGAAAGTAAAGGTGAGGGAACTGGAAGTAGGAAAAGGCCAGAACAAAACAGCCCTCTTTTACCACTCTAACAACTTGCGTTTCCCCTCTCAGGGAGTTATGGACTTGGACCCCAAATCCCTCAGACCACATAGAAAAACAGAAAATAGGTACAGGAGGAGGCCATTTTACCCTTCAAGCCCTTGCCACCATTCATTGTGATCATGGCTGATCATTCACTATCAGTAACCCGTGCCTGCCTTCTCCGCTAGCCCCTAGTGAATCCAGTGAATTGGTCTCCACTGCCTTCTGTGGCAGAGAGTTCCACAAATTCACAACCCTCTGGGTGAAAAAGTTTTTTTTCATCTCAGTTTTAAATGTCCCCCCCCCCCCCCCCCCCCCCCCCCCCCTTTATTCTTGGACTGTAGCCCCTGGTTCTGGCCACACTTTTTGATGCACGCTTTTCCTGCATCAACCTTGTCCAGTTTTTTTATAATTCTATACGTTTCTATAAGCTGGCTCGAAGGGCCAAATATAGAAAGAGCAAACCCTTTAGTTTAGTTTCGAGATACGGCGCGGAAACAGGCCCTTCGGCCCACCGAGTCCGCAACGCTAACACTATCCTACACACACTCGGGACGAATTTACAATTACACCAAGCCAATTAACCTACAAACCTGTACGTCTTTGGAGTGTGGGAGGAAACCGGAGATCCCGGAGAAAAACCCATGCAAGTCACGGGGAGAACGTACAAACTCCGTACAGACAGCACCTGTAGTCAGGATCGAACCTTGTTCTCTGGCGTTGTAAGGCAGCAACTCTACCGCTGCGCCACCGTGCCACCCTTTGCTTAATGAAGCATTTGATATTGAATTGAATTGAATTGAATTTCTTTATTTGTCATTCAAAAACAAATTTGAACAAAATTTTGTTGCCATGCAGTCATAACAGTAACACAATTTAACACAAACATCCACCACAGTGACTTTCCTCCAGGCACCTCCTCACAGTGATGGAAGATAAAAATGTCTTATCTCTTTGCTTCTTCTCCTGCGGTCAGGCAGTCAAACTGCTGTATCAAGGTGATCGAGGCTCCTGATATTGAAGCCCCCACCGGGCGATGGAAGATCCTGCGACCGATTTTAAGCCACGCCGGGCGATGAAAGGGCCCGCGAATGGGCCGATCCAAGCCTTACGATTTGGGGCAGATGAAGCTGCTGTTGCTGGAGTTCCCGAAAATCGGTCGCTAACCAGGGACCTGTGAGTTCCCGATGTTGCAGTCCACAGGGCCCGCGGCCGAAACATCCGAAGCTCCGAAGTCGGGTCACAGCCACGGCGCCACCACAGCCTCCAAAGTCAGCCAGCTCCACGATGCTAAGTCCACAGGCTCTGTGACCGGGGCCCTCAAGGTCGATTCCAGTTGCGGGTCGTCAGCTCCTCGATGTTAGGCCTCAGCGCAAACGGAGATACGACATGGAAAAAGGTTGCATCTCCGTTGAAGAATGAGATGAAAAACACGTTTCCCTCATCCCCCACATATACACAACTAAAAATAGACTATTACATACATCTAACATTAACAATAAGACAAATAAGGGGAAAAAAAGACAGATGGACTGCAGGCGAGCTGCAGCTGTAACACTGCGCTTCCAATTTCCATACCAATTTCGATTTTAAGCACCAGTTTCAGGTGACCAGGCTTGTTAAATTATTTTTGGCTATTTACCAGATGTAGATTGTCAGATGCATACTCAAACTACAGTACCAACACAGCCTGGCCCACACTGTTCAGCTCATTCATCAGCTGGGACTCCTCTCCACAAATGCTTATGCTGCGGGCAATGCAAAGGAGATACGCCAGGATGTTTAATTCTGTTCAGCTTAAAGATAAACCATGGAAACAGGCCCTTTGACCCTCCAAGTCCACGCCGACCATCGATCACTCGTTTACGTTAGTTTACATTCTTCCACTTCATCATCCTCTCCCTACGTACGAGGGACAATTTACAGAGGGCAATTAAGGGTCATAGAGTTATACAGCGTAGAAACAGACCCTTTGGCCCCACTTGCCCACACCGGCCAACATGCCCATCTACACTGGTGTCACCTGTCTGACTTGGCCTATATTCCTCTAAACCCATCCTATTCTTGTACGTATACCTGCCACCCTTTTTTGTGAAAAAGTTACTCCTTAGGTTCCCATTAAACCTTTCCCCCCTCAACTTAAACCTATGTCCTCGGCTTCCTGATTCTCCTACTCTGGATAAAAGACTGCGCATTTACCTGATCTATTCCTCTCTTTATTGTGTACACCTCTATGCACAAAACGCTTTTTTCTCACAGAGAGTTATAAGTCTGTGGAATTCTCTGCCTCAGAGGGCGGTGTAGGACGGTTCTCTGGATACTTTCAAGAGAGAGCTAAATAGGACTCTTAAAGATAGCGGAGTCAGGGGATATGGGGAATAGGCAGGAACAGGGAACTGATTGGGGATGATCAGCCATTGAATGGCGGTGCTGGCTCAAAGGGCCGAATGGCCTACTCCTGCACCTATTGTCCATTGTCTATTTACCCCAGCTTTTCCTCTTATATACCTCAAAAAGATCACCCCTCTTCCTCCTGCACTCCAAGGAATAGTGTCCCTGCCTCTCTCCGTGATGTTGCTTAGAATGGTGAATTTCTATTATGAAGAAAGATTGAAGAGGCTGTTGAAACAGGGAAATGCAGATGCTGGTTTACATAAAGGCCACAAAGTGCTGGAGTAACTCAGTGGGACATGTTGTCACGGTGCCTGCTAATGCCTTTGCTGACTACAGGGGGTGGCATAACTGCATGTCTTATGTTCAATTTGTTCAATTATGTTCATGTATTTATACCTGTGTGTCATTACCATTTGTGCAACCAATTGAGTCCCCTATTTAAACTGATATTTATCTCCTTTTTCACTTTGGTTTTCTTATCCTGTGCCCCATACTCTTGTTTATCAGCATTCTAGTGAACTACACGGACTTGGGGGCATTGGTTTGTCTTTTTGGATGATTATTGTTTGCTTTCAATGTATGTGTGAAATTCACACCCACGATGAACAGGAAGGTAAAAGACGGCTGGCACAGTGTACGGTAAGTCCTTTAGAGAGCGCGGGGTGGAGGGGGGGGGGGGGGGTGAAGAAGGAGAGAGCGGGGAAGAGAAGGGGAGAGAGAAGGGGAGGAGGAGTAGTGAAGATACTTTTAAGAAGCCAGACAACTTTTAATAAAGTTGAGCGGACATTTAACATTACCGGTCGGTTTTCCTTGGTTCTGAAAACTCCAATGAGCCAATTAAAATGCCTGGTCACAACTGCCTAGCGACCCCACTCCACTGCACTACGAGTTCAAAAGAACCATGCGGACCAATTTTTCCTCAAACAAACTGAGGCCACGAGTATGCAGGAACTTCCCTCGAGCATGAAGGAGAGTTACAGTGACCTTCTAGGACCTCCTAGGACCACGTGTAGACCATGCTGCGATTTTGAGTCGAGCGCAAACTCTTCTAAACTCGCAAATTACGTCGCCACAGTGGGACAGGCCCTTAAGTGTGTGTGTGTGTGTGTGTGTGTGTGTGTCGGTATATATATGCATGTGAATATATATGTGTGTTTATATAATTGTGTATTTATGAGTGTGTGTATATGCGTGTGTGCACGTGTGTGTGTTTGTGTGTGTGTGTATGTATACATGTGAGTATCTATGTGAGTGTGTATATGTGTGTACACATATGTGTGTGTATGTATATGTGTGTATGTATATGTACGCACACTGGACTATTTTTCTCTTATTTATTATATTGATTGCAGTGCACTATGTTTGCATACTCTGTTGTGCTGGTGCAAGTAAGAATGTTCATTGTTTTATCTGGGACACGACAATAAAACACTTTACTCTTGAAACTCTAATTTGACTCCTGCGTCTTCACTATGCTTGGGTCAAATCTCTTGATATTGTTGCAAGGCAGCATCTCTGGAGAACATGGACAGGTGATGCGTTGGTGGTGCATTTCCTTGGGGATGATGTGCAAGATTTGATGCCAATGCCTCTACTTTCTGAGGCAGGTGGAGCTGCTGCCTTACAGCGTCAGAGTCCAGGGTTTGATCCTGACTACGGGTACTGTCCGGACGGGGTTTGTACGTTCTACCTGTGACCTGCGTTGGTTTTCTCTAAGATCTTCGGTTTCCTCTCACACTCCAAAAATGTGCGGGTTTGTAGGTTAATTGGCTTGATGTAAATGTAAAAATTGTCCCTAGTGTATATAGGGTATTGTTAATGCGCGGGGATTGCTGGTCGGTGTAGACTCAGTGGCCCGAAGGGATGGTTTCTGTGCTGTATCGCTAAGCCAAATTCAGCAAGTCTACAGTCGCTCTTGCAAACTACAGATGCACCATAGTAGTGGATATTCTTGTGTTGCATCAAGATACAAGATACCAGATGCATTTATTTGTCACGTGCCAGATGGCACAGTGAAATGTGATCACCATACGGCCATGCAGTAAAATAAAGAACACAACACATGATAGAGTTCAACATAAAACATCCCCACACAGCAGAATCAAAAGTTTCCCACTGTGAGGGAAGGCACCAAAGTCAGTCAAGGCCTCCGGCGCCCTCCGCAGTCGCCGCTACGGGGCAACCCGCCGCTCAGGCCCGCTCGCCGGGATGTTGGAACTCCGACGGCGGAACAGGAGGCCAACCTCAGCGGCTTGGACCTCCGAATCGGCCCCTTCCCACCAGAGTCCGCGGCTCCCGACGTCTCACGCTGGCGGCACTCGGCAAAGGGCCCCAGGGACTCCGCGATGTCGGTCAGCGCCGCCCGCGTTGTGAGCTCCGCGCTCCACAGCTCCTCGATCACAGCTTGGTTTGGGAACGGCTCTGCCCAACACTACAAGAAGCTGCACAGAGGTGGAGATGTAGCCCAGTCCATCATCCAGACCAGACTTTAACTCCATCTTCACCAGGCTGCCTTGGAAAAAATAGCCAACATAACCAAAGACTTGTCCCACCCTGGTCATTCCTTCTTCTCCCAGCTCTGATTCATCTCTACCCCACTGAGGACGTTGGACTTTGTCTGTGGAACTGATGCGCTACAATGGGCCACAATACTGAGAACTATATTCTGCATTCTGTATCTTCCCCTTTGCTCTACCTGTTGTACGAGTTTGAACTGATTGTACCCACGTGTGTACACAGAGGAGACCTGATAGAAGCATATACATTTATGAGAGGCTTCGGGAGGGTAGACAGTCAGAATCTTCAGGCATGTGGGGCGGCACAGTGGCGCAGCAGTAGAGTTACCGCCTTCCAGCGCCAGAGACCCGGGTTCCATCCTGACTACGTGTGCTTGTCTGAACGGAGTTTTACATTGTCCCCGTAACCTGTGTGGGTTTTGTCCGAGATCATTTAAGAAGCAGTTGGACAGGTACAGGGGTAGGACAGGTTTGGAGGGATACAGGACCAAATGCTGGCAGGCGGGACGAGTGCAACTGGGACATGTTGGCCGGTGTGGGCAAGTTGGGCCGAAGGGCCTGTTTCCACACTGTATCACTCTATGACTCTGCGACTCTATAAATCCACTTTCCGCCCACATTCCAAAGACATGCTGGTTTGTAGGTTTATTGGCTTAATATAAATGTAAAAATTTCCCTAGTGTGTGTAGTTTAGTGTTAGGGTGCAGGGATCGCTGGTCAGCACAGATCCGGTGGGCTGAAGGGCCTGTTTCCGCGCTGTATCTCTAAACTAAACTAAGCATGCAGTGACTATTCTGTTAGACTTCTGACTTAGTGTTTCTTTAGTAACAGAAAGCTTTAGAGTTAATGAGCCATTTTCCACAAACCACACAACGTCCATTCCTTCTTGAATAGTGTGGGAAGGAACTGCAGATGCTGGTTTAAACCGAAGATGGAGTAACTCAGCGGGACAGGTAGCGTCTCTGGAGAGAAGGAAAGGGTGACGTTCCGGGTGGAGACCCTTCTTCAGACTAATGTCAGGGGAGAGGGAGATACATAGATAAGGAAGTGTAAGGTGTGATAACAGGACAAAGGGAATTGAGATCAAGGAGAATGTAGAATAGATGATTGATAGCTGGTAAGCAAACAGAGATAAACTGTAGTCAGAGGCAGTAGGACTGGTCGGAGAATTGGGAAGGAGGAGGGATAGAAACATAGAAACATAGAAAATAGGTGCAGGAGCAGGCCATTCGGCCCTTCGAGCCTGCACCGCCATTCAATATGATCATGGTTGATCATCCAACTCAGTATCCTGTACCTGCCTTCTCTCCATACCCCCTGATCCCTTTAGCCACAAGGGCCACATCTAACTCCCTCTTAAATATAGCCAATGAAGTGGCCTCAACTACCTTCTGTGGCAGAGAGTTCCAGAGACTCACCACTCTCTGTGTGAAAAATGTTTTTCTCATCTCGGTCCTAAAAAATTCTCCTCTTATCCTTAAATTGTGACCCCTTGTTCTGGACTTCCCCAACATTGGGAACAATCTTCCTGCATCTAGCCTGTCCAACCTCTTAAGGATTTTATAAGTTTCTATAAGATCCCCCCCTCAATCTTCTAAATTCTAGCGAGATGGAGCGAGAGAAAGCAAGGATTAGACAGTATGACTGCTCGTAGAACTGGGTGCAGTAGGACCAGATGTTTTTCCTTGACTGGCCTCGTAAGGATTCTTGTCTGTGGCAATTGTCGGGATGTACACAAAGGCCACTTCAATGTTGAACAGCCCATTGAGTGCCAAGCAGACGTTTGCTAGATTTTCAGCTGCTAGGGGTATCTGTGTGATGCTAATGTATCTTGTCATCTACCAAGCTAATTCTGGATGTTGTCCAGATCGCATTACATGAGGACACAAATTGCTTCATTATCCAAGGAGTTTGTAAAGGGACAAATTCTAACATTGCAATGGAGGGAGAAATTGCAATGAATGAACAAATGAACGATACTTTATTGTCACAAGTGATAGGAAATGAATTAGGCCATTCGGCCCATCAAGTCTACTCCGCCATTCAATCATGGCTGATCCATCTCTCCCTCCTAACTGCATTCTCCTGCCTTCTCCAAATAACCTCTGATATCCGTACTAATCAAGAATCTACCCATCTCGGCCTTAGAAATACCCACTGACTTGGCCTCCACAGCCTTCAGTGGCAAAGAATTCCACAGATTCACCATCTTCTGACTAAAGAAATTCCTCCTCACCTCCTTCCTAAAAGAACGTCCTTTAATTCTGAGGCTATGACCTCTGGTCCTAGACTCTCCGAATCGTGGAAACATCCTCTCCACATCCACTCTATCCAGGCCTTTCACTATTCGGTAAGTTTCCATGAGGTCCACAATGACAAGTAACTATGACAATATCATAAGTGATATTCTTTGTTTCGTATACCCAAGGTATACAAAGAGTTCCCCCATAAAGGACTCCAACGAAGTTACAAAGTATTCCACTTTACCCAAACCATTTTGAACTCTGTTTAACACATTTAGTTTAAAGATACCACGTGGAAACTGGCCCTTCAGCCCACCACGGAGTCATCACGTACCATCAATTTCACAGAAAGAGCCGTGGGTGCGTGGAACAAGCTGCCGGAGGAGGTATGTGCAAGGAGGAACTGCAGGTGCTGTTTTAAACCGAAGATAGACACAGTCTGAAGAAGAGTCTCGACTTGAAAAGACACCCTTCCATACTCTGCAGAGATGCTGCCTGTCCCGCTGAGTCACTCCAGCTTTTTGAGCCGGAGGAGGTAATTGAGGTCAGTACTATCGCAACGTTTAAGAAAATGTAGACAGTTCCTTAGATAGGTCAGGTTTAGAGAAATATGGACCGTACGCAGGCAGTTGGGTCTAGTGTAGATGGGACATATTGGCTGGTGTGGGCAAGTTGGACCGAAGGGCCTATTTCCACATTGCATAACTCTGTGACACATGAGTTCTTTGTTTTCTCATTTTCTCATTCACTCCCTACACACTGGAGGCAATATAGAGGCCATTCAACCTAGAAATCAGCGCGTCTTTGGGATGGTGGAGGGAAACCAGAGCACCCAGAGGAAACCCACACGGTCACAGGGAGAACATGCACACTGTGCATAGATATCACCCGAGGTCAGGATTAAACTCTGGTCTCTGGCTCTACTTCCTTGGAAGGCTGAAGAAGTTCGGCATGTCCCCAACAACCCTCACCAACATCCACAGATGCGCCATAGAAAACATTTTATCAGGATGCATTACAGCACGGTTTTGGGAAAAGCTCCATCCAAGACCTCAAGAAATTGCAGAGAATTGTGGACGCAGCCCAGACCATCACACAAACCAACCTCCCTTCCATTGAAGATCGACACAAAATGCAGGAGTATCTCAGCAGGTCAGGCAGCATCTCTGGCGAAAATGAACAGGTGACGTTTTGGGTTGATATCCTTCTTTCTGCTGACTGGTTAGCATGCAGCAAAAGCTTTCATAATAAGCCTTTACTGTCATTGTACTTGGAAATACAACTAAATTAGGAGAGCTACTCCTGGTCAGTGCAACCAATACGTCCAAATAAGACAAAGTCACATCCAATGCATTCAATACGTTATTCTGCACTGGGAGAATATTACACTTTAAATTTAGTAAATACTTTAAAGGATTTAAAAAAAGTGGAAATATTAACGGAGTGGTCTATGTTATAGTGGAATTGATGACAGCATCTCTCATGTCGTGTGGATAGCTGAGGAACTTAGAGTTCTAATGGCCCAGGGAAATAAACTGTTCTTGAGTCTGTTTGTCCGGCTTTTGATGCACTTGTACTGCCTACCAGAGGGCAGGAGGTTGAACTGTGACTGTTCAGGATGGAATGGGTCTTTGATTATTTTCCTGGCTTTTATTTTCACTGTACTTCGGAAAATGAGACAATAAACAAGAACTAAACAAAACTAGACTGGCATCATTCAAGGTGGGAACTTGAAGTGTAGGCCAAGTTGGAATCAATAACCCGTTAAAGATGGCTGCCAACGCGGCGCTCAAATATCGACCTGCATGGGTCCAACCAATTACATTTAAATGGTTTCAACCAGATGAGAGCTTTCCTTGGTTCCTGTTGACTTCGCTTCACTTAAGTAAATTCAACATAATTCATGCCTTCATAAGAGGGCAACCTGTTTTTGTAAACAAGCAGTTTAGGAAGCACTTAGCTTCTTATGGGAACAGATAGAATTCTTAAGGGATTGGACAGGCTAGAGACAGGAAAAATGTTCCCGATGGTTCCCAGAACCAGGGTTCAGTTTAAGAATAAGGGGTAGGCCATTTAGGACTGAGATGAGGAAAAGAAATGTCACCCAGGGAGTTGTGAATCTGTGGAATTCTCTGCCACAGAAGTCAGTGGAGGCCAATTCACTGGATGTTAAATTGAGCTCTTGGTTAGATAGTTAACTAAGAGAGAGTGAGATATAGCTCTTAGGACTAGCGGAATTAAGGGATATGGGAAAAGCAGGAATGGGGTACTGCTCCTGGATGATCAGCCTTGATCATATTTAATGGCAGTGCTGGCTCGAATAGCCAAATAGCCCACTCCTGCACCTACTTTCTATGTTTCTACGTTTCTATGTTTCTATTTTCAGACTCAATACTTAAGATGATGATGTTTAAGATACCGAAGAAGGGTCTTGACCCGAAACGTCATCTATTCCTTCGCTCCATAGATGCTGCCTCACCTGCTGAGTTTCTCCAGCATTTTTTCCTACCTTTAAGATACTCTACATAATTTACTTTCCTTAATAATGTTCAATTGTTCAATGCTTCAATGATACTTCAGGTGATACTTCAATGATACTCCGAGCCAGCACCGCCATTCAATGTGATCATGGCTGATCATCCCCAATCAGTACCCCGTTCCTGCCTTTTCCCCATATCCCCTGACTCCGCTATTTGTGTAAGGTATGTAAGAATTGTAGACTACACTGAGGTACATTCATCAATCGTAAGCTCTAGGAGAATATTTTGGCCAATCAGCCCATCAAGTCTACCCGCCATTCAATGATGGCTGATCTATCTCCCCCTCAACCCCTTTTCTCATCATAGGTCAACATATGAGTCTAGGACCAGAGATCATAGCCTCAGAATTGAAGGACGTTCTTCGCTTGTGGGATAATGTTAGTGTGCGGGGATCGCTGGTCGGCGCGGACTCGGTGGGCCGAAGGGCCTGTTTCCGTGCTGTACCTCTAATCTAAACAAAGCACAAAGTGCTGGAGGAAGTCAACAAAGTCGGGCAGCATCTGTGGAAGGAATGGAGAGACGGCGTTTTGGATCGAGACCCTTCTTCAGATCAACAGACGTTGCCTGACCAGCGAGCATTTCCAACATTTTCAGTGCAAAATATTTAAAAATCGGCGGGTATTTTAGAAATTAATTGCCATCACTGTTGGAATGTCGTGAACGAGAGCAGACTGTGTCTATGACTGTGAAGTATTTGTCTGTGTAACCAGACTTTAATAGTGTTGGCTGAGAAAGAATTGCTGGCGAGGACTCAAAGAATTCCAGGCTCTCCTTCCAACAGTGACATAGACATTGGCAATTAAACATGGAGTTGTTAGTTATGGATATGTACAGCCCTTTGGCCCAACTAATCCATTCTAATCAAGCTGTCTAACTGAACTAGTCCTACTTGCCAGCGCTTTATTTAGAAATACATCGTGGAAGCAGGCCCTTCGGTCCACTGGGTCCGCAGTTATCTCATACACTAGCACTATCTGATACTCTAGGGACATTTTACAAATTTACCAAAGTTAATTGATCTACAAACCTGCATGGCTTTGGGGTGTGAGAGGAAACCGGAGCATGCTGATCAAATCCACACAGTCACAGGGAGAACATACAAGCTCTATACAGACAGTACCCATAGTCAGGATTGAACCTGGGTCTCTGCTGCTGTAAGGCAGCAACTTGACCATCCTAACTGGTACCACTCTCACCTCGGTCACTCCCTTCACTCCACTTTCCCATTGGGCAAGAGGTACAAAAGTGTGAAAATGCACACCGACAGATTAAGGAACAGTTTCTTCCCGGCTGTTATTTGACACCTGACGTCCAATCTACCTCATTGGACTCCTTCAAACTATCTTTAATATGACTTTACTGGATTTTATCTTGTGCTAAACATAATACCCTTTATCCTGTTTCCATACACTGTGACTGGCTTGATTATAGTCGAGACGTACCGTGGCCTTATCCCCTAACTACCTCCGCTACATCAATGGCTGCATTGGTGCTCCCTCCTGCAGCCACACACAACTCACTGACTTCATCCATTTCACCACTAACTTCCACTCAAATACAACTGGACCATTTCCAACATTTCCCTACCGTTTCTTGACCTCACTATCTCCATCTCAGGTGATAAACTACTGAACGACATCCACTATACAAAATTTAGACAATAAAGGTAGCATTTAATTTCATTTCACTGACTCCCATGGCTATCTAGACTACACTTCTTCCCACCCTGCTTCCTGTAAGGACTCCATCTCCTACTCCCAATTCCTCCGTCTACGCCGCATCTGCTCCCGTGATGAGGTGTTCTACAGCAGGGCATCGGAGATGTCCTAATTCTTCAGGGACGGGGATTCCCCTCTTCTACCACAGATGAGACTCTCACCGGGGTCTCTTCTATACCCCATGATTCTGCTCTCACTCCCCATCCCCCCCCCACTCGTAACAAGGGCAGAGTCCTCCTTGTCCTCACCCCCCACCCTACAAGCCGTCACGTACAACAAATTATCCTCCGTCATTTTCGCCACCTCCAACGTGACCCCACCACTTGCCACATTTTCCCATCTCCTTCGCTGTCTGCTTTCTTCAGAGACCGCTCCCTCCGTAACTCCCTAGTCAATTCATCCCTTCCCACCCGAACCAACCCCTCTCCTGGCACTTTCCCTTGCAACCGCAAGAAATGCTACACTTGTCGCTTTACCTCCCCCCTGACTCCATTCAAGGACCCAAGCAGTCTTTCCAGGTGCGGCAGAGGTTCACCTGCATCTCCTCCAACCTCATATATTACATCCGCTGCTCTAGATGTCAGCTGTTCTACATCGGTGAGACCAAGCGTAGGCTTGCCGATCGCTTCGCCGAACACCTCCGCTCGGTTCGCAATAACCAAACTGATCACCTGGTGGCTCAGCACTTCAACTCTCCCCACCCCCCCCCCCCTCACCCCCCCCCCATTCCAAATGCCGACCTTTCTGTCCTGGGCCTCTTCCATGGCCAGAGTGAGGCCCACTGTAAATTGGAGGAGCAGCACCTCATATTTCGCTTGGGCAGTCTACACCCCAGCGGTATGAACATTGACTTCTCTAATTTCAGGTAGTCCTTACTTTCTCTCCCCTTCTCTGCTCTCCCATCTGCCCACTGGCTCCACCTCTTTCCTTTCTTCTCCCCCCCCCCACCCTCACATCAGCCTGAAGAAGGCTTTTGCCTATTTCCTTCGCTCCATAGATGCTGCCTCACCCGCTGAGTTTCTCCAGCATTTTTGTCTACCTTTGATTTTCCAGCATCTGCAGTTCCTTCTTAAACAGATAAGCAAATGTCCTGTTACCCTTTCAACCTTAAATAACCCCTGTCTCACTGTGCGAGTTGGCCACGAGTGACCCCGAGTTTTCATTCGTGGTGATTCACGTAGCGGGAACGTCGGAACTCGCACGAGCAACTTATCGTCTCGTGGATGCTAACGGCAGGTACTCGGGAAACTTGTTAACTCATGAAAAAAATCAAACATGTTTGATTTTTTCCACGAGTCAAATTAACTGTTTCAAGTTAAAAAATGGAAACATTTAAACTCGTTGTAATAACGTAGTGGCCCCGTGCGTTTATCTTAGTGTCTCGTGAGTCTACCGTGGGAACTTTAATAATTGTTCTTTTTGCTCGAGTAAAGACTGAACCAAAGATAGACACAAAATGCTGGAGTAACTCAGCGGACCAGGCAGCATCTCTGGAGAGAAGGAATATAGAGTCGAGACCCTTCTTCAGGGACTTACCCGAAATGCCACCCATTCCTTCGCTCCAGAGATGCAGCCTGTCCGCCGAGTTACTCCAGCATTTTGTGTCTATCTTCGGCCTTTCTGCCACTTGTCCTTTATACTGAGGCGCCTGCCCGTGGCTTCACTCTGTCTCAATGAACGGCTTAAGACTGCCGAAGGGGCAAGTCTGGGGTGGTGGGTGGGATGTGTCCACGTGTGATGCTCATCCACCCCCCCCGGGCGAGAGAGTGTGGGATTGGGAAGGAACTGCAGATGCTGGTTCACACCGGAGATAGACACACACAATGCTGGAGTAACTCGACGGGACAGGCTGCATCTCTGGAGCGAAGGAATGGGTGGCATTTCGGGTAAGTCTGAAGAAGGGTCTCGACTCTATTCCTTCTCTCCAGAGATGCTGCTGGTCCGCTGAGTTGTGTGTGTGTGTCTCTCTCCTCTCTGTCTATCTGTTTGTATCTGTGTGTGTGTCTGATGTCGGGTCCCGGTGGCCGCTCAAAGTCACCCGAGCTGCTTGATTCCTCTGAAGTGGTGGCCAGCTGCTGTCTGTGTGTATCTCTCTCTCTATGTGTGTGTGTGTGTATGTGTGTGTGTGTGTCTCTCTCTCTCCCTCTCTGTCTATCTGTGTGTATCTGTGTGTGTGTGTGTGTGTGTGTGTGTGTGTGTGTGTGTGTGTGTGTGTGTACTGTCGGGACCCGGCGGCCGCTCAGTCCACCCGAGCTGCTTCATTCCTCTGAAGTGGTGGCCAGCCTGCTGTCTGTGTGTATCTCTCTCTCTCTGTGTGTGTGTGTGTGTGTATGTGTGTGTGTGTGTGTGTCTCTCTCTCCCTCTCTGTCTATCTGTGTGTATCTGTGTGTGTGTCTGCTGTCGGGTCCCGGTGGCCGCTCAAAGTCACCCGAGCTGCTTCATTCCTCTGAAGTGGTGGCCAGCTGCTGTCTGTGTGTATCTGTGTGTGTGTGTGTGTGTGTGTGTGTGTGTGTGTGTGTGTGTGTGTGTGTGTGTGTGTGTGTGTGTGTGTGTGTGTGTGTGTGTCTGCTGTCGGGTCCCGGCGGCCCGCTCAATGTCAGTCACCCGGGCTGCTTCCTTTTTTAAAATTATTTAAATAGAGATCCCATTGCAAAAAAGTATTTAAAAACATAAAACAACAAGAAATGCTTGGTTACTGGAGGATGCGCATTTTCCCATTGTAGGTCATATCATTAGATGCCGCCGCGCTGAAATAACTCAAAACCACAGGATGGAGATGTATTTTAACATTGTTGCTTTATTAAAACATACCTTCATTCACGGTTGGCTCAAGAGTCACGGGAGAGGAACTTGCTAACTCGGGAGAGGAACTAGGAATATCTGCAGCATATGACATTACTCGTGGGAACTCGTATTACACGCTTGATCATAAACTTGCAGTCTCGTGCACAGCCACGAGTCTGTCACTCGGGGTACCTCGTGGGTCAACTCGCACAGTGAGACAGGGCCATTTATTTTATTGTTTTACCACTGCCATTTGTCCTTTGACAACAGAGAACAGAATTGGACTAAAGTAGATGGCCGTGTGTGTCAGTTACACATGCTCAGTTTCAACCTCTTTAAAGCACAGAATTGTCTTGTCTGTCTGTCTATCTATCTATCTATCTATCTATCTATCTATCTATCTATCTATCTATAACAAAAACTCTGATCTTGTTATCTTACTGGTTTGCGCGTTTTTTCTATTTGCGTAAAAAACGGTACATGATAACGTTACGATATTTCGCCAGCTCACACTCACCATTCCCTGTGCGTTTCGTTCCGATCGGTGGTCTATTATAAAAGTTAGCAAGGTTTAAAGATCTAAAACACCATGCATGCGCAGATCGATCGCGGCTACTGCCAATCAGCGCAGCGCGGATAGTCTCTCCTCCTGTCACTTTGCCGGATGATTCCGCCCCCATCCTACGCCATTGTGTCTTTACTGAAACTGGAGGGGTACTCCGGATGGCCGGCGGAGGTGGCCAACCGAACACATTTTCAGAGGGACTGGAAGCGGCCCAGCCCGGCAAGGAGTCGGAGATGTCGCCAACCGGAAGGAAAGCGAGACTCTAATCCCAGCGAAGGAGAACGACCAATGACCAGCGCACCGCTGTGAGTCCCCATCGCAATGGCCAGCTCCAGCCCTTTCCCTCAGGTCCCCCTTGCTGGCTTCTGCCCCCTCCCCTTAATTTACGCACCTCTCCCCATGGCTTCTTTCCCGTCTTTTCTCCGAGCCCTCCTCCCCCTTCCCCTCAGCCACAAACCCACCCCGCCACAAAACCCCCTCCCCCCACAACCCCCCAGCCCACACATCCCCTTCACCCCACAAACCCATCCCCCACACACCCCCCCCCACACCCCCCAGCCCTACACACACACCCTTCCCCCCCCCAGCCCATGCACCCCTCCCCCCACAACTCCCCCCCACGCCCACACCCTCCCTCCCCGACAACAACTCCTCTGCTCATCACCCCCTCCAACCGCCACTAACCCCTCTCACCCACACACCCCTACTCCCCACAACAACCCCCCCACCCACACACCATCTCCCCATGACCCCTGCCCAAAACACACCTGCCTCAACCCCACCCACCACACCCGCCCTCCCAGATCCCCCACCCACTTCCTCTCTCCCCCCTACAAAAAACCACCCTGCCCCCACAACCCCCCCCCGCAGCCCCCACACACCCTCTCTTCAATCCCCCCAGCCCCACACACCTCCCTCCACCACAATCCCCCCCGCGGCCACAACCTCCCCCCCCCCCAGCCGCCACACCCTCCCTCCAACACAAATCCCCCTGCCGCCAACAATCTCCCCGCCCACATGCACCCGTTCCCCCACACACTCCACTCCCTTCCCTCCCCTCCCACACATGAAGAGGAGGGGAGTGGAGTGCTGGGGGGGCTGAGGGGAAATGAGCCACACTGCGCAGTTAAGGGCTACGAGTGAGTGGTGGAATATTGGTTGGGGGAACGGGTTGCGTTGGGGGACCAGGTTGCATTGAAGGACCAGGCCTCCCGTGTGACTGGGGACCAATGGGTCCCACTTAGTCTAGTAACACATGGAGATGACTTTTAAACATTTTTAGGCACTCAACCTTTCCCTATCTCCTGCTAACTTCTTGAAGCTTTGCATAGCTACAAAGATACATAGAAATATAGACAATAGGTGCAGGGGTAGGTTATTCAGCCCTTTAAGCCAGTACCGCCATTCAATATGATCCTGGCTGATCATCACAATCTAGTAACCCGTTCCTGACTTCTCCCCATATTCCTTGATTCCACTAGTCCTATGGAGCTCTATCAAACTATCTTTTGATGCATCCAGTGAATCGGCTTCCACTGCCTTCTGAGGCAGAGAATTTCACAAATTCACAACTGCGGAAAAAGTTTTTCCTCATCTCAGTTCTTAATGGCATATACCTTATTCTTAAACTGTGGCGCCTGGTTCTGGGTTCCCCCAACATTGCGAACATGTTTCCTGCATCTGCCATGTCCAATTCCTTAATAGTTTTATATGTTTCTATAAGATTCCCTCTCATCCTTCTAAATTCCAGTGAATACAAGCCCAGTCGCTGTATTCTTTCATCGTATGACAGCCCCGCCATTCTGGGAATTGACCTCGTGAGTCTACGCTGCACTTCCTCAATTGCAAGAATGTTAGCCTTATCAATTATCTTTGACAGCCCACTGCCCCACTGATCAAGATCTGCAGTAATTTGTGAGAACCATCCCCACCAGGGGTAGTTTTTATTCCAGCTGTTATCAGCCTATCAACTGGATTTTGTCTTGCACTAAGCGTTATTCCCGTTACCGTGTATCTGTACCCCGCACTCGATTGTAATCATATTGTCTTTCTGCTGACTGGTTCGCACGCAACAAAAGCTTGTTCAGTGTACCTCGGTACACTTGATAATATACTAAACTCGATCACCCATTTACCTAATCTATTCCACAAATGTTCTTATACACCTCCATAAGATCACCCCTCATCCTCCTGCGCTCCAAGAAATAGAGCCCTAGCCTACTCAACCTCTCCCTACAGCTCAGGCCCTTGATAATACCACCTACTATGCATCACATATTTAGATTGGGTAGCATACAAAGCTTTTCTCTGTATCTCAGTACATATGATAACAATAAACCAATACCAAAAAACTGAGGAAGGATGTGCTGGCGTTAGAGATGATCCAGACAGTCCAGAGGTTTACAAGAATGATCCCAGGAATGATTGGGATCAACATATGATGAGCATTTGACAACACTGTACACGCTGGAGTTTAGAAGGATGAAGGGACTTTTTTTTTTTTAAATTTCAAAATATACTTTATTCGAATGATAAATATATACAATACATTAACCTTGCGGAAAATCCATCCGACATTTTCGGAGGCTGTACAATAGATCAATACAGTTTAGACATTTCTTTCCCCCAAATTTCCACAAATCAGTCCCCCACTCGTGCCACAGTGGCGTGGGATACCTTCCCTTATAGTGAGGGGCGTCTCCACCATACCGTACCCCCCATGTCCAGCAGCGGAAGGGCGGTTAGACTGTGGCCCTCCCCACCGAGCCTTGGCGTTGGCTGCACCGAAGCTTCAGTGCGTCCCTCAGCACGTACTCCTGCAGTCTGCAGCGGGCCAGTCGGCAAACATTCCCTGATGGGGACATCTCGCTCTGCTGGGTGGTGAAAACAGATGCTCGGGCAGACCAAAGGGCGTCTTTTACCAAGTTGATGACCCTCCAGCAGCACTCGATGTCAGTCTCTGAATGTGTCCCTGGGAACAGTCCGTAAATCACCGAGTCCTCTGTGACGGAGCTGTTCGGGATAAAGCGTACCAGGGACCCTTGCATTTTTCCCCAGACTCTTTTAGCAAACCCACACTCTGTAAAGAGGTGGGCAACCGTCTCCTCGCCATAGCAGCCGTGAAGGGACACCTCATTGAAAAAAAACAAATCTAAACCTACTTACCAAACAGTGAACGGCTTGGGTAGAGTGGGTGTGGAGAGGATGTTTCCACTAGTGGGAGAGTCTAGGACCAGAGGCCAGGGCCTAAGAATAAAAGGAAGCACGTTTAGAAAGGAGATGAGGAGGAATCTCTTTAGTCAGAGGGTGGCGAATCTGTGGAATTCATTGTCTCAGAATGGCTGTGGAGGCCAAGTGAATGAATATTTTAAAGGAAGAGAGTGACAGATTCTTGATTAGTATGGGTGTCAGTGGTTATGGGGAGAAGGCAGGAGAATGGGGTTGAGAGAGAAGATAGGATGAGTGGCAGATTGAATGGCAGAGTAGACTTGATGGCGAATGGCCTAATTCTGCTTCTGAACTTTATGCACATGAGCAATAATAAGAAATAACTACACCACTACCAAGATCAAAGGAGTGATTTTCATTTCTGTAGTCCTATTTTATAGTGTGAACATTCTGTTCAAAAATATGATCCCTGTCAGCGGAGAGCAAAGTTTACTAATGTAAATACCTTTGGGAAGTTTTAGTACTTGAGCTCGAATCTAATTTGATTTATCACAACAGGTCACAAGCTAAAATTGGAATGTCTTTGTTCTCACACGTGGGAATGTAAAAACTCATCAGCACATTTCACAACTAGTCTTGGGCGGGCGACATGCTGAGTTTGATGCGGCTTGCCTTTTCGAGTCAGCGGGGAAGGGGAAGACTAAGTGGTCAACTTTATTTTCTCGGCTCCACTCATGCGGTGAGCCTTTAAGTGCCGTCCGTCTTTCAATTTTGCCGAGTGGGAGCAGGAATACGCATGATTCACTGCACAGTGATGTTTCAGAACAAGCGAAGTGCTTTAAACCAGCCAACAGATCCCTGCCGGGCTATTCATTTCTTTTACTGTGCCTCGGTAGAAGCGTTTGGCGGGAAGGAGAGGCATAAACCTTTCTTCTGTCCTTACAGGCTTGTAGTGAAGCTCTGACCTTAACAGTGCCTGTGAGCTCAAATTGATATTTTGTTGGGCCAGACCCCTTGTATGATCCAGAACACAATGTTAAGAAGTAGAACACTAAGTGTTTAGTTCAGCTTACTTTAGTTTGGTTTGTAGTTTAGTTTATAATGTTTAGTTTAGTTTAGTTTAGTTGCAGTTTCAGTTTAGTTGAGTGAGTTGAGTTGAGTTTGGTTTAGTTTGGGTTAGTTTAGTTTTGTTTAGTTTGGTTAGTTTTGTTTGGTTTGATTTTAGCTTCAGTTTTTACATTTAGTTTTAGATGAGTGTAGCTTAGTTTTTTTTTTTGTTCCTTGTTTTTATACCCCCCCCCCCCCACACAAAAGAAAATATAAAAAACTTGGATTGGTTTAGAGATACAGCATGGTAAACAGGCCCTTCGGCCAACCAAGTCCGCTCGCTGATACTTCGTCACCTGTTCACATCTGGTTCTATGCTATCCCACTTTCTCACTCACTCCCTACACACTAGTGGGGAATTTATAGAGGCCCGATTAATTTATGTGGTGAGTCTCTGTTGGAATTCTCTGCCACAGAAGGTAGTTGCGGCAGTTCATTGGCTATATTTAAGAGGGAGGTTAGATGTGGCCCCCGTGTGGCTTAAAGAGATCAGGGGGTATGGAGAGAAGGCAGGTACGGGATACTGAGTTGAATGATCAGCCATGATCATAATTGAATGGCGGTGCAGGCTCGAAGGGCTGAATGGCCTTACGTCTGCACTTATTTTTCTATGTCTATTGTCTATGTCTAACCTGGAAGCCCACACGATTTTGGGCTGGGATGGTGGGGAGGAAACCAGAGCACCCACGCAGTCACAGGAGAAGGTGCAAAGCCAAAACAGAGAGCAGCCTAAGGTCAGGATCAAACCGTGTCTTTGATGCGTGAGACAACGGCTCTGCCAGCCGCGTGCCACTACAAAGCCACCCAACGGAAATAAGCTCAGCAGGTCAGGCAGCAGCTCATGAAACATTGATGTGCAATGTTTTGGGTTGCACCTTCTTCAGACCGAAGCAATCACCTGTCCATGTCCCCCCAGAGATGCTGCCTGATCCGCTTGAGTTACTCCATGCACCTAGTGTTCTATACAAGATTCCAGCATCTGCAGTTCCTGATGTCTCCCAGGATTAGAAATCCCCGCTGGTCATCCTGCTATGGGTACAATACCATTTTACTCGGAGTCACGTGAGTGACTTCGTGAAGAACCGCCAGCACGCTTGCGCAGCATATCGTCATAGCCTGCGCATCTGCAGCGGCAGTGGGGGGGGGGGAGTGCGGTCTCCCACCGGCCTCCGTCACAAGCGACCGGCAGGGTAGGTATTACCTTCCTTTACAGCATGGAACAAGGGCCAGCAGGGACGACGCTGTCGGGGGAGCTGAGTTGTGCTGCGTCCAGCCTACGGCCCTTGTCCCGGAGCTGCACACGGAACGCCGGCAGCTTCAGGAATGCGGAATTGTCGGGCACGGAGCTGAGCTGCGGCCAGCCGACGGCCCTTGTTACCCCGGAGCTGCATGGAACGCCGGCAGCTTTATACGCAACGGTGGGGGCTGGAATGCAGAGTCGGGCGCTCCCGCTAATACAGGGGCCGACTCACCAGAATGGGTTACACTAATGGAGGGCTGCAAGCAACAGGTCCCAGACTCCGAGCCCACCCGTCCCCAAGAGAATAAGGGGGGATGTTACAGGTACGTGGCAAGGGGTTTGTTTTTCTTTTACAGGCAACCTCTCCCCGCGAGCTCCAGTAGACCCGAGGGGGCTGGGCAGGGGGACAGCCGCACGACAGGGGAGCCTGCAAAAGTGCATTACGTACCGCAGCCAGGGATATCTGCCATCGTGCAGCCCGGGCATAACACTGCTGCGTCGTGTTAGCCTGCTGGAGCATGATACCGCCGAGACAACACACCCCGTCAGGCTGCGGTCAAGGGCGGTTAGGTGAGCAGCAGGGAAGCGGTCGGTCAGCTCATCACTTGCGAGCGGCCGAATCCATGCGCCTCCACGCCAAGTAATGGGGTAAGTGTGGAGGTAAGGCCTGCACGGAACTCCGGGGAGCCAGGTTCCGGGGGGCCGGCGCGAGTCAACTCACCTGTCTTATTGATATGCAGGTGGGCCGCCACAGTCTGGGAGAAGACAGACTAGCGGAGAGTCCGTGCGGAGTCGTATGACCCTACTTGGGCTGTAGGTCACGACGACCTGCCATTGGACCATAGACCCTAAGGGGTGAGGTCCGAGAAATGGTGGAAGCCCCAGTGAATTCGCAGGGCCTGGGAAGAAGTCGGCTTGTCTGCTGCATATAGCAGGGACGGTCGCATTTGAGCGGTTGGAGCTCTTAAATGGTCCAACATCTCCAGCGGGACCAAGATCGAGAGGATAACGCAATCACTAGCCATGCAAGGACTCCGCTCAGCTGAGTTTCATCGTCTCCAGCCAGAAGCAATAATGATTAGCCCAGCTGCTGAGTTTGACGACGACCAGGGACAGCCATGTGACCAGACTGAACCAGAGCATGAGGAGGATGCTGGATGTGGTGAGTGAAGTTTGCCGTTTCTACCCGAGACAGGTGAACCCTGCACCACGAATTGGCGGGCACCATTGATTGCCTACGTATGCACCAACTCTGGAGTCAGATTTCTCAATAATACCTTGGAGAAAGGTTCTCCACGGGCATAACGGCGTTCTGGAAAACCCTGTATCGGGGTGATAATGTGTCCAGTAAATAGCATGATGCGCTAGCACTCCTATGCAACGCCCAGTATGAGATATATTGCCTGCGTAAGAGTCCATATAGCCCACACTAAACTACCCCAAATTCGTGGGGTTGTGCCGACCATTACCGCTCCACCGCCGCATCAGTTCTTGGAGACTGTACAAACAGGTGAAGGGACTGAACAAAGGAGGCCAAAACAGTGGGCCGCCATGAAACTCCATCGGTCAGAGTTCACCCATATCACCGGCAACAGCCTAATACAACCAGTGAACCAAGGCTGCCCTGGATAGGGCACAAGATTCTACGACTCCAAACGTCCACGGGGGGGCCGCGCGGGAAGCACCGTGTGATCTCGTTATGTATGGAAACGCCGTTCACTATGGAGGTGCCTAAGGGGGTCTGGCTCCTCTCACTCAGCCGTAGTATCCCTCCTGTACGAATAGGTGGGCGATTGCGGGCGGCCTTGGACATATGGGAAAACTGGAACCACAGATGAGTTTGTTTTACAAAGTGTTCAAGGGTATATAATTCGTGGGAGGTATAGATTCCCATACCCAGCATTCGCCTCGTAGGAATTTACTCTATCCCGAAAGAGGTGGAGGCAGGGCATGCTGAAATTATATGGCGAGCAGGGAAAAGTGGTAATTGGCATTAACCAAGCTTGGACATATTGAGTTATAATCGATTTTGCTGAGTTGAACACTTTTGCTACAATATACCCAATGTCAAAATGGATGCTTTTGGAACAGCTAGGTGGATGTTTTACTCAGGGTACTTTATGGCATGTATCAGTTTGAAGAAGCATGCTATACGGTGCCCATCGCTTGTGGCTCACAGGAATTCTGAAGTTGTTTGGAAGGGGTGCATTGCCTAATGGAACCATCACAGCTTGGCTGTTTACCAAGTTGGTATTTACCTGTATTGGCTCATCTCTCCGACAACAAGATTATAGTGATGGCATGTTGGATGAAATCCTTATAATGGGCAGACCCTCCAATTGGCAATTCAAGGAGTGGCTGCAACCAAGGCTCTGCTTGAGAAACTGGGATTGTAATCATCAGACAAATCAAAAAACTGCACCGCTACGGGTTATGGATTTGGTGTTCACTTTTAGGACAACTAATTTTAATGAAGTTATCATCCCCACTAATAAAGCTACTGCATATCAGAAGAGTGCCACAATCTTGCTTGCGCCAGGGTATCGACCATGTGGCAAACAGCGAAAGTTATTGGTATTGGTAACTCTAAATTGGTAACTACATTCCCAGCTGCACGATTCGGACCGCTACACTACCGAAATTTACAAAGGTCACAAATCACACCATTTAAAAAACAAATGCTGGCTGCTTTGATCGGCCACTTTGGTTACTCCGGAAGCTAGAAACAAGCTATAAAGGTGGGTAAATAATATTAAAGAATGTCATTGACCAATTATATGGAGCAACCCTGATATTGTGCTACTAACTGACGCAAGTGCACCAGGCTGGGGAGCAACTGGTACGACTGTCCAGTTTGTGGCTGGCAGATGGAACTCTCATGGAGTCTACATTCCTGGAGTCACATGGGATAAAAATATATAGAAATGCTGGGGGTGTTTCATGGACTGCGGGGGGAGCGGTTCTGTACTAATTCATGGGGATTACATGTCCGCTTTCGAATAGAAGATGCTACAAATAATGGTTTACATCAATCATATGGGTAGTATTAGGTTGCTAGTTGCAATGAATTGGCGAGCATACAGTTTGGCCTCTTGGTGCATTGAAAGAAATATTTGGATTACTGCGACCTATTTTGCCATGGGACATGCTTAATTCGAGTGGCGGACAATAGGCTCACGTGTCTTCAATGACAAACATTGAGTGGATGTTGAACCCCCAGATTTTGGATGATATTATAGCTCAAATTGGGGCACCAGATATTGACCTATTTGCGTCCAGGCTGAACCATCGAATACCAACGTATGTGTTGTGGGAACCAGTACCTGGGGTAATAGCATTGATGCATTTTTATCCATTGGGGGAAAAGGGTTGCTACGCGTTTCCCCCATGTGCCTCACCCAGTCGGGTATTGCAGAAAATTAAACTAGACTCTGCAACTGACATATTGATCATTCCCGACTGGGCGTGGACACCAACCACCATGGTACACGATGGTTGTGTAAATGTACAACAACCATGGATGGCGATTGGGAAACATCCCAAATTGATTTCTCACTCCATTACTAGGGGGGTCAGTATCATTTGCCTGGTCATTCAAAACTGTTGGTTGCATGTTCTGAAAGACACGCTCAAACTCGGGCAGGCAATCTCGTCAGAGCACATGAACCTTATTGCAGCATCGTGTCGGGAATCACCCGCAAAACAATATCTCACTCAAATCGAAGTGGGAGGTTTCTGTGCCCGGAACAACAAGTCCTCCAATGGGCAACAATACTGGATGTGTTGGAGTTTCTAGGCAGCCTCCATTGTGATGCAGGCCTCAGCTACATGTGCATCAACAGCGAAGAGAGTAAGCTGTTATTCATACCTGGTATAAGTATCAGCTCCCACCACCTGGTGTCTAAACTAATGAGGGGAGTATTCAATACCAATCCCTCCACGACCAGTATACATGTAACGTGGGATGTGCGGGATCATGCTGACCCTACTGAGGAGCTGGGCTCCAAATAGATGAGCTACCATTTGAAACAAGCTACCTTAAGGTGTATGTCATGCACTGGCGACGCCCAACGAGCCAGATGTTACAGAAAACTGCGACTGGATCACCATGGTGGCAAGACCCTGTCAATAAAATTCTTGGTAAAGAGTTATTAAAACAGGAGTTGTACTAACATTTTAAGTTCTATCTGTCCCGCAGGGCATTGCAGCGAGAGCCATGGACGCACATTTTCGCCACTGCGGGGCTGGGGCCAGTGGGGGATAAAAACCTTTCAACAGGTTCATATACAAGTCTTGGCCGTTCCTGGACATTCGCAGAAGCTATCCCTGGTACCGCTCTAGTTAAATGTCTGGCCCGACTTAGGGTGTTGTCCCCTTCTTTAGTTGATAATATAATTGTGTTGATTTTTTCAGCCGTGTCAACTGAACTCATTAACAGTCTTACATCCATCCAGGAATGGTCTGCAGTGTGATAATGCATGGACGTTGTTCAGGGCGTGAAATCACATGAGTTTGAAATCTTCAAGAAGTCACTCACGTGACTCCGAAGTAAAATTAGTAAGTTAAACGAGAACTTACCAAGTTGAAGTTGATCTGTATTTTAGAGGTAGTCGCTGGTGAGGGATTTCGATGCACCGCGCTCCCACCCTCTTATCATCAGGTCAAACAGGTGTTCTACTGCGTTTTCATCTACTATTTCAGTCATGGTGGGTTCGTGATTCCACACCGTGTTTGAGGATGTGCGTCAAGCGGGCTGGCGGTTTCTTCACGAATTCCCTCACCGCGACTCCTCGTAAAATAAGAGTCAAACTTCAAACTTAGGTTAAGCATTCTGTTTAATCTTACTATTAGGCTGGAAGAGTGCAGAGAAGAATTAATGAGAAATGTTGCCTGGATTTGAGCTGTAGGTGCTGAATTGGGCAAGTTGGAACTTACTCCTTGGTGACCGGATGCTTGAGAGGTGTTTTGATTAGAGTAGTATAAGATCATGAAGAGAATAGACAGGATGAATGAGTATCTTGCCTAGAGGGGAATCAATAAACTGAGAGGCATATATTTAAGGTGATTATGGGGAAATATTTCATAGCACTCTGGTAGGGACAATCGTATCTATAGAGGTTGTGGTATATGGAAACGGGCTTGGTCTGAGGAGTAGTTGAGGAAGATGAATGGAAAATATTTGAAAGAAAACTTGGACACGTACATGGTTAGAAAGGTGTAGGAGGATATGTCCAAATAAGGGCAAATGAAACTAAGGTAGCTAAGATGGGTGCATCTGGCTCAGCAGGGTGCTCGTTTTGGGCTGATGGCACGTTTTATGCTGTATGACTCCATGAATCTAGATACTGCTGACGAGGTAAACCACACTCGAGTTTCGAATTATTGAGATGACACCTACATCAAACACTGCTTAAAATGTGATTTTACTTCGGTCCCAGTGAGTGACTACGTGAGAACCCTGCCCTCACGCTGGCAACGGCATGACGTCAACGCTGACGGCGCGAGGAGGAGTGCAGTAAGGTAGAGCTCCTCGGCAGCGGTCGGAACGCTACCGCAGGTAAGTGCAGTTAGACGGGCGCGTTTTTTAGGTTACGCTGGTGTGGCTCAGCAAAACGAAACCAAAAGAAAAAATTTAGAGCCACGTTAACGTGCTGATTGAGCATGATTATTAAGGAAAAATGGAGAAAATCGGGAAAGAAGTTTTCGCGGGTAATAAAAGATGTTCCCGGGGTGAAAGTAAAATACGGCGCGAAGGTTAGTGCGGTACCCGGTTCCGCTACCGTTGGCCGCTGATGTACCCGATAGTGAAGTTTCCAGATCCTCAGAAATAATGACCACGGAGGAAATGTTCGAAAAATGCTCAAAAGAAATCTGAGAGGCCCGAGGTTTCTGGATGACTCTGATATTGAAGATCCCTCCAGACAATAAAAACTATGTGGCTAAAATGGAGCCATATGAGAAAGTTCTCCAAACAATAATGAGAACCAAGGTCAAGTTCCAGCATGATCCAAAAATCCTGGAGGGTTTTGAATATGATTGAATATGGCTGTGGGCAAGTTGGGAATTTGATACTCAGGACCCTAGGATTTGGGCTGGAAGAAGTTCATGGGATGATTATCCAAGTTGATTAGGGCTGCAGAAGGCAGACCTCTGTCTGGTGGTCTATAGGCTTTTTGAAAGCACACCGACAAAGTAAAAAGCAAAGCCTATGTGCCTGGGATAGACACAGATTTTGCTATACCGAAGGAAGTGGGGAGGCTATGGAAGAAATCCTAGCTGCAAACATAAACTTATATGGTATCTCACCATACTTCACTATTCTGTGATGAATGAAACATCAGAATTATATAAAGTCCAAGAAATAGTGCCTCATTGGAAGTACCTACGGTGAATCCGATGATAGGTGACGTCTATGACTCCAAGTATGTTGTGCACTAGAAGTGAAGTTTCCAAAGGTGCTAAATTAATTTCTGCGCCTTACGGCCTATGGCAGGCAAATGGAGAATCTGGAAAATGGAAAAGATTCAATAAAGGTACTTTGGGACTTATTATGTAATTCATTCTATGAAATTAATTGCATGAGAACGGCGATTCGGCCCATATTTCACCCTAGATTGCAAGCTGTGTCAAGAAAGTGGAGTTCAAGCTCCTGGGTATTTGTTTGGGAAATCTGCGAAACGTGAATAGGAGTTGGATGAAGAAGCTATATATATTTAGCAATGTTAAACTTTGTTTTGGACAAGAAAGAAGGGGTTTTTCGACGAAGGGGGTTTCGATTTCCCGTTTAGGAAGCAGAACGTTTGTCATCGAAAAATACTATCGTGCTGTGCAGGCAAGTGTCTTCCCTGTATTTCGGAGAAGGAGGCACCACCGCTCATACGCAGAGGTATGAAAGACTTATGTATCTAAAGAAACTGTGGATGACTTCAGTTGGAGGGAGACTGCAAAAAATTTTATAATGCCTGGCTTAACATTACTTTGATCGATATGTATTACAAGCAGTTTCGGGAGCCATTATTATTTTTAAGAAGGGGATTAATCATCCTGTACTCAGGAATAGGACATGCTTATGCTTATGTGTTTCTGCAGAGGAAAGAATGGAGTTTAATGTGGAAATTGACAAATTATCTGGAAAAGTCGTAATGAAAAGACTTATGAACTTAAGCATCAAATTTGTCTCTAATATATTTCGAAGAGATAAAAAGATGGGTGGTTGCAGAATTATTCTGACCTTACAGATTGAATAAGTTTGTAGAATACAAACAATTTTAAGATGGGAGACATTCAGTACTGCTAAATATTTATTTCAGCATGGGTGTTATGTGGCTAAGATGATTGAAGGATGCCTATTATTCTGTAGCAATTCATCATGCTTTCGGAGTATATTAAAATTTAACATTGGCTGGGACTATTATGGCAGTTTAAAGCTTTTACCAAATGGATTGAGTTCGGCTGCCTAGATCTGTACAAAACTGTTGAACAGTTTTAGCCCAATTACAGAGCACAGAAAAAATACATTGTTATGGCTTATCTGGATGATATTCTGATCATTAGTGATACTCAAGAGTCAGCTGAGACTCAGTTGTCAGTTACTAAAGCGTGTTTGTAAAGAAGCTAGAGTTTTTGAATCATCCATTAAGTCCCAGCTGCACGCCAGCACTCAATCTAATTAACTTTTGGGGGTTGTGTAACTTTAATCTCAGTGGAATATGTAGTTACTTTGCCACAGAGAGGTCAATGACATCTTGATGACTTGTAATTACCTCATTCACAAATCCTTATCACTCATCGTGATAGTGGCTGAAATCCATTGGGAAAAAACTGGTTAGGCAGCATTTCCGCAGTGAATTAATTGGTTCCCATTACATTATCAAAATCTTCAAAGGAGACAAAAACAAGGGCTCTTAAGGGAGAAAGGCAGGTCACTTTGACAGGCCTATGCAATTAACAATAAGAAAGACCGTGTTGGAATTATCAATGGTGGGTTGAAAAATGTCCCACACAGCTGCTAAGAATATCATGGATTAAACAACCTGGACATGTTTTACAAAACGATGCTAGTGCTCTCGGATGGGGGGTACCGATTCGTCCTCCAGTTGTGGAGGTAGATGGAAAGCTCAAGAAGAAGCGTTTCTTCAAGTTTATGCGTATTAAGCTATTTGGAGTTATTGGGTGCTTTTTATGGACCTTAAGCATATTGTTGTGCTAAACAAGGTCTAAAATGTGTTACTACAGTTAGACAATTAAAACGGTGTTGCATACATTAATTCACATGGGGGGGTTAGGTTCAGATTATCATGTGATTTGTCTGGCGCCAACTGAGCTATGGCAATGGCTGTATTGGTCGCCAAATATGGATTTTCAGCCAAGCTACATTCGGGTAAGGACAATGTGGAATAGCAGTGAAAGGTCAGGATTTTAAAGTAATACGGAATGGATGATTAAGCGCGCAATATTTAAGAAATATTGTAAACAATTGGGTTTCTGTAGGAGTGGGGGTGGGTGCACAGAAATTACTTATTGTTGGCATTAGGCTTAATCATTC